>OY821517.1:320697157-321159346 GCA_963682025.1 Cordilura impudica | reverse complement strand
GTACTGATTTATATCAAAGGTACTTTTTTAAATATAAGGCACTTCTTATATAAAAGGCACTTTTTATATATAAAAGTTACTTTTTATATAAAAGGTACGTTTTTTTACAAAAAGGTAAATTTTTAAACAAAAGGTACTTTTTTATACAAAAGTTACTTTTTAAAATACAAGGAACTATTTTTTATTTAAGGCATTTTTTAAATACAAGGCACTTCTTTATATAAAAGGTACTTTTTTATATAAAGCTTACTTTTTTATTTAGAATATAATTTTTTATAGAAAAAAGTACTTCTTTATTATATTTTTTTATATCAAGGTACTTTTTCTCATAAAAAGTAATTTTTTATTTAATAAAAGATAATTTTTATATACAAGTACTTTTTATGTAAAGGCACTATTTTTTGTATAACAGGTACTATTTTATATAAAACATAATTTTTGTTTAAAAGGTAATTTTTTATGTAAAAGGCACTTTCTAACTTAAGAAGTACCCCTTTATAAAAAAGGTACTTTTTAAATTAAAGGAATTTTCAACTCAAAATATCAAATTTTTGTATAAAGTATCCTTTCTTAAATTAAGGTACTTTCTAAATAAAGTACTTTTTTAAATAAAAAGTATTTTTTAAGCAAAAGGTACCTTATATATAAAATGTTCTTTTTTTGAATAAAAGGTACGGTACTTTTTATATAAAATGTATTTTTTTTTTAATAAAATACACTTTTTTAAATAAGAGGTATCTCTTTTAAAAAACCCAATCATTATATAAAGTATCTTTATTTAAATCTAATTTTTAAATATAATACTTTTTTACTTAAGTGACACTTTTTAAGCAAAAGGTACTTTTTCTATAAAAGGTACTTTTTATATAAAAAATATTTTTTTTTGTGTACAAAAGATACTCTATTAGACATACGTAAGAAATACTCATTTACATAAAAGGTACTTTTGTGTAATAAAATGTACTTTTTTTTTAAATAAAGGGTACTTTTTATATGATACGGTAGATGGCTGAACGCATACTTGTGCCTAGAGTCGACTGCGGCAGACACATAGATGTGGAGGAAAACGGAACCTAACCTAATATTTCCTAACCTTACCTTTCCTAACCCAACCCAAGCCAACTTAAAATAATCTAACCTTACCTGAAATAACCTAACCTAGGCTAACCTAACACAACTTGGCATAACGTTAAATAAACTCACCTAACCTAACCCAGCCTTACCTAACCCAATCTATCCTAGCCTAGCTGAACGAATATTAATGTCGTCTCTACCAGCTGTATTGATGTGAAGGAATGTGAAGGAAAAAGGAACCTAATCTAACATGACCTAACGTAACCTAACCTAACCTAACCAAAACCAACCTAAAATAATCGAACCTAACCAAACCGAGCCTTACCTAGCCCTACCTAATCTAACCTAACATATCCTATCCTATCCTATCCTATCATATACTATCCTATCCTATCCTATCCTATCCTATCCTATCATATCCTATCCTACCTTATCCTATCCTATCCTATCCTATCCTATACTATCCTATCCTATCCTATCCTATCCTATCCTATCCTATCCAATCCAATCCAATCCAATCCAATCCAATCCAATCCAATCCAATCCAATCCTATCCTCTCCTCTCCTCTCCTCTCCTCTCCTCTCCTCTCCTCTCCTATCCAATCCAATCCAATCCAATCCAATCCAATCCAATCCAATCCAATCCAATCCAATCCAATCCAATCCAATCCAATCCAATCCAATCCAATCCAATCCAATCCAATCCAATCCAATCCAATCCAATCCAATCCAATCCAATCCAATCCAATCCAATCCAATCCAATCCAATCCAATCCAATCCAATCCAATCCAATCCAATCCAATCCAATCCAATCCAATCCAATCCAATCCAATCCAATCCAATCCAATCCAATCCAATCCAATCCAATCCAATCCAATCCAATCCAATCCAATCCAATCCAATCCAATCCAATCCAATCCAATCCAATCCAATCCAATCCAATCCAATCCAATCCAATCCAATCCAATCCTCTCCTCTCCTCTCCTCTCCTCTCCTCTCCTCTCCTCTCCTCTCCTCTCCTCTCCTCTCCTCTCCTCTCCTCTCCTCTCCTCTCCTCTCCTCTCCTCTCCTCTCCTCTCCTCTCCTCTCCTCTCCTCTCCTCTCCTCTCCTCTCCTCTCCTCTCCTCTCCTCTCCTCTCCTCTCCTCTCCTCTCCTCTCCTCTCCTCTCCTCTCCTCTCCTCTCCTCTCCTCTCCTCTCCTCTCCTCTCCTCTCCTCTCCTCCTACCATAACCTATTATATCTTAATCCCACCTATCCTAATCTAACCTAACATATACTCTTTAAATTTATTCTAATCTAAACTGAAGTAAACTAACCTAATCTAACCTTAGCTAACATAATCTAACCTTATCTAGCCTAGCCTATTTTAATCTAACCTTATCGAAACTTAATTTTGGATCTTGGAATAAAAATTCTGGAACGTTTGCTCTTTGAACTTCATCGGCAATTTTTTATATTTTTCCAAATTATACCCATTTTAAACAACACATCGATTGATCAATTGATCAGACTAAATATCAGTTATTGTTATTCTAATACAAACAGCTTATACAGCTCTTACGGGAAGTCACTCACTTTATTCAAATTTAGTAGGAACCATCTTCAAAAACACAGCAATTTGCATAATAAATTATTGTTACAAGGATAATACTATTTGCTTATTGACACAGCACAAATCCGTAACTATAAAATATAAAAAAGCGACACTCATGTTAAAAAAAAAAATTAAAACAAATTACTTAAGCAACAGACTTTTAAAAAATTTGCAAAACCAGCACAACAAACGTTCACAAAAAAACAACACAAATTTCAAAACATTGCCACATAAATTGTATTAAGAAAATGTTTGCAACAAAATAATGAGAAAGAAAAAAATAGCTTAAGCAACAGGCCAAAAAGGAGTAATACACAAAAAAAAATATGTATAAAAACAAAAGGCTTAAGTAATATGCCAGTTTATTACAAAAAAAAAACCTTATTATAGTAAACTCATAGTTATAACATATTTATGTAATTTTTTTAAACGAATTTTGCTTCGAAGTTTTAAGCTATTCGTGTTATTTTGAGATTAACTATCTATAAAAGGGTTCTAAAGTCATCATTGTTTATGGAAATGAAAAACTTTAAACTCGAAATTGTGCAAACAAAATGTTGTTTTTTCTAAAATAAAACCTACATGAAATTTTTGTTGCGGTTTGTATGGAAAATTAAAAAAACAAAAAAAAAAATATTCAAAATATATAGAAAAGCTGTACAACAAACTCTTGTTTGTTGGTTTACTCTCACTATCATTTGCATCATTATTATGCTAATTTAATGTCAGCTTTTCTGTTGTACAGTTTTCCATCACCATCACCACCGCCACCGTTATTAGCAACGTCACCATCATCATTATTGTAATTATGATCATTAGGGTGACACTTGAATATCATTTGTCATTAACAAGGTCTATAAATTATTTGTTTCACAATTTTAGCCGGTTATGTGTAATTTGTTTGTGCTGTTTAGGCTTAAATTTTAGTATCCCGAATCCTTTTTTCAGTCCGTCCGTCCTTTGTGTTGCTAGAAGAATATTTTTATTCGTCTTATGATAGGAACCTCTAGCTTTGTTGCAGCTTATATTTGCGGTGAAATTAAGTACGCATTAATAGATTTGAACACTATTGAATGGCAAAGAATGGAAAAAATTAGACACAGATATGGGCGCATATAATTGAAATATAAAATTTCAGCAAAGTGGGCTATGTACATTTCAAATTAAAAAACGGTCTCCAATGTATGTCCTTCTCTAAGACCCTGTACCCAATAAATGCAAATCTTCAAAGATTTCGTAGGATAACAATTTAACAAAATTTAAAACAATTAACCCTGCTTTTTATACCCTATACCACTATGTGGTTTGGGTATAATGACTTTGTGCTGCTGTTTGTAACAACCAAAAATATTTGACCTAGACCCATCTTTAATTATACCGATCGAATCAGAATCACGTTCCGAGTTGATTTAACAATGTCCGTCCGTCCGTCCGTCCGTCCGTCCGTCTGTGTGTCCATGTAAACCTTGTAATCAAACTGCAGGTCGCAAATATGAACATATTTTGATGAATTTTGGTGTATAAGCTTTTATCGGCCATGGGATGAACGCTGTTGAAATTGGTGAGAATCGGTCCATGTTCAGACCTAGCCCCCATACAAATTACCCCTATGAAATCGACATAAATTGCCATAAGATCCAAATTGTCATATAGATCTTACTCAAATTGGGTTTGTATGCGTTCATTACATCCATCCATGGGTAGTCCAAAAATGATACCTTTGGCCCCATATAGAGCTACTTCCCGATCTTCATTTAAATCTGTTAAAAAACAAAAATATTGCACTGATTCTTCTCAAATTTTGTTTGTATATATTTTTGCAAAATACAAGAGACTTTACCAAACATGATCAGGATCGGTCCATTTTCGGACCTAGTCCCCATATGGATATAGCATCCGATATGAACTTTTTCATATCTGCACCCAAAAAAATTAATAAAAATCCCACTCAAATTTGGTTTTTGCTTATTTTCTATGTCCAGTTAGTTGGGCATAAGAGATAGGGTTTCTAAACGCATGGTATAGGGTATCGTATAGTCTGTCTAGACCGACTATAATTTTCTTACTTGTTGTTCATGCTCTATTTTTTCGCAGTACATGTACCAGAACACGAACTTAAAATAAAGCTACACTTGAATCCGTGTGGTTTATGTGTGTTCGAAACCAAAAATACGTGATATAAAAATATTCGTGCAGATAACGAAATATTAAAACGAAACACAATCATGATGTGTTCAGCACCGTAAAAAATTTAGAAACACATATAACTGATTTGAAAATAAAAATATGTGTTGGCTACTTTATAACAGAACATTGTGTGTTTCATGTGTGTATTTCCTGAACCTTGATTTAATGTAATCTGTAAGGGCTACTGCCCGGTATATGAAATAAATGAAATGAAGTCTGTGTAATGTTACACCAAATTCTGTATGAGTGATCGAGACATTACAGCGACGTTTTGAGATACTGACATAATGCTAATGTAGCATAAACATACATGAGTATTCTTAAATATCAATCATTATATGAAGAATCTGCCTGACCTCCTGATTTCAATCATTATACTATATCGACTCAAGTTCTTGTAATGATGATGTAATATATATAATGTCTGGGTTGGCAAATAACTTTTTCGAACTCTCCAAATCGATCGGTTCCAAATAAACTGTTACGAAAAATTGCGCTTTTATTATTTGAATTTTAGTTGTACAAATTTATTCTTTAATTGAATTGGTGCCCAAGCGGTTATATGTATTAAATTATATAATTTCAGCTACAGGTTCTCAGAGTGTGTTTGTGGAATGATATTTGTTGGATGACATTTAGAGGGATAAATGGTGCTGTAGATGATAGTGTGTCAATGTTGGTGGCCATAGAAACTTAGGAAGAGAGAGAATTAATAATTGTGCAGTGTTGATAATAATGTCGACTTTTTTTGTTATTGTGGAATTTTGACCATGTCTTGCCTTGAAATATTTATAATATTTACAGATCAATTAAAAAAAAAAAATAGTCAATCACTTTTTTCTATTTATTTTTATAAACTCTGTCTTACTTTCTGTCTCTTCCTCTATATACTTTTTCTTTCACCAAAAACAAGACCAACACTGGTACGTTAAAATTAAAATAAGCGGTTATCGTTACCGGTTTGGTTATTTATAAAATCGTAACAATGCTTAATTTTTTTTAAAGGGCATCGCATTGCTATCTCTGTAACAATAATTTTTGATCACCAGTATGAAATGATAACCATTGCTATGGGTTATGAGACTTTGATCTAGGACTATGAGCCCGAAACCGCTGACTAAATAAATGAATATTGCCCGAAAGATGAAAAAGGATCATGCCAAATTTGTTGATAAATCAATGTTATATTTTCTTCAATTATTGTGCATTATCCAAGACTTTCGCCGGGAAAAGCTATGAAGCAAAAATATAATTGGAGTGTTATGCATCGTTTCCGTGGGCCTATTTAATTCACAAAAGGAGCATTTCGATATGGACAGAAAACTCTAGATTTTTACGCTATCTACTATAATGCACCGACTCACACTAAATTTGTGCCTCGGAAACCATTTCGAACTAAATTCGACAAATATTGGTCCACAAACACCGTTTTCGCCTCACTTACTATTGGTTAATTTCGGTAGATTCAATAAACTCAAAAGAGCACTCAAGAGATACTATTTAACTTACTAAGAAGATTTAAGATAAATTGATGGGAGCTTTGAAGCCCATTCCGGAAATGATCGTTTATAACTGTTACAAGTATTGCGAAAAGAAAGTGGCATTATTGTGTCGGAATGGGGGTACTTCGGTAGCAATGAAATTGATTTGAAAAATTAAGTACGGATTTTAACTTTACAACAAAAAAATGACATTTCCATTTGGAACTAATAGCAGCGTAACATATGCACCCCTAATGATAACTGTTGTCATCACCATCATCATCATCACCGCCACTGTCGTCGTCACATAGTTTACAGCTGTGAAAAAGAAAAACGTGAGTTTCACTTTTCATTTTATGGTAAAAAACAATTTGCTTCTCTAACTCCGTCCATGTTCATAACAAAGTTTAACAAGTCGACTCAAATAAACGACAGTAGAAACGAACGACAAAAAAAAAAACAAAACCAAGAATACATCCTTTATTGAAAATAGTAGGTTCGTACAAAGAAATGAGAAAAAAAAATTATAAAATTAGCATTTGTAATGAATGAACAGCTAAAGTTAATGTTACTTCAACGCTTTTGTTGCCATCTTGCCATGTATTTATTTATTTCATGTCACTAAGTTTGTAGTTTATATATGTATGTGTTCAATTTGTTGCTGTTTGTTTTGAAACGTTTTCATCATATATTAACACGTTTTGAAATATAAAATTAGAAATGTTATTCTATAAAGAAATATTTGTATGGAGTTTCCCGTATTTGTAACTTTAATCATAGGTAGAGACTGAATAAATAAATAAATAAATAAAACTTTTTCCAAAAACTGTCAAGCTATTTTTCAATCCAACTGCTCTTAAAGGGTTAATAATTTTTATAATATATAGCATTTGTCTGCTGTTTTTTTTTTCATTATTGTATTTTAATTAATGCTAAATTAATTGGTTTAAAGTACAAAGTGACATTATTATTGCCATGCAATTTGTATGAAAAGGAAATTTATGTAAAAATAAAAACATGTTGAAAAAGATTTTAAGAAACTTGGATTACGTGGCATAATAAACACATCCAGCACTTGGCTGTAGACATAAGATGGAGCTTTCGTGTAGCTAATTGGTTTATAATGGTTCTGTTGAGAAAAACTTGTCAAAAAATATAACTTTTTCGTAGAAATCATGCTTTTTCCCAGGTACCCCATATGATTTTTTAACATAAAAATGTCTGATGAAATTTTTTATTTTTTTTTTATAAAATAAAGTTATAATAACACATTTCAAAAAAGAAACATTTTCCAAATTATTATTATGTTAAAAAGCATAAATTTTTGGTCTTAAACTTGGTTTAACATTTTTATTATATATGTATTTTTTTTTTTATAATGAAAAGAATATTTTTCTATATTCGAAACGATTTTCATTATGTTAAATATTGACGAAAATTTATTTCTACTGACTTCAAAAAAAATAAATTCAAAGTTTTTTTGTTTTCAATGTTTGTTTGTTGCATATTGCAATTTGCCCAAGAAAAAAGAAGTGGTTTAAGGTAACGACTGCAAATTTACATTTTAACAAGTTAATTTTATGGGACTGAGGCTATTTTAAATTCGGGCATTATTGCAAAACAGTAGCTCACGATTAATTCTTATGTTATGTTTTGTGTATTTGTTTGTTTATTTGAGTTACTAAATTGAATTGAGATAATTAAGATTGGCTCGTAACAAACAAGTATTAGTACTTTAGATAATCTATAAAATTTTAATATAAAATTGTACTTTTATGTATGGTGATAAAATATTTAGCTCTGCTGCTTGAAATCAAAATAGTCGCTATCAAGGGCCACTTGGGAAGAAAACAATTGAGAAAATTATATTCGGTTGAGACATTTGATGATATATTTATATATCGGCTATAAATGGTGGCTATGACTAAGAATTGTCCCATAGAGTTTTATTTTAAGACTGCTCATTAATGGATGTACTAAACCAAATTGAACGAGATCTGTATGATAATATGATAATACTATGATGATTTAGGTCGATCTTATAGGGGTCATTTTTTATATGGATTAGGTCTGAACATGAAACAACAAACAAGTATTAGTATTAGTATTAGTATTAGTACTTTAGATAATCTATAAAATTTTAATATAAAATTGTACTTTTATATATGGCGATAAAATATATCAAGGGCCACTTGGTAAGAAAACAACTAGGAAAATTATATTCGGTTGAGACATTTGATGATATATTTATATATCGGCTATATATGGGGGCTGTGACTAAGAATTGTCCCATAGATTTTATTTTATACTGCTCATTAATGGATGTACTAAACCAAATTGAACGAGATCTGTATGATAATATGATAATACTATGATGATTTAGGTCGATCTTATAGGGGTCATTTTTTATATGGATTAGGTCTGAACATGAAATTTATATACTAAATTTCATCGATATATATTCGTATCTACGACCTCTGGTTTGATTTCGAGGTTTACGTGGGCACACAGACGGACATACGCAAGGATGAATGGACATCGCTTAATCGAATCAGAAAGTAATTGTGAGTTGATCGGTATAATAAAAGATTAGTCTAGGTCAAATATTTTTGGTAGTTACAAACATCAGCAAAAAGTATAGAAATAGTTGTATTCAAATTAAAAACGCTTTCAGGAAAACAATGGAAGTCCACAATTACGTCTATTCTCTACAAAAGTTGCCATGATTAAACAATGCCGGTGAACAAAGCAACGCCCCTTACAATAAGGGCCCAGTTTTAAACAAACCACTACAGAAAACCAGCTGTCACCCGATGCGCTTCGCTATACACATCGTAACGAAATAGAAATCTGGGAAAATATTTTGTAGAAAATTTTGGCCATTTTTAATTTTGTCGATTTTTGTTTTTGCGACTTTAAATTTAAGCGATTTTTGATTTTGGCGATCTCTGACTTTGAGTGAGTATTGTTTTTTGCGAATTTTGATTTTTGGAATTTTTTTTTGTTACTCGCGAGTTGCGGTTTTGGCAATTTTTGATTTAGCCGATCTTAGATTTTGGCGATTTTCGTTATTCACGATTTTATGTTTTTGGCGATTTTTGATTTAAGCTATTTTTGATTTAAGCGATTGTAGATTTTTGGAGATTTTTTGCTTCAGCGGTTTTTTCCCGATTTTTGATTTTGATTGTTTTTATTATTGTTGTGCGTAATTTTTGATTTTTGGCGATTTTCGTTTCTCGCGATTTTTGATTGTAGCGATTTTTGTTCTGTGAAACTTTTGTTTTTTGCGATTTTTGGTATTAGCGATTTTTGATTTTGGCTATTTGTTGTTCGCAATTTTCGGTTTTTGGCGATTTTTGATTTGACGATTTTTGTTTTTTTTTGCAATTTCTGTTATTCTCGATTTTCGGTTTTGGCAATTTTTGTTTTTTTTTTGGAGATTTTTTATTTTTCGAGATTTTTGGCTTTGGCGATTTTTGACATTGTCGTGTGCGATTTTTGATTTTGGCGACTTTTGTTTTTGCGATTTTTGATTATAGCGATTTTTGAATTAGCGATTTTTGTTCTTGCAATTTTTGTTTATTTTCAATTTTTGATTTTAGGAGGTGCCACGCCCATTGATCCGATCCCGCCTATATTTTGGGCAACTACTCACTTTAATAACTCATGAACTCAGATAAAGTCCCAAGGCTCTCTCAATTATAGTACTCCAGTTATATGATGTTAAATATTAACATTGTATGTGGGTGATAGGCCCATTAGACTGATCCCAACCATTTTTGTCAGAGCCCGTTTAATTACCTCACGTTTATTTAGCTCGAATTCTAAATTACCGTTTTTTCGGTTCACTTTTTCTAACAAAACCCCGCGTTAAATTAGCTTTCGGTTAATTACCCAATTCGGGTAATTACGTCAAAAACTTTATCCAGAAAATAAAACTTTCATTAAATTTCTTTTCCAAAGTACTTATTGGCTCACTGTATGGTTTGACCAGATGCGCCTGAATAATACTGTCACTTCTAGAAAATTGGTAATGAATAAAGCAAAGGAGTTTGCTACAAAAATTCATTCAGATTCTGAACCGAACAGAGGTTGGTTGTGGTGGTGGCAGAGGAGAGAAAACATAAAATTCGCAAAGATATATAGAGAAAATAATGAAAATGATCGCGAATGTGCCTCAGATTTTCTGTAAAGTAGCAATTTTTCCTCAGATCTTCAAAATTTTACTCCTGAAATATATTTAATAGTGATGAGAGTGGCATTTTTTTTATAAAGTTGTGGCAAGTGAGACATTAGCTCGATAAGGCGACCGAGTTGAAGGCATTAAATCTCAAAAACCACGTATAACATTATTAGTATTGTATAACTCTGTGGGAACATACCAAAAAGTGTTTGGAATTTACTTCTTTATAAGCAGATTCCAGCCCTCGATATGAGAGTGCAGATTCTAGGAAAATTAATTTTTTTTCTTTAAATAAAGACCCTAAGGGTATGCTAATTAATTACAGCCAATTCATAAATCAACACATGAAAAAAACAAAATCGTTTTTATTACAAACGACTGAACGACTTTAAAAATCACACACACAGCATTGTATAAATGTATGTTTGTTTGTGTTAGTAGCAACTTTACAGTTTACTCCAAAAAAACCTAAAATTTAAAAATCCGTGTAACTGGTGGACAGCTAAAACGAAATACCTTTCGAATGAGGCGTATGTGGTCAAAATAGAATTAAAACTTACACAGTGGTATCGGTAGCAAGAAATCGCCTTGCCTATTAATATTATACTAGCAGATTACAGCCCCCGAAATTCGAGTGCAAATTCTAGAAAATTTTAATTTTTCATTAAATAAAGACCCTAAAGGTATGCTAATCAATTATAGCCAATTCATAATTCAACACAAAAACAGACTCATTTTTATTACAAACACATTAGCAAATTTAATGAACACTCATATAGCATTGTATAATTTTAAGTATGTGTTAGAAGCAACTTTAAATGCAATTTACTCAAAATAAAGGAAAAAATTTAAAAATCTGTGTTTCTGCAAAACGGCTAAAAAGAAATACTTTTCAAATAATATACGTTTGGTCCAAATCGGGATAAAACGGTAGAACAAAACATCGGTCACAAGGAGTCGCCTAGCCTATTAATATTAAAATATAGATGTGATATATATGAATTATTATATAATCCAATTTTTAAGTTATTTTAATAACGCTATTTTACGTGTGAATTAAACGTGTTCGTTTAAATGCTTTCCCCGCATAAATACACAAAAAACTTGTATATTTTGACGATATAATTAACCGAGGATTACCGTCTTCACATTAATAACTTGTGAACTCACATAAAATCCCAAGGCTTTAGAAATTACAGTATTCCAGATATCTGACATTATATATTTACTTTGTATGGGATGCCACGCCCATTATTGTCCGGCTACTAACATTAACAATCCATGAATTCAGACAATACTCCACATATAAGACATTAAATATTTAATATGTACGGAGATGCCACGCCCACTGATTTGATGCCGCTCATTTTTTTTCGAGTAGTAGCATTAGTAACTTAAGAACTCCCATAAAGTCCCAACGCTTTCACTATTATAATACTCCATTTATATGATATTAAATATATAATTTGTATGGGGAGTGCCACGCCTACTAATCAGATACCACCCATTTTTCCCCGACTATCACACTAATTACTTATGAACTTACACAAAGTTCCAAGGCTTTTTCAATTAGAGTACTCTAGATATATGACACAAAATATTTGCTTTGTATAGTGGGTGCCACGCCCATTGAATACGCACATAATTTCAGAACTCTTGCTGTCGTAGTACTCTAGATATTATTTGTTTAAATTAGATGTTAAAAATCCCACTTCAAAAATTTAAAAAAATAGTCTATTTTTCCTTCCTACAGTAAAAATTTTAAAGTTCTATAAACCCCAAACAAACGTACAAACAAACATACATAACAGCCTTTTTATTTATAAAATTATAGTCGGTCTAGACTGACTATGAGCACTTATATATATAACTTACGCAACCATTAAAGTAATATAGATCGAAGATAAGAATTTTTTGTAATATATGTTTATTTCAAATAATTTTTTGGAATCATATGCTGCATTTGGAAATTCTATTACTTTTACATACTGAATTATTCTAATGGTTAACAACTAATTTTTGGGAATTTAATAACTGCTAACCATTTTCTTTTGTTATCAATTATTTGCTTTAAGAACACAATTAACTTGTAACTCAGTTATTAAAACTCAGTAATTAATTTGGTAGGCACAATTTATATGTTTTTATACCTTCCACTCCAGTGTGTAGAGGGTATATGTAAGTTTGTCATTCCGTTTGTAACAATTACAAAAAAAATTTTGGACCCCATAAAATATATATATTTGTGATCCTTATAACAACCGGACTTGATATAGCGATGTCCGTCTGTCCGTCTGTCCGTCTGTGGAAATCACGATGACGGCATCAAACGGGCAGACAGGGTGCTCGCTGACATAAAAAATGATTCATTGACATCCTGAGAAGTTTGCTATTTACAATCGTCCAAATCGGTCATTAGGGCCCGAGATTTGAATGAAGAACTATAAAAAGTCTTGAAAAAATATAATTTTCTATGTTCTATCTATGAAAATAAAAATATGATGTTTCTATATTGTTCCTGTTGTTATTCTAAATGTTGTGTTGTCATAGCTGGACTTGTTTTTGTGGTCGTTGTGGTAATAATATAATAAAAACTAACCCTTTGTACATTGTTTTATTAACTCAGGTAGAAAAATTTAAAAGTTTCCATTGTTTTGGCATCACTAAAAAAATTTGTTAGATCATTTCTGTTGTCACCACGAGCCTGCCTGCAAAATTTCAGATCGAACGGGTTACGGTAAACGGGTTAAAATCGATCCAAAATTTTTGCGACAAGCAGACAATACGAGTTAATATAAAGGGAGTAAAAATTCACCAACGTCTAAAGTAAATAATGCTAAAATACCTAGTTGTTAATAAAAAAAAAACAATGTAAATTTAGCAAAAAAAAATTTTATGTATAAATTCATTTAAAGAGAAAAACACAAAAATAACGTTTGATGTTGTATTTTTTGTGCGTAATATTTACATATACATACATAAACATATTAAATAATACAAATAATATATATACATGTATTATATATATGTATATCCATAAGAACTGCATGTTAGAAATAAATCGGTATATTATTTTATTTACATAAAATCCTGCAATATTTTGTTGTGGGAAAATACATTTCTTTGGCATTAACAGAGTGTCACTTCATTTTGCTCAGCGTGACAATGCCACAATAGATGGCGCCACAATTTTTGTTTGTTTTCTAATTAGCTTTGCAACAGTTATTTTTATTTTAACAATAATATTAATATTTTCACCTAGATATCATACAGAACAATGTTAAGAGTATACACGGGCTGGTCTTTTATTTCATACGTTTTTTCATTATTCTTTTTCAAATATGAACATAAATTTGGCATATTAACTTTTTGTTGTCTTTACAAAATAGAGTTGCCGAGTTCATCAATGAGTTTTTTGCTTGTCTAAACGACAACCATTTTTCTGTTGTTTATTCAATCGATAAAAACTTAAATTTTTAGGTTGAAATGTCCATACATAAATAAAAATCATAAAATAGTGAAAATATTTTGCTTTTATTAAAAAACTTTTTTATATAAATAAAAAAATTAAATAGCATATACAATTCATTATTTCATTTTCAAATAAATACACAGATATATAAGTAAAAAAAAAAAGATATTAAACATAAACATAAAATCATCCTGTCAAACACGAAGTAATTTGTTTTTTTCTATTCTTCTTTGTGTTTTTTGCTTATTTTGACAGAGATGCCACTCGTTTACAATTTAAATAAATAGAAAAATAGAGATGTCGAGTGTCGTTAAGATGTATGTACTTAGTGAATTACTTAATCCTTAGTGCATGCAACAGTATCTGTCGATATATTTTGCGATTGTCGGATCGTTGAAATTTACAGAATCGGACTACAGAAAACACTGATTTAAATTCAATGATTTTTAGAAAACGTCAAATGATATATAAGAATTGCGAACATAAAAACTGTTACATAAATAAACGCAATTTGATGAGAATGTTATTTATATATAAATTTTCACAATTTTTTTTGGATGAAAATTTGAAGTTTTTCAGAAAATAAAGAGAACAAATTATTTTATTTAAAATGTTTGGGACATTTGGTTTTTTGCGTTTGGCATCCTTAATTTGATTATTTATTATTATTATAAATTTATTCTCTATGTTTTCCAAATATGGCAATATTTTAATAAAAAAAGTTAAGAGTGTTTTTTTTGGTTATTATTTTGTTACTCCATCCGACCTATTGGCTGCAATGAAGAAATATTTGGCCAGTTAAAAGAAACTATACATCCATCTCCAATTAGCATGATTTAATGCATATAGCCACCATACACAACCATTACTTTTGCAATGGAGGTTAGGGCGAGCTATTTCATTAGCAAAAACTAAATTAAACGAGAAGTTATGTCATATAACCGGAAACGCATGCATGTAGGTATATAAACTAAATGCATGCCGATCAGCAACCACGATGACCAAAAAGCAAACACCGAAATAAATACGAAATAATAGAAAAGACGAAAACCAACCCAAAGAATTTTCTGAAATAATTTGGTATTAAGTTTAACAAATTGTTTACTTTTTCATTTACATTTATTATCAAGACTCAAACCGAGGTGGAGGGTATCAAAGATTCGGCACAGCCGAATTTAACACTCTCACTTATTTGTGCATAGGTGCTGCATCAAAATGTGTGAAGAAACTTTGAGCCTCTTCAATATAATTTTTTTCTTTTTAAAAATCTTCTTCTAGTTTCTGCGGTAATTGTAACTCGTGGATTCTACTTATAGGGGAACATACTGAACTATTTTTTTTTTGTCAGATATCCTTAAACATATATGAACAAATAACTGAACTACTTGCGTAAAGAAAAGCCCTGCTTTTTTATGCCCACATTATTAATAGCTAAAAGTTGCCTATTTTATAGACAAACATTTTGTCTTCAATAATTATCTATTCCATGCCCATATATAAGTGCTTACAACATGTTATGCAGCACTTTTGCTTTTGAGGCATTTCCGAAAAAAGGGTTAGTTCTTTTATTGTGTAGTTTACAAAAAAATAAAAAATCAAATAATAAAACCGAATTGACCTCCACCTTTTAACATACAAAACTATATTTGTTTAACATAAATGTTAAACTATTTTGCGTTTTTATATCTTTTTTTTTATTATGTTTTTCTGCCCTAACACTCATAAATACTCGTACCTAAATATAATAACAAAACTGAAAACCAAAATACAAATAAAATTACTAGAAAAACCCTTTAGGCCATCACGTTATAGACAGTTATGTCAAATTTTATTATTATTATTTTTTTTTTATTTAACTTAAACTGGCACTTTGTTAACACACAACAAATGTTTTTTAACAATTGTAAAAAATTACCAACCTCCACCACTATTGAAACAACGAGCTCAAAAAACATAATTTATGTTTTCATTCATTGTGTTAATTTCATTGAAACTAACAATTATTAACAAATGTACGAGTACGAGGAAAAATCACGATTTTATGTTAAGAAAACAAATAATACTGATTTTCTCGCAAAAAAAAAGAAATAAAAAATAAATAAAAAATAAAACAAACAAGGCCCTCAATTATAAAATATGTTGGGAGTTTTGGTAACACAAACCACAACTAGTGGGTGTCTTATAATTCAGTAGATTACACGAAATTTAAAACTGGACTGCGTATTTAAAATTAGAAAAAAAAAAAATACAAAAAATAACAGTGCTGAATTACCACACACAGCGTTTCCTATCAAAAATTTATTGCAGTACACAATTTCCGTTTATGCACTTTTAAATTATGAATTTCTAAAGCTTAATTTCTAATTTGCCACTGTTTCGTATTTAGCCGCTTAGATAAAATGTGTCGCCTCAAAAGCCAATGATTCCCAAATTGCTTAAATGCTTGGAAAAAGATTGGTTAGAACTCCATTACCGCTATAAAATTACAATACGGCAATAAGCATTTTTATTGTAATTAATAACTGATTTAAAAGGAAACCAGATTTCTTTATTATCATAATAAAAAATATAATTTTCATGGAATGAGAATTTCAATAGAAAAATAAGTGCTGTTTACCAATTTATGTAAGTTTATGTACAAATTATTATACTAATGCAATAGAGGGAACTTAATTAGAGCCCCCCCCCCCACTAATATTATTAATTCTCAAATATTGGTAGTTACAACATCTAATTCTATAAAAAGAATAAATTTTAAACAGAATATTTGTCTAGAGATATTGCGCCAAATTGACGGTAAATATAATAAAAAACATATTAGTAATCAGAATTATGGATTGCGGTTACAACAACAGAAAACTATTCTCGTAGTCTCAATCAAAGGTAACTACATGATTCAAATTCTGTTGTGAGTACCGAAAAATTTAATAAAATAATAAGACCAACCAAATATTTTAACTTAGTTTTCATATTTGACAAATCTATACCAATATAATAAAAAAGTAATGTGTGTTTGGTTGTTTGTTTGTATGAGGTAAGCTTGGTAACTAAACATCTGATTCCGTAAGGATGGACATAGGCTATACATTTTTTTTTTGATATTTTTAGAGGGCTTGGCAACTCCCATATAATGTGAATTTTTAATATCATATATATTGGCTGGTATGACAGAGAGTGCTTTGCAAATTTTTGGTAGCCATTCCAAAAATGGGCGGGTTGGTATAAGTGGGCGTGGCACCAGCCTTACAAAGTAATAATTCAATATTATATACCTCAAGTACTATGACAGAGACAGTTTTGCAAATTTGTCTGAGGTCATTTATTATTGGGCGTTGCACTTCCCACACAAATAAATCCAGGGTGCGGCTAAAGTTACTATATGATGTAAAACAATTGTAACTTCTTTGCTTGCGAGTATTTAACTTTTTCTTTTTTCCTATTTCAGAAATTAAACTTGGGAGAATATTTAAAAATGGAACGCTATACAATTGCGCAAAGAACTAAGATTGTTTTTCTATTCATTGAAAATCATCGTTCGATAATTAATACTCAACGTGCATGCAGAAGATTTTATGGTGTAAGAACTGCTCCAACGGGTCCAACCATTCGTTCGTTGGTGAATAATTTTGCTGAATATGGGACTGTCGGAGATTCAAGACGTACGGGCAGACCTCGAACTGGCAGACCGGCCGAAAATATTGATGCTGTGCGACAGAGCGTCGAAGAAAATCCGCAGACATCAACGAGAAGACGATCTTCCCAGTTGCAGCTTTCTGACCGCTTTCCCTTACAAAATCCAAGTAGTCCAAAAACTAAATCCTGAGCACTTCGTATTGCGCTTCGAATATGCTAGAGCAGTTTTAAATTTCGTTGATCAAAATGAAAATTTTTTGTCAAATTTAATGATGACCGACGAAGCGCATTTTCACTTGAACGGTTTCGTAAATAAACAAAACAACAGATTTTGGGGATCCCAAAATCCCAAATATCTTCATCAGAAATCTTTACACGCAATTCGTGTTACCGTTTGGTGTGGCATTACCGCCCAAAAAGTTTACGGTCCTTTTTTTTTTTGAAAACGATCAAGGTGTATGTGAAACAATAAATGGAGAACGTTACAGAGTAATGCTACAAAATTTTTTATTTCCGCAATTGCCACCAAGCGCCAATATATGGTTTCAACAAGATGGTGCAACAGCTCATACAGCCCGTGCAACGATGGACTTATTAAGACAACAATTTCCAAATCGGATAATTTCTAAAAACGGCGATTTGAGATGGCCACCACGATCGCCAGATTTGACTGCACCGGATTTTTTCTTGTGGGGCTATCTCAAAGACAAAGTTTATGTGAATAAGCCCCAAACCTTGCAGCAACTAAAGGACAACATTCAAGAAGAAATTGATCGTATACCACAAGAAACACTCAACAAAGTTATGGAAAATGCCATAAAAAGAGCACATTTTTGCGTTAGAGAAAACGGTTCTCATTTAACTGCTATTATTTTTCATAATTAATGTAAAAAAATAACATAAAATAAACTTTCTTTTTATCATAAATTTTTCTGTTTTTTTCATTCCATTCAATAGTTATTTAAAAAACAAATCATATAGTTACTTTAGCCGCACCCTGTATAAAATGTCATAGATCTGGAGTATTGTAGTAGTGAGAACCTTCGGACTTTACACGAGCCTACCAGATATTAATATGAGTAGTCAGACAAAAAACTGGCGGTATCAGACTAATGGGCGAGGCATTTCCCATAAAAAGTAATTATTAAATGTCATATATCTGGATTACTGTAAAAGTGGGATTCTTATGACTCTGCGTGAGTCCATAAATTATTAAATGAAAATATGGGCGGAATCGCCAACTTAAAAAATAGCCAAATTAAAAAACACCATAACTGAAAATCGCTAAAATCAAAAATCGCTAAAATGAAAAATTCCCAAATGATATTCTAAATTCAAGGCCAATAGTTAATTGTTGCCAGATTTAACTGGGAAAATCTATGTTCTCCTTATGGGCACTTATATGTACCTCGCTCCAGAGTAGGAACGACGAAAAATTTTTAATTGTTGGAACGAATGAAAAAATAAAAAAGTAAGAAAATTATAGTCGGTCTAGACCGACTATACGATGCCCTATACCATGCGTTTAGAGACCCTATCTCTCAGGCCCAACTAACTGGATATAGAAAATAAGCATAAATCAAATTTGAGTGGGATTTTTATTAATTTTTTTGGTTGCAGATATGAAAAAGTTCATATCGGATGATATATCTATATGGGGACTAGGTCCAAAAATGGACCGATCGTGACCATGTTTGGTAAAGTCTCTTGCATTTTGCAAAAACATATACAAACAAAATTTGAGAAGAATCAGTGCAATATTTTTGTTTTTTTAAAGATTTAGGTGAAGATCGGGAAGCAGTCCTATATGGGGCCTATGATAAATGCCGTTTTCTTTTCTGACAAACAATTTGTCCCTTTTTTTGCCCCTTTTTTCGAAAAGTGTATTTTTTTATATATTCTGAATTAAGAGCAACCTTATCTTATATATCAATCGAAAGGTCTCAAAGTCGAGCCCTCATTAATCACAAAAAATTCGAGCCATTGACTTCTTTCTGGTCATAGTGGAAGAATATTTCCCCATTGTTCCCCTTTTTTGAATATTTTCACGCTATGACTTCCAAGAGGATAATAATCAAATTTTTTTTATATTTATGAACACAGCAATTTGAGACCTTTCGATTGATATATAATACAACGTTGCTCTTAATTCAGAATATATAAAAAATACACTTTTCCAAAAAAGGGCAAAAAAGGGCGACATTTTTTGTCAGAAAAGAAAACTCCATAAGAGTTGTCCCATAGGGATCATTTTTGGACTATTGATTAATGGATATAATAAACACATACAAACCCAATCTGACTAAGATTTATATGATAATTTGGGTCTTATGGCAATTTATGTTGATTTCATAGGGGTCATTTGTATCGGGACTAGGTCTGAACATGGACCGATTCTCACCAATTTCAACGGCGTTCATCCTATGGCCGATAAAAGCTTATATACCAAATTTCATCGAAATGTATTCATATTTCCGACCTACAGTTTGATTACAAGCTTTACATGGACACACAGACGGACGGACGGACATCGTTAAATCGAATCAGATAGTGATTCTGAGTCGATCGGTATAATAAAAGATGGTCCTAGGTCAAATATTTTTGGTAGTTATAAACAGCAGCACAAAGTCATTATACCCAAACCACATAGTGGTTGGTATAGGGTATAAAAATGTTGTATATCAGCAAGCATTGCAATAAAAAAAAAGTACTTCAATAAATGAGATGAAATAACTTAGTTTTATATTAACTTCGCAAGATAAATTGGTTATTAAATAAAACATGTCAGTAAGTCTTGGTAGGTCGTAGCGAAGCGCGGCAGGGCATAATAGTGTTCAATAAAATCACTGATGAAGGCTGAAATGCCAGAAACTGGTCTGATTTAAAACACAGGGTAGTTATGAATTTTAGAACTATTTGCTTTCTTCTTCTCTACCACGCACCATTGAAAGCTTTTTTTTAGTAGTTGCAGTTCCTAAATCTGTGTTACTTCTCCAACAGAACTCACTACTCCAGAAGACCCGCCTAACAATGTAAATCTTTCATGCTTATTTCAAATCACTTTTTGAGTCAACTAAGGCCGAGGCCACGCAATGAATCATATGAAATACTACTACGTTAGAAAAAGAAAACAACAAAATTATCGATTTTGGTATTCAATAAAATTTTTAAACGATATTCGCTATTGCTAAAGTCAGCTGTTGTTGTTATCTTAACGACAACTCTTTTGTGTTGTTTTTCAATTGATAAAAAGTTAAAAAGGTTGAAATGTAGTCATACATTAATAAAAATCATAAAAACTTTTTATATAAATAGTAAAAAATAACATTGACAATAGCATTTTGACAACTAACCGCTCAGAAATGACGCTCAGTAATAAGCCACTTGCCGCTTTGCCGCTCATTGCGTGGCCTCGGCCTATGGTATGCCTGTATACCCGGCTTCATTTTGTATGTAAAAAATTCAGCTCTTTATATCGCTTAGGAGTAAAACACATGAAAATACTAATGGAAAACTTTCAATGATTCTCAAATTGCCAAGAGGATCTGGAAAAACCATAATAAAAATTTTTTATACATTTTCTTGAAATTTGAAAACGTTCTGATTTTTATTTGGCCAACATTTTTTTTTTTCATATTTAAAAAATAAACCAATTTGAAACCGATCTGAAATTTTGAGTTACAATCGGAAATAGTGTAGTATCAATTAATTTTAATATTTTATTTACAAGCGTAATACTGGATGCCAAAATTAATGTTAAAATGGTTTTCTTTATAATTGACTTGTAACAACTGTTTCTACTAACTAGAAATAATATTGATCAGTGCTAAAAACAATTGCACTTTTATATGCTGTAAAGTTATAAAGTTATATACCTTAATAAATTTGGATTTTAGTACTTGTAAAAAGTGTGTGAATATTTGTACTCTTTTTAAAAATTAAAAGAAAAAAATACGGCATTAAAAAATTACCATTTCAATAAGTAACCTTTAAAAAAAAAGTACATTTCTTTTAAAAAAAGTATTTTTTAAAATGTATTTTTTAACGATTATTTAAAGAAAATGATTCTACTATAAATAAATAAGTAATGGTCAATATAAATTATTAATACACAGTCCCAAAAACGGACTTGAGAATACATTTTATGTAGTATTTACATAACTTATTGAATAACTTCTATTAGTTACTACTTATGCGGTACATATATATATATTAAGTATTTATTTATAAATTAGCTTTAGGGCAATTGCATAAAAATGTCAACTTTGACGAAAAAATTTTTTTTTTTCATTTATGTGAAGTAAGTTTAAAAATATATTAAAATATGTTCCAAGTTACATAATGTAATTTCTTACAAATATTCTAGATTATAAAATAATTATAAAATTTATTTGTGTACTAAATTTTCTTTTAATACATATTTAAGAAGCTTTAGTCATTCCGTCACAGTCATTGCGTCACGTCAAATGACAGTTAGTAACTTCAACACTATCATAGCTATGTTGCTCTGAATTATAATTTTATGTTGCTTATATATCATATGTAAAATATGCATTAGCTTAAAAACTGATTAGCTTCTTATTTGACAAAAGTTCTTAGGTTTTAATACCAGGACAGAGTCGTGGTAGCAAAAATGTCATTCCGTCTCTCAATAAGAAATTACTCAAAAATGAAAGAATCAAATAGTGAAAAAATTGTTTCTGAGTTTTTTTTAAATCTCTTAATCATTTACAATCATTTTCAAACTGAAGAATGAATTTTCAATTGAAAATAGCTTTGTGAAATAGCCTTAACTTCAATTTTACAACTCAAAATGTCATTCCGTCACATATGGACTTGCCCTTTAAATAATATTTAAAAAAGCAGTACTTTTGATGAAGGATAAAAGCTAAGTTCCAGAGAGCCAGTAATAATTTTTAATTTTTATATTTGGAATCCTCTTTTATGCAATATGAAATCTGCAATTCTCTACTGTAGATTCGTTGCTATATACGGCTTACATATTCGCTGGTCTATAATTGTGGTAAAATAGAAAACCCGTCTCGTTTTGTATAAAACCATCCCCATCTAGGTGTAAATAGTTCTCAGGTGGTACGAACCTAATTTGTAATATTCTACATATGGATTTATCATAAATAAAGAGCCAGAACTAAATTTTTTGCATATCATTCGAGGCATTCTGTTATGTGATTTCTTTTTACATTAATAATGAAATTATCAATTCAACTATCAACTATATCGTACAGTTTCTTTTATGTGATACTATCTGATGCTACCCGATGCACTTCATTATGAAATAAAAAACTGGGAATACATTTTTAGAAAAATATTTTATTTTTCGGCTACATTTTTGCTGTTTTTTCTGTATTTGATTTGGCGATTTTGGATTATGTCGATTTTAGATTTTGTTAATTTTTGTTTTTTTACGATTTTTGGTTTGGTTATTTTTGATTTTGTCGAGTTTTTTGTTGCGATTTTTGATTTTGGCCATTTTCGTTATTCGCGAATTTCGGTTTTGGCGATTTTTGATTTTGGCGATCCCACCCATATTCTCCACTGTTAATTAATGTACTTGTCAAAAGTTCAACATTGTCATTTTCATAGTACTTCATATTTTTTTAATGGGAGGCGCCACGCCCATTTTTCCTATCCCGCCCTTTTTGTCCGAATACTTACCAAGGCTTTTTATTATAGTACTCCAGTTATATTACATTAAATATTTAATTTGTAAGGGGTGCTACGCCCCCTGATCTGATCCCGCCCATTTTTTGTTCGCCTAAATATATCTTATATATGTATAAAAATGGAGTTTTCTCTGTCTATTTGTTTGTGGTTATTAGGAGGCTACACCACTGGACCGATCGCCTTTATTACAACCAGAAGGAACAATAGGCAATATTTTTTTTTAATTTTCATCTGTACGAGTACTATGACAGCAAGAGTTCTGGAAATATGTACATTTGCATATTAAACTAGTTTGAAGAGTGGCAGAAAAAATGAGAGGGATCCGGCAAATGATCGTTTCACCCCCATATAAAGTGGATCTTTAATATCACATATCTCGAGTACTGTAGTTTCATAAGCCTTGGAACTTTGTGCGAGTTCATAAGTTATTAATGTTAGTACTCGGACACAAAAATGCGCGGGATCCGCCCAATGGGTTTGATACCCCGTATATAAAAAAAAACTGAAGTCCTATGAAAATGACAACCTTGAAACTTTTGACAAGTACATTAATTACCGATGTCAGCAGTCGTGAAAAATATAGGCGCAATCGCCAAAATCAAAAATACCCAAAATCGAAAATGGCGAAAACAAAAATCGGCAAAATCAAAAATCGCAAAAATACAAAAAACAACCAAAATAAAAATCACAAGAAAACAAAAATGGGCATATTTAAAAATCACCAAAACCGAAAATTGCCACAACTGAAACTCGTGAATAGAAAAATCGCAAAAAACCAAAAATCGCCAACATCAAAAATCGGCAAAACCGAAAATATTGAAAGTCGCCAGAATCAAAATTCACCAAAATCACAAATCGCCAAAATCTAAAATTCCCAAAACCGAAAATTGCGAATAACAAAAATCACAAACAACAAAAAAAGTCAAAATCAGAAATCGTCAAAATCAAAAATCGTCAAAACCGAAAATCGCGAATAATAAAAAGCGCCAAACCAAAAAAGCGCCTAAATGAAAAATCGCAAAAAAAAAAAAACAAATCAAAATGCCCAAAATTTAATCAAAAAAGCCAAAGTCAAAAAACGCCAAAATGAAATAGCAAAAACAAAAATCGGTAATACCAGAAATCACCAAAAATAAATGAAATAGTTTTCTACAAATTGAATTCCCACTTTTTTCCCTTTAAATTTTTTGATTCGTTTTTATAGAGAGTTGGTGTAATCCGCAGAATATATAAGTTAACACGAGAAACATTTAAAATAACAAAATAAAAAAGAAATTCACACGTTCACAAAGCTGACGTCGCGTCTGCGATATTTGAGACACATTCCGCAACGCAGCTGGTTCACATGCTGACACAACGTCTGCGACGTACACGAGCAAGCCGATTAAGGTGGTGTGAGTTTGAAAGTAAGCAAAAACCTGCGCTTATTAATTAGGGTAATTTAAGTTTAAACTTTACTCTGTATTTTATCGTGAAACAATAAAGACGTTGTGTGTTCTAACAAAACACACAACAATAATTTTTTTAAAAGAAAAATATAACGTTTTCTTAATTGGCGCCCGAGCAGGGACCCTGAAAGGTCCTCACGGTAAAATTCGAGTCAAGCCTTGTCAGGCCCCTCAGTAATCCTAAAAAGGATAAAACGGATTGTGCGTTATGCCAAAGCCTGATAAGCTCGCGTAAAGTGACATTCGCGAAAATAAATACTAGAAAAGTTAAGTGAATAAAAATAAAAATAATTGTAGCTGAATAAAAATTAATAAAATAATCAAGATTTAAAAGGACATTTGCCAAAATCAATAAATGTTTGTGAAACTAAAGAAAAATAAGTGTAACTGAATAAAATTTATTTTAAGAATTAAAACTAATAAAATAATCAATATCTAAAATGACCAAATGTTTGTGAAACTAAAGTAAAAATAATTGTATCCGAATAAAATTTATTTTAAGAACAAAAAAATAATAAAATAATCAAGATTTAAAGTGACTTTTGCAAAAATCAAGTAAACAAAAGTTCCAACTAAAATAAAAACAAGTAAATAATCTGAATAAAGTTATTTAAACCTGAAAATAATTAATATTTTAGACTCAAAAGTGACATTTGCAAAACTAAGCGAATAAAAGTTTAAATTAATACTAAAGAAACAATACAAGAAAAAAAACTTAGTAAAACTAAAGAAACTATTCGAGAGAAAAAGTGTAAGAATCTTATGTGAAAAAGATTTTAATTAAAAAATAGCAAAAAATTAATTAATATGAAAATAATAATATAATTTAGACAGTCGAAAATAAAAGAAAAAAAATTCGAACTTAATAAAACTAATTAAAATTTAATACAAAGATCAAGTCGAAAATAAACCAATACAGGAAAGACAAAGAAGTAAACTATTCAAATTTTAAAGCTAAAAAAGGAAACAAATTACATCTAATAATATAATTACATCGAAAGGAGTCTTCAACAATCATCATCCCTTCAATTATCAAGACGTCCACCCATCATCAAGTTCCAGTAAATTACCTGATTCTTGCGATGCTGCTAATAATGTAAGACATTTATTTATAATTTTTTTTTTATTACACAATATTTTATTTTTTTTGTAAAATAAGTAATTATTTTAAAATTTTATATTTGACATTAATATTTCAGTAGTGGTTGACAGAATCAAAGAAAATAACGTTTGTAAATCTCATTAAAAAATATTCAGTGTAAAAGAAAATTCATATTCCAAATTTCTCTATAAGAACAAAAAGAAAGAAAAATGCCAGACGATACTTTGAACGAATTGACAGAAAAATTTAGTCGGTCCTTGAACATGGCCAGTCCTTCGGCTAATATTGTTTCGGGATTGAATGAAGTCCAAATGGAACAGATTAGAGAGTTAATAAGAGGAACAATAAACCCTTCTCAAGATATTTTTTCAGATGATGGAGTAGATCAACCAATAGGTACCATAACTACAAGATTAGAGGAATTAGATAAAGTTCCGGATGTTGTTAGGTCCTTGCGGGAATTCTCAGGGAAACCAGGAGAATTCAATTCATGGAGAAAATCGGTTGATAGGGTCTTAGAACTTTATCAAACTTTGAAAGGAACTGCGCGATATTACGCAATATTGCACACAATTCGTACTAAAATCATCGGCGATGCCGATATTGCCTTAGAATCTTATCGAACACCATTAGATTGGATTAAGATAAGAAAGTGCCTAATGATGCACTACTCAGACAAACGTGACATAGGCACTCTAGAATACCAAATGACATCTCTTTGTCAGGGAAGCAAATCAATATCTGAATTTTATCAAAGTGTGTACCAACACTTGTCTTTAATCCTAGACAAAGTTTCTTGCTTAGAATTAAACGAGGGAAGTCTCCGAACTATGACAAATACGTATAGGGAAAAGGCATTGGATACCTTTGTACGGGGACTCAATGGCGATCTACCTAGATTATTAAGTGTAAGGGAACCAACGTCCCTGCCGCAGGCTCTTCACATTTGCCTAAAACTAGATAATATGTCTTTTAGAAGGGACTACGCGCACAATCGCATAACAAGAAGCGAAACGCGCAAGGATAACCTTAGACAAACTTTACCTCAGTACAGACCGAACTTCTACCCTGAATTAGCCCAGGAGTGGGTAATAATAGACCTACCTTACCAAATTTTAGGTTTCATCAGGGGGCAGGATTCAACCAGAATCTACAAAATAGACAATATTACAACGGTCAAAATTACCAAAATAATTACCAGAAAATCCCATCGAATGTACAAAGAAGTTTCGAACGTCATCAATATCAGGGACAACGGCAAAACCACTACAACAATCAACAAAAACCAGAACCAATGGACATAGACCGTTCTATGCAAGTAACGCCCCAACGTAATCTGCCATTTAAGAGACCAGCAGAAAACTCAATTCAAGCTCCCATGAACAAGATACAAAGAAATTTTCATTTAAATACCGAATATTGGCCGAACAATAATTTAGAAGAGGCTAATAATTATTCATACGGAGGACTTGAAATCGATGAACCAGAGGAAGCGTACGGATACACCGAAGAATATTTCGAACAATTGCCAGAAGAATTTATAACAAATGATACCCAAGAGAATCAACAAAGCGATATCCAACTTGCTGTAAATTTTTTAGATTAAATTGTTCATCGTTACCTTATTTTGAGACAAGAACGAGGGACGGACAAATATTGACATTTTTATTAGACACAGGAAGTAATAAGAACTACATTAAACCAGATTTAGTAAAAAACCCCAGACACAATAAAGAAATATTCGGTGCGAAATCAGTAGGTGGCGACATACAAATTACTCAACATACATTAGTAGACCTTTTCGGAATTGACAACGCCCCAATCAAATTCTACTTATTGCCTGGATTAATCTCGTTTGATGGAATTTTAGGGAATGACAGTTTGAAAGAAATTTCAGCAGTTATTCATACAGCCGAAAACTATTTCACAATTAGAGGAGGTAAAAAGATACCTATTAAACAACGTTTGTCACAAAACGTAAATAACCTCGAATTAAGAATACAACACCTACCCAGTCACCAAAAGGTGTCATTAGAAAATCTCATAAAACAACATCGTTGCCTTTTTGCAGACCCTGATGAGAAATTGACATATACCACTACAGTAATTGGAGACATCCGCACAGTCAATAATTCACCAATATACGCTAGAAGTTACCCTTACCCAATGGCCTTAAAAGATATTGTAGAAAAAGAAATCGATCGTCTCCTTTGTGATGGCATTATAAGACCATCACGGTCTCCATATAATTCACCCATATGGGTCGTACCCAAAAAGGAAGATTTTTCAGGACAGAAAAAATACAGATTAGTTGTCGATTTTAGACGATTAAACGCAGTAACGGTGGCCGATAGGTACCCCATTCCAGAGATTAATGACGTTCTATCCAACTTAGGTGGGAATCAATACTTTACAGTGTTAGATCTTAAGAGCGGCTTTCATCAGATAACATTAAGAGAAGAGGATAGGGAAAAAACAGCCTTTTCAGTAAACAACGGAAAATATGAATATACCAGGTTACCGTTTGGGCTGAAAAATGCTCCATCAATATTTCAAAGAGCACTCGACGATATTTTGAGAGAATTTATTGGGAAGATATGTTACGTATATGTGGACGACATCATAATTTTCAGTAAGGATGAGAAATCTCATCTGGAACACTTGGGAACAATATTTAGGACACTAGAATTAGCTAATATGAAAGTTCAACTAGACAAATGCGAATTTTTCAAACATGAGGTTGAATTTTTAGGCTTCGTGGTATCAAAGGAAGGTATAATGACAAATCCCAAAAAAGTCGATTCAATTTTGAAATTTTGCTATCCAAAAACACTAAAAGAACTTCGGTCATTTCTCGGACTCTCCGGGTACTATAGAAGGTTTATTAGGGGTTATGCAGATATTGCAAAACCATTGACGGCGCTTCTGAGAGGATCGGACGGACGAATTTCAAAATCTATATCAAGTCAGACGAAAATAGAATTGGATACTTCATCCAAGAATGCATTTGATCAATTGAAAAACGCATTGGCTTCACGTGAAGTTTTGTTATCATATCCCAATTTCGAAAAAGATTTTCAATTGACTACAGACGCTTCCAACTTTGCAATTGGTGCAGTGTTAAGTCAAGAAGAAAAACCAATTGCATTTATTTCCAGAACATTGAACAAAACAGAGGAGAACTATGCAACTAATGAAAGAGAGATGTTAGCCATTATATGGGCATTGAATTCTCTAAGAAATTATTTGTATGGTTCCAAAAAAGTGGTGATCTATACGGATCACCAACCCTTGACATACGCCCTCAGCAATAATAATAATAATTCAAAAATGAAAAGGTGGAAATGTATTTTGGAAGAGTATAACTACGAGTTGAAGTATAAACCTGGACGAACAAATGTAGTTGCTGATGCTCTATCCAGAGTCCCTATAGGATTAAATCCTATAAATGCTCAAATAAACTCTTTGACCCCCACCGAACACAGCGCAGAAAGTTCGTCAGAACATTTAATACATAGCGTAGAAATTCCAATAAATGTTTTCAAAAATCAGTTATTTATAAATGTGGACAACACATCATCGTACCAATTTCAAATTGTATTTCCCGGAGTACATAGACACATTATTAAGGAACCCCAATACGACGAACAAATCCTAGTGAACATTCTAAGAAAATATCTGAATCCGTCTGTCATTAACGGAATAAAAACTCCAGAATGGATAATGGGAAAAATCCAATTATTTTATCCCAATCATTTCGCAAATTACAAATGCCGCTTTACACAGTCGACCGTTGAAGATATAACATCTGAGAACGATCAAGAAAATCTGATAATAGAAACACACAATAGGGCTCATCGAAATGATAGAGAAAATAAAAAGCAAATGTTGGAAAAATATTATTTCCCTGGCATGTCAGGTAAAATAAAAAGAATTATAAAATTATGTTCCATATGTAAAAAAGGAAAATATGAGAGACACCCAAATAATCCAGAATTACGCGAAACTCCCATACCAACATATCCAGGGCATATTGTCCATATCGACATTTTTTCGACCGATAAAAAACTCATTTTAACATCAATTGATAAATTTTCTAAGTACGCAAAAGTAAAATTATTAAACGGAAGATCTATAGAACATGTCCGAAAACCCCTTAGGGAAATTTTGTTTTCATATGGAGTGCCAAAGTATGTGGTTATGGACAACGAACCTTCCTTAAACTCCGCATCCATACAATTCATGATGAAAGATGATCTAAAAATTGATGTATTTACCACCCCGTCATACAAGAGCGAAATAAATGGTCAAATAGAAAGATTCCACTCTACTTTAGCGGAAATCATGAGATGCCTGAAAAATGACGGAACATCCAGAGATTTTGAAGAATTGCTGGAAAGATCGGTGAATGAATATAATCACACGTTCCATTCGACGACTAATAAGAAACCAGTTGACTTGTATTTTGGGCGAACAATTGATTTTTCTCCCCAAGACTATGAGACGACAAGACTATCCAACGTTGAGAGACTGAAACGAAAACAGGAAAAAGACTTAAGTTATCATAACAAAAATAAAAAACCTACAAAAGAATATGTGCCCGGTCAGTTGATTTACGTAAAAACTAATAAAAGGTTGGGTACAAAGTTGAATAATCGCTTTAAAGAAGAGATTGTTAGGGAAAATAGAGGGACAACCGTAGTTACCGAAAGCGGCCGTGTTATCCACAAAGGTCATATTAGAAATTGACGAAATATTTCTTTACTTTTATTTTATTTTTTTTTTTACAGATTATTAATAAACAGCGCGTTAGCAGATTTCAACATTCTAGACTACTCCAACTCTAGATTGATAACCATTCAGAATGGTATCGCAAGGAGACAAAATGGCACATTTAAAGTTATACACTCAATCAATCTCGAACAATATCAAGCCTTATCAGAAGAACTTGAAACAATTTTAAATACGAACATTACATTCAAACATCCGCTCCGTCCGTTTTTAACACAACAAATCATTGATATAAAAAGTCTTCTTAAACGCCTATGTCCAGGTAGAAAGAAGAGATCAATAGATTTTATAGGCAGTGCATGGAAATGGATTGCCGGAACTCCAGACAGTCATGATTGGGAAATCCTTAATCAAAAGATCGGAAATCTTTTAGAAAATAATAATAGACAAATGGTAATAAACGAACTGACTATTGACAGAATACAAGAAATATCGAATATTACTAACGAAATATTGAAAGTTAAAAGAGAAGATTGGAATAACGAGTTAGCAGGTAAATTAGAACACAAATTGATTTTGATAGAAAAAGAATTACAGAACATCGAATATGCCATCCAATGGGCCAAAGTTAATATTGTAAATTCATTTATTTTATCAAAAACTGAAATCGAAGTACTTAATGATGTTCTGACTAATTATAATATACCATTATTTAACGTAGATGAGTTATTATCATTCGGAAATGTAAAAATCGTTACAAATAATAAAGAAATTCTGTACATTTTAAGTATTCCAATCACTCAAAATGATATCTGCAAAATGTATTTAGCAAAACCAGTAAAAATTGGTCATTTAATTGATAGAATTGAATTTGATAAAATTTTGAATTGTAATAATGTTTTATTTGCTATTAAAGATAAATGCAAAAATTATAATGATCTAACCATATGTAATAGAGATAAATTAATAAAATTAAGAGATGATTATTGTATAACAAATCTATTTAAGAACAAGATAGGGAACTGCACCCAGGTAAACAACGAACACATACCCACCGTAGAGGAAATCGGAAGTGATATTCTATTATTAAATCAATATAACGGCAAAATCAGCGTGAACAATGAAGAAATAATTTTAAATGGAACTTATCTACTTAAATATTACAATACAACAATAATAATCGATGATCGTGAATATTTCTCCAAAGAAGTAAGCGGCAGCAAACCTCTCCCAGCCTCTCTACAACCAAAAGCAGCAAACGCAAAAACAGAAGAAGTCCTATCCCTACAACGACTCCATAAGATCAATATGGGAAATTTTGAGAGATTGGAACTATTGGAAACCAAGAATAACCTGCTGATAACTTCAAGTACAATTACCATAATTTCAGCCCTAGTCATCACCATTTGGTTAACAACGAAGAAGATATTAAAACGGAAAAAAGAGAGGTCAGAAACAGAAACAATTTCATTAGAACAAATAGAAAAGGTACAAGACACAGAGAGGAAACCCGAGAAAAAAAAACCAAGCATTTACGACCTACACACGTTCTAGGCAATCGGGACGATTGCATTTGAGGAGGGAGGAGTTAACACGAGAAACATTTAAAATAACAAAATAAAAAAGAAATTCACACGTTCACAAAGCTGACGTCGCGTCTGCGATATTTGAGACACATTCCGCAAAGCAGCTGGTTCACATGCTGACACAACGTCTGCGACGTACACGAGCAAGCCGATTAAGGTGGTGTGAGTTTGAAAGTAAGCAAAAACCTGCGCTTATTAATTAGGGTAATTTAAGTTTAAACTTTACTCTGTATTTTATCGTGAAACAATAAAGACGTTGTGTGTTCTAACAAAACACACAACAATAATTTTTTTAAAAGAAAAATATAACGTTTTCTTAATTTATATAAATATCATCTTAAAAAATTAATCTGTTTACAAAGAGTGGCTCTTTATGTACAGTATATTTTTGCAAAGCTAACTTTTTGACCAAATAGCTGTAAAAAGAATACCTTAAAAAAAAAACACTTTTTACAATGAAGTCTCTTTATAAAGACAAATTTTTACACAAAATTACATTTTTACTCATTCCATAAAAGTAGCTTTTTAAAAAAATATCTTTTAACAAAAAGCAAATATTTACAAAAAGTACCCATTACAAAAGAGCCTCTTTATAAAAGCTATATTTTTCTAAACGTAGATTTTTAGTAAAAAGTACATTTTTACAAAAAAAGTACATTTTACAAAAATTTCCTAAACGAGCACCTTTCTACTGAAAAAACTTTTTACATATTGCAAATTCTTACAAAAATTAATTTTTTACAAACAGGTATCGATTACAGAAATGTAGCTTTTACAAAAATATGAGTCTTCAAGCAGTAACTTTTAATAAAAAGTATAATTTATAAAATTTATTTTTGCAAAAAAAGTCTCTTTTTTATAAAAAGTACCTATTGCAAAAAAGTACATTTTACAAAAAGTATCTTTTTTAAGATTTTTTTCTACTAGAAGGTACTCCATTAATAGAAAAAATTTTTTTTTGGTCATGCGCAAATTCACAGTCACCCCACATAAGGGCCATGAGATTACATAGCATATGTTTTTCAGATTTTAATACCTCTACATTTTATATACCTCCATTAAGCACTTATTTATTCATATTAAAATAAATCTCAATTATAAAATAAATATGTGGTTAAAGACACAAGCCAGCACCTTCAGCTAAAAAAAACAACAAAAATTAGTTTTTTAGTACAATGGAAGAAAGATATAAAAGTTCTTGGCCATTATGATAAAACTGAGAATTTCTAGCCTCAAGTTAAAACATTTAACTAATTTGCTCACGAATTGCTTGTAAAAAATTTGACTTTAACTGACCGAAAGTCAGAAAAGAGAAAGAGTGGAATAAAAATGAAAAAGGGGATTTAAAAGGCGGTTTGCTAAATTATAGAAAATATTTTATACTAAGCATGTGCATAGAGGTGGCATTTATGGGGAGGAGGATAATTTGTTGTAAATATTAATACAACATATGTTAAAAGCATGGTTTAGTTATATAAAATGTATGTAATTAACTAGTCAAATATGAGCAGTTGATAAGTTTAGATATTTAAAAAATACAAAAGGAAATTATTGACAGTAAATTGATGTTTTTTTTCAAATTAAATTATTATAAAATCGACAGATAATAATATTTTGATTTTTGTTTATTTAATAACTTTATGCAACTTTATAAGTGTTTGGTTAAATTTTAATTTAACTAAAAGTCGGCAATCATATAGCCAATTTCTTATAAAATTTTGACATAATAACTTTTGATGTTGATAGCATCACTTAAATATTCAACAACTTTCATTAGCTTTTATTGGAATTTAAAATCAAATTTGTTTGGAGTTTTTGTCCAAAAAGCCATTTTATATATAGGCTAAACAACAAATTAGCAATCAAACAAGAAAAATAAAAATGTGCAAAATTCCATAGATAAAACCTGACAACAAAGTCCCCAACTGATGCAACCATATTTTAATGTACATAAGTACACTAGTTACAGTAAATTTTCGTACAGATTTTAATATGAAATTTGATTTTGCTGTAAATTCGTAACGATACTTCGGAGAGCTATTAATTATTGATAAATGATGCATATGATGCCATATTATCGATTTTCACTAAAAATCAAAAATAGAGTATCATCTTATAGCCGTTTTGACGGTCATGGTCATTGTGTAGACGAAACGGGAAACTCTGGCATAGAGTCAAATGAAATTTAAGTAATGTCTATTTTTTCTTATTTAGTAATTTAATTTATTAATTAAATATATATATGTATATATATATATATACATTTTGATGGGATGGGTGGTTTGTTTTATTGTTTGGCGTCTGCGGTTAAAAGTATAAACACAACTGTAGGTGTTGCTTGCTGCTGTTACTCTGTCAGGATTTATGAAGATGTGTTTAATTAAAGTGTCGTATTTTAGTGATTTCATATAGTGGAAATTTGTATAAAATTAATTGAAATACTAAAAAAGTGATGGAGTTATTTTCTTTTTTCATTCTTCTTTTTTCTATAAATTTTATAATTTTTTTATATTGTGTATTTAACGGCTGTAACTTAGTGAAAGGGCAACAAAAGGCTCAACACAAAACCCATCGAAAACATTTAAAAGTTTATATAGTTAATAAGCTAATCAAATTTGTTAAATGTTTTTATTAAAAATATTATAGGCCTCTAATAGAGTTATTATGGAAATATTTGGTTTATTGTTGGAATCTTTATATTGTGGGCATTGTTCTAATATACAGTTTAGATCTAATCTTAAGGCCGAACAGTTATAATATTTTTTAGTCAGACACCTTTACTGAAATAGCTCTTAAATATGTATTTAATAGCAATAATCTCATAGATTAAAATCTATATCTATTAAAACAACAAAATACTATTATATCAATATTAATGTTTGTGCCATATTTGATTAATTATATGACATTAGAATTGGATTTTTTTACTCAGATTTTGTTTTGGCTATTTCTCTTAATTCATTCATTAATTTTATACAACAAAAAGCACTTCAGCCACATCAACTGAAAAATGTAAATATGATACTTTAAAAAAAGTATCTACGTCAAACTCTTTAATATTTATGCTGGAAACAAGTTCTATTATGATCGAATGTGTTTGCTTATAAAATAAAAGAATGATAGCTAATTATAATCAAAAACAAAAAGCTAAATATGAGAGAAGCTTAATCATTAATAATAAAAAAACTTAAAACTAATTTTATAAGCGGTTTAGTGTATGAAATGAGATTAAATGTTTTTTTTTTTTTTTAATATAGTCAACTTAAGGAAATTAGATGTGTTTAACAATTATATAAATTATAACAAGGTGACATTATGGTTTATGGTAATTTTAGGTTTAAATAAAAAATGATTTTTATATTTTGAACAAAAAAAAAAAAACTAACCTGTATGTATGTTTAGATTTGGCTTAATATTCTATGACATTTTAAGGGCTGCATAGTTGTGGATGGAAAATAAACGAAACTGTAAAAAAAAGAATAAGAATAAAATTAGTTTTATTTGTAAAAAATTGGTATTATTAATAATTTTAAATTTTTTTGTAAATCCACTATATACAAAGAATAGTTCGTATTGAAAGCGAAATATAAACGAAAGACTTAAGACACAAACAATGATAAGTCTAGTCAGGGTATAATGAGTCCGTAACTACGAAAAATTTGTAACCTAGACCCATCTTTTATTATACGGATCAATTGAGAATCTCTTTCTGAGTTGATTTAGCGATGTCCGTCCGTCCGGCCGTCTGTCCGTCCATGTAAACTTTATAATCAAACTACAGGTTGCAAATATGAATGTATATTGATGAAATTTGGCGCGTGAGCTTCCATCAGCCATAAGATGAAGGTTGTGGAAAATCGTAAAAATGAGTCCATGTTCAGGTTAGATCCCCATACCAATGATCCCTACGGGATCGACTTAATTATACCCTATACCACTATGTGTAACTACAAAAAATATTTGACCTAGACCCATCTTTTATTATACCGATCAATTCAGAATCACCTTCTGAGTCGATTTAGCGATGTTCGTCCGTCTATTCATCTGTGTGTCCATGTAAACTTTGTAATCAAACTACAGGTCGCAAATGTTAAAATTTTTCGATCAAATTTGGTATATAAGCTTCTATCGGCCATAGAATGAACAGTATTGAAATTGGTGAAAATCGATCCATATTCAGACCTAGCCCCCATACAAATGACCCCTATGAAATCAACATAAATCACCACAAGATCCAAACTATCGCATAGATCTTAGTCAAATTGGGTTTGTATGTGTTTATTGTATCCATTAATCAGTAGTCCAAAAAAATCCCTATAGGACAATTCTTAGTCATAGGCCCCATATAGAGCTGCTTCCCGATCTTTACTTAAATCTACCAAAAAACAAAAATATTGCACAGATTTTTCTCAAATTTTGTTTGTAAACATTTTATAAGTGACTTTCCCAAATATTGTCAGAAGCGGTCCATTTTTCGACCTAGTCCCCATATAAGTGTAACACATGATATGAACTTTTTCATATAACTATAAGTTTCTTACTTGTTTTATCCTATAGATCCTGTCAAATTTCATTTGTGTGTGTTTATTATATCCAATAATTTGTAGTCGATAAATAAACCCTATAGGACAGTTCTTAGATATAGCCCCCATATAAGTTGCTTCACGAACTTCATTTAATCCTAACAAAACTGTTGCATAGATTCTGTCAAACTTTTTTTGTATATGTATATGCAAAAAATAAGCGACTTTACCAAATATAGTTCATTTTTCGACCTAGTCCCCATAATAATTTAGCATCCGATATGAACTTTTTCATATAAACAGGCAAAAAACTATTAACAGTCTCACTCAAATTTCGTTCGTGCTTATTTTCGATACCCAATGAGTGGACCTAAGATCAATTCTCTAAATGCATGGTATACGGCATGGCATAGTTGGTCTAAACCGACTAAGATTTTTTTTTGTTGTTGAGTCATTGTTATAATTCTCGATTTTGTAATGAACGATTTAGCAAATAAATATTGTCGTGAACTAAGTATGATGCTTCTGCATTAAGTATTGTTTAATAAATTTTTCTAGCAAACTGACTTATCTTAATATACCTTTATTATTAAAATTTTCTTCATGAATTTTTTTTTTCGATTTCATTTTAATTATTGCTGCAAGAGTTAAAATGGTTAAGATACTTTTTCTCTAACCTAACATGCAAAAAGCTTACTACCTGGTGGTAGCTTTTAAAATTTTTAGTGAGAATTCGATACGTACGAAAGGTAATATTTAACGCTCTTTTGGCTACCCACGAAACTTTTTGATACCTTTTAGTTATTGCATATATCAAACACAAATCCTGAAGCACTTTTATTTTACAAACAATTAGTTATGAGTAATTATTTCGCAAAATAAAATTATTATTGCTAAAATTACTATATTTCTATCAAAGTGGATCGACACAAATGGTTGTTGTCTCCACTAAGATTTAGCTGCGTTCATTTGTTAAAGCTGGAGATTACACCTTTACACAAATTAATAGAGTTCTATTTAAAGCCAATCTTTAAATAGCGATACCTTTACGCAAACACCTCGTAAAATTAAATCGGTCGATATTTCGTTAAATATATAGTTTACGAAGGCATCAACAGAAAAAACCTTAAATTCAGAGTGAAAGGACATCTTTTAAGAAAATTTTTATCGAAAAGCGTAAGTTGAAAATTAAAACATAGAGAGTGGACAATGTAGAAATTTACATATTTTCCCATAGCGAGGTATTCCAACATTCAGCTGGCTAACCTAAATATACCATTCTCTAAATTTGCTGTGGAAATTTTTATTCAATAATCACTTAAAAGTGAGACACCGCAATTGAGTAGAAGGTTATTACAAGCGAAGGTGTCAACCACAACACGAGGCTTGGGATCAAAGTCCACCTTAAAAAAAAAAATAGAAATCTTAAAGAGATTACTACTCAAGCACAAGTGGCTATTCTACTTCAAGAACGTATTTAAACACTTGCTGGTAAGAAAAATAAATAAATCGAAAAGGAGGATTACTCTAGAAATGAATTAACCATTTTTTTTTGATAGGTACATCGTAATATGTGTCGGCGCGTGACCAAACGATAACCAGCAGTGGTTTGGAAAATTTTTTTTGTTGATTAACAATACTGTATAAAAAAATACAAAATCTAAGTTGTATCAACTTCACTTAGCCACGTGTACCATATACGAAATAAATAACTAAAGTACTTCTAATATTCCAGTCCCAATTTAGAATTGAGTCTAACAAAAGAAACAAAAACTTTTAATATTTTAAATCACATTACTTTCCCAGGGAAATATACAGAATACTTTAAAGTATACGTTTGTTTTCCCAGATAGTTTAGAGAAACATTTGATCCCCGCCAACAATTTCATTAAGTTACAGGAAAGTAATTAATTAATATTCGTGCAAAATACTTAAAGCTTCATTCAATTTTATTGTACATATGGGAATTCAATGGGAATACTTAAATTTAGATTATAAAGTCGCAAAAATTTACAAAGATATGGAGATAAACTAGATCCTCTTTAATACAATCATTGTCAGTTTATATAACCAAAAATATTTGAATTAAAATCGCAGTTTATTCAATTATACCTAAACCAAAACGAAACAAAAATCAAATTCAAGTTAAGAAACAAAAAAAAATCATGTGAGTCCGATCACAATTGAGATGTGTAAACATCTAATAATTAAAGAAAACATCAACATCATATTTTCCAGTGCATAAGAAATAAGTCGATTATGCTGTTTTCTGAAATTCAATTGATGTTTTCTGAAATGCAGTTGATGTTTTCTGAAATTCAATTGATGTTTTCTGAAATACAATTAATGTTCTCAGCAATCCAAATAATGCTTTTTGAAATTCAATTGATGTTTTCTGAAATTCTATTTATGTTTTCTGAAATTCAAATGATGTTTTCTGATATACAATTGATGTTTTCTGAAATACAATTGATGTTTTCTGAAATTCTATTGATGTTTTCTTAAATTCAATTGAAGTTTTCTGAAACTCGAATGATGTTTTCTGAAATTATATTGATGTTTTCTGAAATTCTATTTATGTTTTCTGAAATTCAAATAATGTTTTCTGAAACTTGAATGTTTTCTGAAATTATATTGGTGTTTTCTGAAATTCTTTTTATGTTTTCTGAAATTCAATTGATGTTTTCTGAAATACAATTGATGTTTTCTGAAATACAATTGATGTTTTCTGAAATTATATTGATGTTTTCTGAAATTCTATTTATGTTTTCTGAAATTCAAATGATGTTTTCTGAAATTATATTGATGGTTTCTGAAATACAATTGATGTTTTCTGAAATTCTATTTATGTTTTCTGAAATTAAAATGATGTTTTCTGAAATACAATTGATGTTTTTTGAAATATAATTGATGTTTTCTGAAATTCAAATGATGTTTTCTAAAATACAATTGATGTTTTCTGAAATACAATTGATGTTTTCTGAAATTCTATTTATGTTTTCTGAAGTACAATATAGTTTTCTGAAATTCTATAGACGTTTTCGGAAATACTGTTTATGTTTTCTGAAATTCTATTGATGTTTTCTGAAATTCTATTGACGTTTTCTGAAATACTGTTAATGTTTTCTGAAGTAAATTGATGTTTTATGAAATTCTATTAATGTTTTCTGAAATTCTGTAGATGTTTTCTGAAATTGTATTGATGTTTTCTGAAATTTAATTGATGTTTTCTGAAGTATAATTTAAGTTTTCTGAAATTCTTTTGATGTTTTCTGAAATACAATTGATGTTTCTGAAATGCTATTGATGTTTTCTGAAATTTTATTGATGTGTTCTGGAAAACATTTTTTTTTTCTGAAATTCCATTGATGTTTTCTGAAATACAATTAATGTTTTCTGAAATTCTATTGATGTTTTCTGAAACTTGAATGATGTTTTCTGAAATTCTATTGATGTTTTCTGAAATTCAAAAGATGTTTTCTGAAATTATATAGATGATTACTGAAATAGAATTGATGTTTTCTGAAATACAATTGATGTTTTCTGAAAGACAATTGAAAAATGTTTAGTTGTTTTGTACGATTTTGAGCTATTTTCTTAATGAGACTTTTTTATGCGGTCCCAATTCACCGCATTAAACAAATAATTTTTAGTTGCATCGCGAAAACTATTTTTCATAACTACTCGTGAAGTTTTTTTTAAGAATTTTTTGTATAATTTTTTTTAATGCGGTCCCTAACCCTCGCACAAAAACGGGTTTGAGTGTATTTTTTTATGATACGATTTTCCTACGCTTTTCCTTACTTGGAAGACGGTATTATAATTTGCATTTTATATTAAGATGTCGTCATGTGAGCTTCAAACAGAGCGGGTTCTAATATATGTTAAATTGATTTGTGATGTACAATGGATCTATTATTAACTAATTAAATTTAATTAAAATTTCAACTAACAAAATTTATTTATATTATATCCTAGTTATTGGAAAATATTCCAAATTTATATCAATATAATGCTTAGTAAGAATCAATTTAATGCTTAATAGTAATAATTACTAAAAATGTTTATTAATGAAAGTTGTTAACATATAATTGTTTATATGGTCTGAGGCGTTGCCAACTAACTATATTGAAAAAAGTACGAACAAAGACAACCATGTCAGTTAACACTGCTTTTGCATTATCTTTACTTGCATTCTATTATTACATCGTCATTCGTACGTAATAAAAACAGAAAAAAGATTTCTTTAGAACTCAAATAAAACTTAAGAAAATACAGAAATATTTTGGTGGAATTCTACAAATCGTTGTGGTTTGTGAATAAAAACTTAATTATAGTTTATTGAGGAATAAAGTATTTATAAAAATACACATCAAAAATTCCACAAAATGCAGTCGGCTAGTAAAATAAATTATGTGTACACTATTTGACAAATAGTTGGTCAGGTAGTGTTCAAGAAAATGTTCAAAAAGAAAAAATGGTAACAAATATTTGGTCTATGGAGCTAATTTGAAAATTAAAAAAAGTGTTAAAAATACGAGTTACTTAGGTTTGTCTGTCCTACCACAATTCCAATTTCGAATGCATTGGGTAATTGCCCATGAACAGTTTCTCTTGAAAATATTTTTTCACCAATACAATCATAAGTCACACAGCGTTATCTCCTTCAGCTCACACCGATATAAGTTACGCTGTTTTTGTGATTGTATTGTGAAATAGAAATTTACCCCCCTGCGCGTATAGATGTTTACACATCAAAAGAAAAAAAAAAACATTATTCCTAATTATAACATGAGATAATGGCTGCAACCCATATATCAAAATAGAAAACCCTTTTGTATCTACAAACATAGAAAAAAAGGAAAAAGGAAAAGAGAACTAATCTTAATCTTTGAAAGTGTGGTACTTTATAAGAAAAAAGAATAAAATTTTTTCTTAAATTAAGTTGTTATAAATATACTTACATAGGTATATACATTTTTTTGGTTGGAACAGGAGAATAATTGATAATATGAATTTAATTTAAAATATCGTAGTCTTTAGTAATAAAACTATTTGAACTAACTACTAAAACTATTTAAGATTATCTAAACTACGCTTGGATGAAATATGAGAACTACTGTAGTTATAATTATTATATCGCACGTTTATATTCAATTTAAAGAAATATTAACGATTTGAATAAATTTATGCAAAGAATCATCATGAGTTGCTATATTTGCGTAATTGTTTTCAATCATGGTAGGATAAGTTAGAGGTATAAAAAAATGTGGGATCCTAAAATCAAAATTTTACGCCACCTATCGAACATGGAATATGTCATATAATCAATTTTTTGTTTCAGTTTTTTTTTTCATTATAACCATAATGAAGCTTTGTTTTTATTTATTATGGTTATTCAGTCCAATCGAATATTTAGAGTTTAAATTTAACAAGGGAGTCTTTATAATAAAAAGACAACGTAACAGTACTAAGGTTACTAAAAAAAAGGACACGAACTTCACCCCAACCGACTGTTAGCTAGTGATTTAATGGCTCCCGCAGTCTTTTTTTTTTTTGTTACCGAAAAAAAACTAAAGCTAATATTCTTTTTCTAATGTTAGTTTTTCTATTCTTAACATCTTAAAACATTTCGCGAAATGTTTTACAAGTATTGTACATTTCAATTTACATAATACCTTATTATACATGAATGATGACCAACTAAATGAAGATTTCAAAGCTGCAAAGCACTTCGTAATGGACAATAGTTTTCTGGAAGTGCTACTCTGAGTGAACACTCTTGTATTACATATTTTTTGATGGGCGCGTTTACATGCACTTTATTTATTTTTGATAAAGGTGGAATTATTCACATAAGACCTTATAACATTACAAGTAATTTTTTCGTCTTTTATAAGCCGACCTTAGGATATATATGATATAAAATATTATTGAATTAAATTAAAATTCATTTGGGTAGTTAAAATATACAAATATATTTTAACTGCTGTCACCCGTTCCAAATTAATACGAGCCGCCAGATTGGAAAGTTTTTATACATGTAATGCTGTTCAAATTAGTCAGAGATCATGTAAAGTCATTTCTGATGGACAAATAATTTTTGTTATTCAATATGAAAAACCTTTTTGATAATTCTCCTAATGAAAAGTTTGTACAGCAGCTAGGAGTTATTTTGCATTGCTGGTCTTCCAAAGTTCATTTCAATGGGAGTTTGTTTAAATATATTCAAAAATACTATATAAAAAATACCAGGCTCCTTGCAGTCACAGGGTATTCATTCTCCTAGTTTTGGTCTCCAAAATTGTTATAGAGTTATGACATACATATTTCATACAATAGCGCTAGCACCTGATGCCGAAATCAGCTGTATGCTTTGCACAATCTCAAATTTTAAAAACTAGAAATTTTGTTAACTGAATTTGGAAAATGAAAATTTTTTTTAAGAATATGTAAAATCGAAGTCAAAAATAAATTTAACATAAATAATCTAACCCATAAAAACTAAGTTTTTATTTAAACTCTTTCCTTCCTTATGTATATAGTTTTGAATCTCTCCGTGACTGTGCGTGACTTTGCGTGACTATTTAAAAATTAATCTTTTGTCACAAGTATATGGACAATGTTTCAGATCGATCGGATGAGGGGAAGTAAGATTTTAATCTCTCCGTGAGTGTGCGTGACCATGCGTGACTATGTCAGAGTTAATATTTTTTCACAGCAAGTCTATCGAGCAAGTTTTAAATCGATCGAATAAGGTAAATGGGTTTTAAGTGACTTCGTGACTGTGCGTGACTATGTCGAAGTTAATCTTTCTTTACAGCAAGTATATCGACCAAGTTGCAGATTGATTGGATGATGGGAAATCCGTTTAAATCTCTCCGTGACTGTGCGTGACCATGTGTGATTAAGTCATCATTAAACTATTTTTTACAGTAAGTGTATGGACCAAGCTGCAAATCGATTGAATGAGGAGAAATGACATCCAGATCACTCCCTGATTAATTGTAGTCGCAACAAGACGATGGGCCAAGTTTCAGATCAATTGGATAAGGGGGAATGTGTTTGCCCCATGACAGACATACGAAAGACAGAGGGTATTAGTTAAAAGAAAGAGTTTAAAAAGATTTAATATTAATTTAGCTTAGTTAAAATAGGCTGAAAAGCTATCTTTCATATGCCATAACAAAATTTTGGTATCTCTTTTTTTTTTTTTTTTTTTTGCAATTGCTACCCTAAACTTTATCAACTAATGCAAAAACAAATGCATTATTTGAAATAAAATCTGAAAAAATTTTCAACAAATACTAACTCGATATTATACAAATACCCGTATATAGGTCATATTCGTTTGCAGATATAATATTTTTACCGATATCACAACAAAACTATTTTATAGACATATGCGACTATGACCAAGCACAATGCAATATAAGAAATTAATGGATTTTACTTTAGTTGTGGAGATGCTAAAGATGAACCCAAATTGACCAGAAATTTTACATGTACATTTCTTACTTCCACCTGCTCAGATGCCGCATATAGCCGAAGTGAAATCTAAGAAATTGATATTTTTGCTCCATCCTACTCTATAGCACTTTTGAGCTGGTTCATAGATCAGTTACAACCGCGAAAATATCTTATTTGGTAAAAGTAAAACTTTATAGAGTAAATACTGTTTTAGTTATCTTTGATTCATCTTTAGTATGTAAGCATTCCAAGAATGCACACTTACGTTGCTTTTGCTTAGAGAGATAGGGGCTTAAAGTGAATTGAAAACGTAAAACTGAGAAAACCCAAATTAAAACCAATTAAACTAAAAAATCATAGACTCGCAGATACGACTTAATAATTATTCGATAACTAACTAACTAAATTTTCTTAAAAAATTATCTCTTCATTAAAAATAACCACTTCTTAAAAAATTAACTTTTCTTCTAAGGTGTATTTACTAAACAAAAAAATCTACCTAAATTTAAAATATAATATTTTCTAAAAAAGAATCTTTTCTTGAAAACTAACATTTTTAGTGATAGTACATATTCTTGAAATAGAACCTTTTCCTAAAATAGTGAATTTTTTAAAGGAATAACTTCTCTTAAAAAGAAATTTATTTTAAGAACATTTTCTTTAAAAAGTACATTCTCCAAAAAAAAAGTACCTTTTCTCAAAAAGTACTTTTTCTCAAAATAAGATCATTTTCTCAAAAAATGTAGCTCTTCTTAAAAAGGTACCTTTTAATAAAAAAGTTAATTTTCTTGAAAAAGCATATTTCCCTAAAAAAAATATTTTTTCTAAGTACATTTTCTTAAAATGTACCTTCTCTTAAAAAAATACATCTTCTAAAAAAGTAACTTTGCTTAAAAGGTACATTTTCTTAAAAATTACCTTTTCTTATAAAGTTTTTTTTTTTTCTTAAAAAGTACCTTTTCTTAGAGAAGTACCTTTCTTGCAAAAGTACATTTTCTTAAAAAAGATCCTCTTTTAAAAAAAGTAAGATCTTTTTTAAAAAAATTTACATTTTCTTAAAAAAGTACCTTTTAACAAAAAAGTAAATTTTCTTGAAAGAGCACATTTCCCTAAAAAATTATTTTTTCACAGTACATTTTCTTAAAAAGTACCTTTTCTTAACAAAGTACATCTTCTAAAAAAAGTAACTTTGCTTAAAAGTACATTTTCTTAAAAAGTACCTTTTCTTAATAAAATACATCTTCTAAAAAAAGTAACTTTGCTTAAAAAGTAACTTTGCTTAAAAAGTACATTTTCTTAAAAAGTACCTTTTCTTATAAAGTATTTTTTTTTTTCTTAAAAAGTACCTTTTCTTAGAGAAGCACCATTTTTGCAAAAGTCATTTTCTTAAAAATTCATATTCTTAAAAATGTGCCTTTTCCCAAAAAAAATACCTTTTGCTGAAGAAGTATCTTTTCTTAAAAATTATTTTTTTTAAGTAACTTTTCTTAGAAAGTAGATTTTCTTAAAAGTATATTTTCTTAAAGAAGTACCTTATCGTTAAAAACAACATTTTCTTTTCATAAAAAAGTATCTTTTTTACAAAATTTCCTTTTCTTAAAAAAGTAACTTTTCTTAAAGAAGTACATTTTCTTACTAAAGTACGTTTTTGTAAGAAAGCTAACCTTCTCAAAAAGTACATTTCCTTAAAATATGTATTTTCTTAAAAAAGTAACTTTTCTTAAAATAGTAAATCTTTTTTACAAAAGTTCCTTTTCTTAAAAGGGCATCTTTTCTTTAAAAATCGCATTCCTTAATAAAATACCTGTTCTTAAAAAGTACTTTTTCTTAACAAAAAAAATTATGATTTTTAATAAAATAACATTCACTTAAAAAGCATTTCTTCTTCAAAAAGTACCTTTTCTCAGAAAACTAACACTTCTTCAAATATTACCTTTATTGAAAAAATTTATTTTCTTAAACAAGCACATTTTCTTTAAAAGTAAATATTCTTCAAAAACTACGTTTTATTATAAAAGTTGCTTTCCTTAAAAAGTCCATTTTTTATGAAACTACGGTTCATGGCAAATGTGGCTTTTCAGAAAAAACCCTTTTTGTAAAAAGCACCTCTTCTTAAAGAAGTAATTTTTCTTTAAAAAGTACCTTTCTTTAAAAATTACGTTAAACAAGTAAATTTTCTTAAAAAATTAATTTCCTTATTAAAGTACCTTTTCTGAGCGATGTATTTTTTCTTAACAAAAAGCCTTTTCTTAAAAAATTATTTTCTTCAGTACGATTCCTTATAAAAGTATCTCAACATAAAATAGTACCTTTTCCTAAAAAGTACGTTTCCTTAAAAAAGTACCTCTACTTTAAAATACGTAAAAAAATAAATTAGAAATTACTTTTTCTTAAGAAAGTACCTTTTCATAACAAAATAGCTCTTCTTAACAAAGTAAATTTTCCTAAAAAAACTACATTTTTTTAAACTACCTTTTCCTAAAAAAGTACATTTTGTTACAAAAGTACCTTTTCCTAAAAAAGTACCTTTTCCTAAAAAAGTATCTTTTCTAAAAAAAGTACTTTTTCTTAAACAAATGACTTTTATTAAAAGACCAACTTTTCATAATTAAATATCATTTCTAATAAAACTAAATTTTCTTAAAAAAGAATATTTGAAGAAAACAACATCTTCTTAAACACTAAAATTTCTTTCAAAAGTCGCTTTTCTTAAAAATAGTTTTTTTAGAAAAGCATAATATTTTAAAAAGGTGCCGTTTCTTAAAAAATAAATTTTATTAATATAGTACGTTTTCGCAATAAAATACGTTTCCTAAAAAAATACATTTTCTTAAACAAATACCTTTTCTAAAAGAGTACCTCTTCTGAAAAAACCACTTTTTCTTAAAAAAGTACCTTCCCTTAAGAATAAAAATTTTCTAAAAAAAAATTCATTTAGAAGTGAATTTTAATAAAAAAAAAATAAATCTTCTTAAAAAAGTGTCCTTTCTTATAAAAAAGTACATTTTCCTTAAAAATTAATTTTATTAAAAAAGTAGCTTTTTCTAAAGAACACCTTTTATCAAAAAGTACAATTTGTGATAAATGTACATTTCCTTAGAAAATATTTTCTCATAAAAAAGTACCTTTTCCCAAAAAGTACATTTTATGAGAAAAAAATATTTTCTTAAACAAGTTTATTTCTTCTTAAAAAATATCTCTTTTTAAAAAGTACCTCTTTTATAAAAGTACGATTTATGATAAAATTACCTTTTCAAAAAAAAAAAAACCTTTTTGTGGGAAGCATTTTTTCTTAAAGAAGTAAATTCTCTATAAAAGTAACTTTTCTTAAAAAGTTATTTTACATAAAAAAGGACATTTTTAAAAAAGAATTTCTCTTAAACAAGTACCTTACCTCAAAAATATAAAATTTCTAAAAAAGCAAATTTTTTTTAAGTGCCTTTCTTTAAAAAAAGTTTATTTTCTACCCTTTTCTTAAAACGATATTCCTATTAATTTTCAAGGTGCGGCACAATCGTCTTACAAATAACTTTGAGCTTTATCATTTAATTCTATTTCCGATATGAAGCCAAAGGAATTTAGAGTACAATTTTTCTTTTAATAAGAATGTGGTAATTAAATCCTGAAATAGTTAATATTGTTAAAGAAAAATTTGCTACCAATAATTTTATCAGGCAGCCTACTGCGAAATAGCTTCATAGAAAAACAGAGCTTAATTTATCTGTTTATTACAAAAATTCACATGCTTAAAGTTCGTTAGTTAAATTATGCGCCAACATTATTCATTGTTGTTTTTTTATTTTTTTAAATTAAGTGATTAAAATTGTATTTTCCTGTAATAATGCATAGACTTTTCAGATCTCATTATATGATGGTCGTAAAACATTCTTCGGATGATTTATTTTGATCTTTTAATAAGGATATAATTTACTTTCTTAGGCCATTCTCCGCCTTAGTGTTATAATTACAGCAACAGCACTAACGCAACAACTAAATATTAAATTTTTGTTTTTATTTAATATTTTTCTTCTTTCAAATCTAAACGGTAGGGGGCCGTTTGTGGTGCAACATTTTCAACTTTAAAACACCATCAATTTTTCCGACAAAGCATCAACTTATATGTATGTACGTTTTTGTTTATTTGACATGCATTAATAATGCCGCCAACATTCCAAACACCACAGCAATTCAAGTAAATACGTACACAAACATAAGATGACTATAAAATATATTTTAAGTTGTGCAAAAGCTAACATTAAGACAGAATGGGGTCAATAAATCTATGTGAGAGTATATCTCGTTAGGCAGAGGAACAACTACAAAAATTGCTACCAATAATAAAAAGATATCAAAAACAAATAACTCGAGTGGCTTAAATAAAAATTCAACATAACTTTGGCTTGACTCTAACAACTATTTCATTAATCTATGCGTTTTAATCTCAATATATACTTAGCGAATATATGTTTGATCTATTTGTGATTATTCTAGTAGAAATTTAAATCAGAGAAGAAACAAGCCGCCAATTTTGTTAAGCTGTTTATTAAAAGCTGTCATAACCATTAATGGAGTTGAATATAAAGATTGCAACTATCTTGTCATAAAATATTACTTTGTGCAGTAATTAAACAAGGAAAAAAAACATAAAAACTAACAAGAGTTTGTTTTTTTAATTAATTTTTGACGAATCTGTTTATAGTCTTCACAAGGTTTACTTCAACAAAAACACTCATTTAGTTAAAGATAACAGAGTTTCATCTAAATTTAATTGAAAATCGTAAAATAAAACTTTTTTTAGATAATAAAATTGTCATATAGTGTTGATCTATTTGCAAAAGTTTGTATTCCAAGCAAGATACGATCATAAGTGTGATATTGATATTGAAGATGTTCAAATCATGGAACAGTATAATTGCCTTTTTTGATAATGACTGGGGAAAGCCAAGGTAGAAGAGATATATCACTGATACAAACACGGTGAACTGGGTTTTGACTTATGAAAATTATTATTTACCATTAATTATTTAAACACTTTTTTTTTTATCAATTACCTAGTTCGAAATCTTCTTTATTTTATTTACATGTGTGTAGTGGTCAATATATTATAAACATAATCATTCAGGCACCGAAATTCAGAACTTTCTTAGTAATACAAGTAAGAAAATTATAGTCGCTTTAGACCGAATTTACGATACCCTATACCATGATTTTAGAGACCCTATCTCTTAGGTCCAACTAATTAGATATAGAAAAAATGCTGATCATATTTGGTAAAATCACTTATTTTTTGCGAAAACATATACAAACCAAATTTGTGAAAAAATCAGTGCAATAGTTTTGTTTTTTGATAAATTCGAGGTAAAGATTGGGAAGCAGCTTTATATAAGGGCTAAGGCTAAGAATTGTCCTATAGCGTTTATTTTTGCACTGCTGATAAATGGATGTATTAAACATACACAGACCCAATTCGAGCGAGATATATGTATATGATAATTTGGATATTATGGCAACTTATGTCATTCTCATAGGGGTCATTTGTATGGGGACTAGGGCTGGAGTTCCACCGATTTTAACCAATTTCGATAGCGTTAGTTTGATGGGCAATAGGACTTAATATGCCAAATTCCATCAAAATAAATTCATATTAGCGACCTGTGGTTTGATTATAAAATTTACATGGACACACAAATAGACAGACGGATGGACGGACAACGTATGATGACTCGGTATAATAAAGGATGGTTCTAGGTAAAATATTTTTGGTAGGTACAGACATCAGCACAAAGTCATTATACCATAACTTTATAATTGTATGCAATGCAATGAAGTCGTTTTATTGTTACTGTAAATTGAGAAACAGGAAGACGGTGGTAAATATTTCGTAAGTAAAAGGTTTTTCAACAGGGACGCCACAAAAGTAGAAAGACAGAGACAGCAAACGACGCCATATTTCTTGCCGCTCTTTTAACATTTCTCTTCAGTAAGGTTTGCCATTTCATCATGGAAAGACATACGAGCCAACAACGATTCGAAATTATTAAAATTTATTACCGAAATTCGGAGTCAGTGGCCTCAACGATAAGAGCACTACGTCCAATTTATGGTCGTCATAATCGTCCTAGCAGATCAGCAATTGAGCGTCTAATGGAAAAATTTGAATCCACAGGCACAGCGCAAAACGTTCCCGTACCAGTGAGACAAAGAAGTGCCCGTAGTGTCGAGAATATTGCTGCCGCTGTGGCTTCAGTTGAAGAAAGCCCAAATGTGTCTCTCACACGTCCTTCTCAAGCGTTGGGCATCTCTGTGACGTCGTTGTGGCGAATTTTGCGAAAGGATCTTGGCCTACATCCTTACAAGATCAAATTGACGCAAGAACTGAAGCCGCTTGACCACCAGAAGCGTCGTATTTTCGTGAATTGGGCTGAGCAACAACTTGAAAATGATTCAGATTTTCATCGAAAAAACATCTTCAGCGATGGGGCTCATTTCTGGCTGAATGGCTTCGTCAATAAACAAAATATGCGTTATTGGTCAGAGAGCAATCCACACGTACTCCATGAGTCATCATTGCATCCCGAAAAAATTAAGGTTTGGTGCGGTTTATGGGCCGGCGGCGTCATTGGGCCGTACTTCTTCTGTGATGATCAAGACCGGCACGTTACTGTGAATGGGAATCGCTACCGTTCAATGATAACCGAATATCTTTGGCCCCAGTTGGATGACATGGACATGGGGAACATGTGGTTCTAACAGGACGGTGCCACAAGCCATACAGCGAATGTCACAATCAATTTATTGGAAACCAAGTTTGGAGAACGTGTTATCTCACGAAATGGTCCAGTCGATTGGCCGCCTCAGTCGTGCGATTTGACGCCGTTGGACTATTTCCTGTGGGGCTACACCAAGTCTATGATCTATGCCAACAAGCCAGCGACGATTGATGAACTTCGTAGGAATATCGAAAGTGAAATTGCAGCAGTATCGGCCGATTTATGCTTGAAAACCGTCGAAAATTGGATTCAGCGTCTAGGCTTCTGCAAGCGTGCCCGTGGTAGCAATGCAAAAGAGATCGATTTCCATACCTAATGGCATCGAACGTACTATCACAGGAATAAAGAATTTCATTAATATCCAAAACCGTTTTTAAAAAAACTTTTGTAGCGCTCTTATTGAAAAACCCTTTAATTGAAGATCTTGCCGAAGAAGCAAATATAATTTAATAGGAAGAAAAATTTGAGCCATATGTGAAGTGTGTAAAAAATTGCCGGTACTTTTTGTGAGTTTATAGTTTATTAATGCGTGTTGGTGAGCCGAAAATGGATGGTAGCGAGCATTAGAAATTTGCGGCAAGATGGAGGTAGTAGAATAATGGGCATGGCGCCTCCTATACCAAGTAAATATTTACTATAAAATTCGGAAGCAATATTTATAATGGGGACACTATTGAAACTATGAAAAACTTCCTGAATTACACCAACCAGTAATTATTATAATTACTTATTTATTTTGTTTTCATAAAAATAATGATGGAAATCTTAAATTCTGGAAAATATTATAACATTCTGCTAGTAACTTCAATCATACCTATACTGGCCTTAAACGTGCCACACTAATTCTATTAAACATTTTAATTGATATTGCAGCCAAGAAGTTTAAGTCTGCGTCGATATCATATACCTCATACTTGTACCTCTTGGATATGCCCATGAGGATTGGAAAGTTATTATGATTTCATAAATATGAAAATCCTACCGACATCAGAAACTCAATACCATAACCAATGGTGGGCACAAATACAATTTTAATACAGCTGCCATTACTAGAATTTTAATTCTACTACAATTTAAATACTATAAAACTATTTATTTCTTTTAAGGTTTTTTTAATCTATTTAATTCATTAAATTTATTTCATTATAAGTATTTGTTGAACACACAGAAATAAGAGTCTATAGGTATTTGAACCACCTTGTATGCCAACTAAAGGTATGACAATTTTTAGCAATTCACAATTCAACACAGGGCGTATGATATGGAATTATTATAATGAAATTCGGTTGCGTTATTGTCGTTATTGGCTTATGTCCAAAATTATTTTTCAATTCAGAACTTTTAATATTTAATAAACACACACACAGCCTTGTACAGTTTTATGTAAGTGTCAGTAGCAACTATGAATGAATTTTACTAAAAAAAAAATGTTTCAGGTGGTGCAAATCTGTACATCTGGTGGCCAGCTAAGAATAAGTACCTTCCAAATGAGGTATGTTTGTCCAAAATAAGTTTAAAACTGACAAAGTTATGTTGGTCACAAGAAAAAGCCTTGCCTATTAATATTTTAGATTTCTAATTTATTGTTTTTTTTTTATTAAAATAGAAAACAAACTAATTTATGTCCGAAAATTTTTAATATTTTTATATTATTCGTGTAGGCAAATTATTTATTTCTTCATAAAAGATTAAATAATTTCTTAAATAAGTTTTGACTAAAAATATTTTAGTTTTGCCTGATATCAGTAAAGTGTCCACGTATTTCCTTAATAAAATAAACAATCTTTTATATATTGCTATCCGAATTTGCTTGTAATATATTTATTTTAACTAGCAGATTCCAGCCCTTGAAATTCGAGTGCAAATTCTAGGAATTTTATTTTTTCACTAAATAAAGACCCTAAAGTTAAGGTAATCAATTACAACCAAGCGCCCCGGTAGGTGAGTAGGTAGCGTGCTCGCCTATCGTGCGGGGGTCGTGGGTTCGATTCCCACCAGAAGCTTTGGTCTGTCGCTGCAAAAGTCACCCAGCTTATCCCTGGACCCAAATTAAAATACAAATTTACTTTGTATTGTAATTAATATAAATAAATAAATAAAAAATCAATTACAGCCAATTCACAAATTAACATTTTTATTACAAACACATTAACAAATTTACTAAACACACGCATAGCGTTGTATAATTTTATGTATATGTTAGTAGCAACTTTAAATGCTATTTTCGAAAAACAAGGGCAAAAATTTAAGAATCTGTAAATCTGCAAAACGGCTAAAAAGAAATACCTTTCAAATAATATACGCTTGGCCAAAATCCGGATAAAACGGTAGAACAAAACAGCGGTCAAAAGAAATTGCCGAGCCTATTAATATTATAGATGTTTTGTTTCTTACAAAGATTGATTTTATACAAGAAATATAATAAAAGTAAGCAGGAAGTTAAAGCCAGTCTATGTGGATTCAAAAATTTAACCAATACATACTATTAATTTCGGAAAAGTAAGAAGTTTTGTTAAAAGTAAGAATCTTCTTAGCATGCTGACATAAACAATTTTAAGTATTTAAATGAACAGTGCTTTAAATTTTAGATTACTGCCCATTTTTTTTACAAAAAAAAAAAAAAAAAAACTGACAAATTTGTGCCAGAAAATAGTGATAGACATTCAATTGAAACAAACCGGGTAATCGATTGGTTTCAAAAGCAAATAATACAAAAGCCATCAAAGAAATTTTCAGAGTGTTTATAAGGTAATCGTATCTCTTTGTGAAAATTTTTATAATGTTTAAAGCCATTTCCTTAAACAAATTATCCGCAAAAAATTCTATATGTTACGAAAATAATATCATGTGGGTTAAGCAATATATGTGTGTGTATATTATTTTCGAGCAAGGATTGCCAGACCTGGTAATATTTTGCCAATTCTACGGGAAATAATTATTTTTTAATTTTGTTAGATTTGTGTTGATGTTGCAGGCAAACTCTTAGAATCTGCAAAATATTTGCAAAAGAACGAGGAAACTCACATCGAGGCTTTGATAATAATTGAAACTATGTGCTTGACGAAGTGGAAGAAGGTATTATGTCAATCAGCCATGACAGCGCCATCCGATGCTCGACGCATTTAATCAAGAGTTGCGACGTGGAAAATAATGTGATTGTAATTCATTTAGGAAATAAGTTCGAACGAACGGAACGCGGCTGACGCTCCCGGTGGATCTGGAAGAACTGTTTTGATTGCACCGATTTTGCATTGATTCGCTCGTAGAATCAAATTGAACTTTTTCTGTCCTCATCAGGGCTTGAAGCAGTTAGTACTCAAGTCACCGTTAAATATGAAAATCAATTAAACTCCCACGTACAAGTTTCCGAACAACTGTCCGCTGGCCAAAATTTTGCAGCAAAGCAAATTGATTGTTTGGAACGAATTTAGTCGCGGTTTGGCGGCACGATGATTCTGTTGCCAGCCAAGCATTATTTGTGATTCCACGGTCAACATCAACCGATGAACTTAATGCATGTTTGAAGTTGTCCGTTTTATGGAAACATGTTGCGTATCGATTTACAGAATGACTAATCTGCAGAAAATTCTTCAAAACAATTGCTCGACAATGGAATGGCTGCGTAAAATACCCCGTTCATTTTTGCCAGTTCAATGAACCGTAAACCGAATTCATCCGAAATGTGTTCCCAAACAATGCACAAAATTGCAAGAATTATGTTTGGTTCAGCAGAAGTTCTGTATTGACTGCGCAAAAAATTTTTGTGCCCGTACGGCCACATTTGCCAAAAAAATCCTGTTTTTTTTTTCGTAAAAACCAATTTTTGGAAAAAAAATTCCGTAAAAATGTGACCCGAAATCAAAAATCCCAGAAAAGGGATCGATAGCCTTCGTCAAATCGACGACTACTGAATAAAAATACCGTTATTCTTTTATGTGTGTACGCAGATTGTCGCAATCTTGCTTGCCATCTCAGTATTCAACGAGCTCTCTTGAGAGGAAAGAGAGTACAGCGCTTAGGTGCTTTATTTTTTTTAATTATTACAAACTTGTACGTCGCTACGACAAATGCTTAGTTTATGTTTATGGTTTGGGTATAATGACTTTGTGCTGCTGTTTGTAACTACCAAAAATATTTGACCTAGACCCATCTTTAATTATACGGATCGAATCAGAATCACTATCTGATTCCATTTAACGATGTCCGTCCGTCCGTCCGTCTGTGTGTCCATGTAAAGCTTGTAATATATTTTGATGAAATTTGGTATATACGCTTTTGTCCGCCATAGGATGAATCTCATTGAAATCGGTGAGAATCAGTCAATGTTCAGACCTAGTCTATGTTCAGACCCCATACAAATGACCCCTATGAAATCGACTTTAATTGCCATAAGATCCAAATTATCATATAAATCTTAGTCAAATTGGGTTTGTTTGTGCTTATTACATCCATTAATCAGTAGTCCAAAAATGATCCCTATGGGACAACTCTTAGTCATAGGCCCCATATAGAGCTGCTTCCCGATCTTCACTTAAATCTATCAAAAAACAAAAATATTGCACTGATTCTTCTCAAATTTTGTTTGTATATATTTTTGCAAAATACATGAGACCTTACCAAACATGGTCAGGATCGGTCCATTTTTGGGCCTAGTCCCCATATAGATATAGCATCCGATATGAACTAGACCGACTATAGTTTTCTTACTTGTTTTTTTTTTTAATTTTGTGCATTTGCTTGGTTTTACTTTATGCAGTTTTTGCAATGGCTTCGAGACGATTGTTGTGTAAGGAATCTATTCTACGTTTATTAATGGAAGAGAAAGATACCAGTGTATTAGACTGAGAATCAGATAACGAACTAGGAAAGGAAAACAACCGTTTCAATACCTCACCTGTTGTACTGGAAACTTCACTGGAGCCACAAATACCTCCAGTTCAAACAATAAAGACATCAGGTAGTAATCCATATTTACTAAACTTCTCAAGAAGGAACATCCGCTGTTGTCCCGTCTTGTCTGGGCTACATGCAAATGTTTTAGTTCAAAAAGAACAGCTGCAATCGACATTGTACGTGTTGCCAGAGAACCTGCTCGTTCCGTAAAAAATATAACTGATCCACTATCGTTATTTGAGCAGTTCATGACTGATCAAATATTAGAAGAAATTGTGAAATAGACAAACTCGGAGATTGCTATCAGGAAAATAAATCTATACATAGTGAAACCAGCAAAGGGTTCAGCGCTCTAATTGGTTTTTTAGTGTTAACTGCAGCTCTAAAAGATAGTCATTTGACCCTCGACGAATTGTTCAACATAGAGTATTCCGGTAGCAGATATATATCATATGTGAGTAAAGAAGGATGCGACTTTCTTCTCCGCTTTGCTTTTACAAAAACAAAAGGAGGCTATATTTGGGAATTGCTGATAACTCAATGAAGCCAAAACTATATTCCTAGAACAAATGTCAGAATTGATGAACTGTTATTGGAACTTCGTGGAAGATATAAATTTCGCATGTGCATTACAAATAAAGTTGGTTATGATGTGCGACAACAGTACTTAATATATGATCACCTTATCTTCGAAAAAAAAAGATACAAGAGGTATGCCTTTAGGAGAGTACCTCGTCAAGGTACTTACTCGTAGTATACAAGGCACGAGCAGAAACGTTACGACAGATAATTGACGATTATAGGAACGCTGCGTGCGAATAAATGGGAAATCCCAGAAGAGCTGAAGTACAATCGCTCTCAAAATGCCAATACATCGACGTTTTGTTACGACGGCTCACTTACACTTCTTTCGTATGCACCTAAACACTCAAAAATGGCTTTATTCTCGCATCTTGTGATGAGGAAGGCTCAGCCAATCAGGAAACAAGGAAGCCATATATAATCGAGTTCTATATCAGTACAAAAGGTGATGTAGGCACGTTCGGCTAGATGTGCTCAGTAATGTCATGCAACAGAAAAACTCATCGATGGTCAATTTGTGTCTTCTACGGCATGATAAATATATGGTCTATCAATAGCTATATAATTTTTTGCCACAATATTTCGCCACTAGAAGAAACAATTATGACCCGTCGCGATTTTATGAAGAAGCTGCATTCAGAACTTGTAGAGCTCAAAATTCGAGTGGAAATTCGTACAATGCCGAGGCACGTGAAAGACAACATCATAAATATATTAAAATTTAAGAACGTTGAAGGTAATGTTTAAGATCAGCCATCGTCCAGCAATGACATTCTATGTCATATTCAATATAAGCCATCATCCAGCAATAACCTCCAACCGATAGAAAAACCAAATATGAACAAATGAAAAATCTGTGGTCTTTGCTCATATAAAAAGAGACGAATGACAAAATGCAATATAGCAATTTGTGGTGAACATAAAGGTGATTTTTGCACACAATGCGCTTCAAAAAATTAGATATGAATTTTTTTTTTTTTTTTGGGAAATAATAGTATTATAGTAAAGTTTCGCCAAAGAGGAAAAGACAGTTTTTGTTGTATTTTTGTTTTTTAATTATACCCTCCATCCCAGTGGGCAGAGAGTATATATAAGTTTGTCATTCCATTTGTAATAAAAAATTTTTGAATCCCTTAAAATATACATATTTCTGATCGTTATAACAAGACAAGTTTATATAGCGATGTCCGTCTGTCAGTCTGTGGAAATCACGATGACGGCTTTAATCGAGCAGCGAGGGTGCTCGTTAGCATAAAAAATGATTTACTAACATCCTGAGAAGTTCGGTGGTTAAAATCCCCCAAATCGGTTGATAAGGTCCGGAGAATTGAATGAAGAAGTAAAAAAAAGTCTTGAAAAAATATGATTTGTCCATGTTGTTCTTGTCACGATCTCGACCTCATTTTTAGTGAGAATGATTGACTAATATCATGAGAAGGTTTCTGTTTGAAAAATAATGAAAATCGGTTTAATAGGTCCCAAGAAATTATTGAAGAAGTAAAAAAAATTTTAAAATATATGTTGTATTGTCAGAGCTTTACTTGTTGATTTTGTGGTCATTATGGTAATAATATAATAAAAACTAACCTTTTGTACATTTTTTTTTTATCAATTTTGTTAGAAAAATTTTAAAGATTCTATTCTTTTGGCATCACTAGAAAAATTGGTTAGATAATTTTTGTCATCGCCACGAGCCTGTTTGCAAAGTTTCAGATCGATTGGGTCACGGAAAAAGGGTTAAAAATCGATCCAAAATTTTGTCGACAAGCAGACACAACAACTTAATATAAAAGTAAAAATTCACCAACATCTAAAGCAAATATTGCTAAACTACCTAGTTGGTAATAAAAAAAAACAATGTAAATGTACCACAAAAAATTTTATGTATTAATTTATTTAAAGAAAAACAACAATAACTTTTGATGTTGTATTTATACCCTATACCACTATGTGTTTTGGGTCTAATAACTTTGTGCTGCTATGTGTAACTACCAAAAATATTTGACCTAGACCCATCTTTTATTATGCCGATCGACTCATAATTACTTTCTGAGTCGATTTAGCGATGTCCGTCCGTCCGTCTGTGTGTCCATGTAGATCTTGTTATTAAACTACAGGTCGCAAATATAAATATATTTTTATGAAATTTGGTGTCTAAGATTTCATCGGCCATGGGATGAACGCTCTTGAAATTGGTAAAATTCGGTCTATGTTCAGACCTAGTCCCCATACAAATGACCCCTATGAAGTCGACATAAATTGCCATAAGATCCAAATTATCATATATATCTCAGTCAAACTGGGTTTGTGTATGATAATTATATATATTAATCACTAGTCCAAAAATAATCCCTACAGGACAATTCTTAGTCATAGGCCCCATATAGAACTTCTTCCCGATCTTTACTTAAATCTATTAAAAAATAAAAATGTTGTACAGATTTTTTCTAAATTTGGTTTGTATATATTTTTTCAAAATTTAAGTGACTTTACCAAATATAGTCAGGATCGGTTCATTTTTCGACCTAGTCCCCATATAAATATAGCACCCAATATGAACTTTTTCATATCTGCAGCCAAAAAATTAATAACAATGCCACTCAAATTTGGTTTATGCTTATTTTCTATATCCAAGTATTTGGTCGGAAGAGACAGGATCTCTAAATCATGGTATACGGTATAGACCGACTGTACGAATCCTACCTGTTTTTGTGTGTAATATTTACATATACATACATACATATATTAAATAATAAAATAATATACATATATTCTATATACGTACATGTACATATAGATACATATATTCTATATATGTATATTTATAATAACCGCATGTTAGAACTAAATCGTTATATTATTTTATTTCTGTATATAAAATTCTCCAATATGTATTTTGTTTTAGGGAAAATACATTTCTTTTGTATTAACAAACAGAGTGTCACTTCATTTTGTTCAGTGTTGTTATGCCAGAGTAGATGGCGCCACATTTTTTGTTCTTTGCAATAGTTATTTCTATTTTAACCTGAATGTCAACATTTTCAATTAGACATCAAAATCAATAATGTTAAGAGTATACACAGGGTTGGTCTTTTATTTCATACGAATTTCCATTATTCTTTTACAAATATGAGCATAAGTTTGGCATAATAACTTTTTGTTTTGCTTACAAAATAGAGTTACCGAGTTCATCAATGAGTTTTTTGCTTTCAAAACAGTTGTACATCTTATATATAAAATTCTTCTGTCGCAGTGTTTGTGGTAAAATTCTGCCGAAATGACTCGACAGATTCTCTGAGAATCGGACAACGTTTTTTTTTTTTTTTGATATGGCCTCTGAGAGGGGTACCCCCCATACAAAGTGAACTTTTAAAATCAGATATCTAGAGTACTATGATAGCCATAAGTGTCACGCCTACTTGAGATATCAAAAAAAAAATACCTGTTGTATGTTTCTGAGACCTACCCAATATCCACACAAATTTCATGAGAATCGGTCAAGCCGTTTCGGAGGAGTTCAATTACAGAGACCGCGGCACGAGAATTTTATATATAAGAAGTTAAACTCCTCATTTTTTGTTTTTTTGTTATTTTTTTATTTAGTGCGATTTGACTGTAATTCAGAATGTATGTATGTTTTATCATAGGAAATTTTTGTTTGTATAAATGGACCCGTTAGATGGCGCTGGGGTAAAGTCATTTCGAATATTCGTATTTACGGTGCGATTTTACTGAAACTAAGAATGTACATATATGTATGTTAGATGATGCCAAACATTTTTTTGTTGGACCCGGTAGATGGCGCTGGCGTTCGAAAAATAATGAGTTGTCAAATTTATTTAAATTTTATAAGTTCCAAAATTCACAAACGTTTTTATATATAAGATATTCTAACTAAAAAGGAAGGAAAAATTGCATTGGCTATTGCTTTGTCCGGAATAGCCGCAACATTATTGCATGGTGGTCGTACAGCTCATTCAGCTCTCAAATTATCGTTAAACGTACAAACGAACGAGAATGCCGTCTGTAATATCAAAAAACATTCCGGTTCTGCAAAAATGCAGTATTGTTATATGGGCTGAATGTACCATTGTTCACAAACATCCCTTAGAAGCATTACATCGAACTTTAAAAGATTTGAAAGGCAATGAAAGACTTTTTGGTGGAGCTCTTATTTTATTATCTGGAGATCTTCGTCAAACATTGCCAGTCATACCAAAATCAACCTATGCTGACGAAATAAATGCCTGCTGAAAATCATCAACATTGTGGAGTAGCGTTCAAACTATAAAATTAACAACAAACATGCGAGTACGATTACAAAATGATCAAATGGCTGACCAATTTTCAAAACAACTACTCGATCTTGGTATAGGTAAAATCAATATTAACCCAACCAGTCAAACTATTAAACTATCCACAAGATTTTTGTCAATTTATATTAACACGCGATGAATTAATTGAAAATGTATTCCCCGGCATTCAAAATCAATATCGTAAATATGATTGCACACAGAAAAAAAAAATTACAAACGGATTTGTTCTAAAGTTTAACAACTGTATTTTCGATTGTATTAATATAAATTTTATAGCCATATTTCATTTTCTATTGTGATAAAATATTTACACGATAGATTTGTAATTGTCATGAACTCAAAATTCGGATATTTTCTTCATCGCAATTCGGTTGGCAATAAATTTGGTAGCCACAACGAATCAGTTTTCTGTATGTGGTTAGGTGAAAGAGCTATTTTAGCCGCAAAATATGTCGATGTCGATAAAAATATTGTTCATTCTTTTTAGAATAACAATAATAGAAATTTATTGGTCATTCTTATACGTATGTTACAATAAATATTTATTTTCATTTTCATAAATAAAACATGGTTTTTGTTTAAAAGTTTTTAATTAATATTAACAAATGCAAAAACGTTTTTTTATATAGGTATATACAGATTCTAACTAAACTAAAAAATTCATTGAGGGCAAAACAACGTTTGCCGGGTCCAGCTAGTAGTTATATAAAAGTATTATTCTGCTTTACCTAAAAAATATCTGATTGCGATTACATATAGTTCTTAAAAATTGTTTATAATTACAAAATACAAAATTGCTCCTTTTAAATTTTCCATTCAAATTTAAAAAATATCAATTCTAAAAGTTGGAATTCATATTTCCAATTATAAATGGAAATATCAATTGAATTTCAGAAAATCATATTAAGATTGAAAAAAAAAATCTTAACCATTAAAAAGCATCTTTTTTTAAACAAGAACATTTTCTTTAAAATCTACCCTTTTTTAAAAAGGACATTTTCTTTAAAATTATTTTTTTTATAGTACCTACTTTTTTAAAAAAAAAAATCATGTGAGTCCGATCACAGAGAAGATGTGTAAACATCTAGTAATTAAAGACTTTTTATGTCATTTTTTAAAATCAAACAGAAAGCGTCATCTATGTATCACTTATAGCGAAAACTGTTTCAGCTAATTCAACAGCCTTTTGCTGTAAAACGTTAAAAATATCCTAATAATAACGTATATAAGTGATACATAGATGACGCTTTTAAAAAAGTCGCATAAAAAAACAATTTTATATCATAATTTTTTCACCAATACAATCATAAGTCACACAGCGTTATCTGCTTCAGCTCACACCGATATGAGTTACGCTGTTTTTGTGATTGTATTGTGAAATAGAAATTTACCCCCCTGCGCGTATATATGTTTACACATCAAAAGCACCTTTTTAAAATCATAACTTTCTTCTTAAAGTAAATTTTCCTAGAAAGTTACCTTTTATCAAACCAGGATCTTTTATACAAAGTTATTTTTTTTTTGAATAAGTTTTTTTTTTTAAGTAAATTCTTTTAAAGTACTTTTTAAAAAAGTGACATTTTTCTGGTATATGGCAAACCAAAAATTACGAAGATTTTTAGAAACTTTTATTTCGAAATACCGCATAATTTTTATTAGCTTTCAAAACTTTGAAAAGTATTATTCCTTATTTTGACTATTGATATTCTATTGTAACGCATTGAACAACGAATTGCGACCCCATAGAGTATTTGTATTCTTAATGCCTATAACAACTCGAGCCCATAAAATGTCCGTATATGCGTCGGTCTATCTGTCTTATCAAATTACGGTCATTCAACAAAATACACCGTATTCCTGCGTAAAGTTAAAATAATATTGTTTGTCGTTACTCCGAGCAGATTGGTATTTGAAATGTATTAAAGCGGGCATCACTGTTTCAAGATATGGTCTAAAATATGGAGATACCTCCAAAAATGTTAAAAAAATCAGTGTATTTGCTGAAATAATTTGGTAGTAAGTTTAACAAATTGTTTACTTTTTAAAATATTTTGTTTATATTTATTATCAATACTCGAACCAAGGTGGATGGTATTAAAGATTCGGCACAGCCGAATTTAACACTCTTACTTGTTTTTTTTTTTTTTTTTATTAATATGTGGTCTCACTGTGATCTCAAAAGGTAGTACTTTTTAAGAACCTGAATTACAGAAAATATTAATATATATGTGTTTTTTTTTTTTTTGGTATATTAATTCTTGTTATGTGAGGTGTAGATTAATTTTAACGGAACAGTTGCTATTCATCCCACAGTGCATCGGGTGAGCTAAATATTTGTGTAAAGCCTTCAAAAAAGTTCTTTTGTACGAAATAAAAATTTATTTTCGTTTATAAAAAGATTTAAGAATTTTTTCAGGATTTTTATTTTTAATAAATTTTGGTCGGATACTTATTACCAATAGATCGTTGGATGGGTCTTTACTACTGCTAGTTATTTAATAACAATTAGCGGATAACGCAACCTGGAAGTATTTTAATTTTAATGAGAATTGCATTGAATAATATCAAAAAAGAAGAATTGCATTAAATTCATGTTGTATTTTGCCAAAAGACTGATTTGAATGATATTTTAATGCAAATCTTAAATCTCGTTAAATTTGATTGAGTAGGTTATATCAGAAATCGATCTATATAAAATTTTTTCATTTTATAACAAAAGTCACCATTTTATTTGAAAACAGTAGTACCAATTTCTTGCTCTTCCACTTTGTTTAAGTTTTTTACTGGTTTAAGTTTTTTACTGAGAACTTGCGTGTATCAAGAAGAATTGCTTAATTAGAAAATTTAAAGAAATGTGATTATATTTCGAAAAAAAAAAAAAACATTTCTAATACTTCAGGTAATTAAGCAAACTATTTCATTATTTTATTTTATTATTTATTTCTAATTACATTTTTAGCAAAACTAAAACATGGCCAAAAATGATTGATTATAGCAAAAATAAAAAGTTTTGCAAAATCAAAAATATATTTGCAAAAAACGAAATTAACAAATAACATATTTTTGCAAACCACAAAAAAGTAGGTGTAGCCGGAAGATTATTGGCTTCTTTTGGAATTGTTTGAACACTAGGCACCAACAGTAGTACTTTATAATTATTAAAAAAAAAACGTTTTTTTTCAGAATTTTGTACCCTTAGAACTGCCCTCTTAATTACAAGCTTAATTATTTTGCAATTAATATGAATAATTTTTGGAAACCTCCTAATTTTAAACAAACTAGATGATGTCAAATGTCGGTGGAATAACAATTTATTTATAAATATATTTCAAATTAAAAACCCATAAAGCTTAAAATATAAATACAATAATTAAAATTAAAAAAAAAACATTTAAATTAGTTAAACGAATTTGCTCAGTTTCTTCTAGCCTTTAAAACAGTAGTAAGTTTTTAAATGCAAATCAGTTGTAGCTCGGTCCAAATTGTTTGCTCGTATCGTTTTTTTTTTTTTTTTTTTTCTATAATTCACCTTTTTTTTGGTTTGTTGTTTTGTGTGATGCTTAAGTTAATTGGGGTTAATATATTCCATTAGTGTTCGGTGTTCTTGTTGCTGTTAGGTTGTGGTCTCAGCACGGGCCAATAAAATAGCAGAGACACACCACACCAATAAAAAAAATAACTTAAATGTGAAGTAGATGGAATAAATTAATGCAATTAATTAAACATTGACCTTAATCATAATGTTTGGTATTTTAGTTCGCAAAAAATACAGTAGTGGACAAAAAATAAACACATTTATTTATATATAAAATTTCATCTATAATAATAAGATTTTAGTTTGAATTAAATTAGTTGTCAGAAATTATGAATATGGTTTCAAAACTTAGAAGTAGATAAAAATAATTTTTTGAATTACATTTTTTAATTTTTAAGTTACGAATAAAATAAAATGTAAATATGTTTTACCGCAAACCCTCCGTTAACATAACTTTATTCGGCCCTTAAGGTGCTATTACACGATGTGTTTTTTACATACGTATTGTCAAATTTTCCCACATCGAAAGTTGTACACATCGTATGATACATATGAAACATTGTTTATGTACAATACATGAGGAAAGTCACATGTACATTTTTCAATTAGAATAGGTTCTATTTTGGCATGACAAACATATGAAAATACAACACTGCTTGTGGCGAAAGAAAAATAGGGTAAATTATAAAGATTAATATTGAAAGAAAAATAAATTGTTTTATATTAAATAATAATTATAAAATATATAACTTTAGTTTTAACAATATATTTTTGTAAATTTACAAATTAAATCAGTCATACGGAAATACATATGCACGTGTGATAGCAAAAATTATGAATCTTATGTAAAATGATAATTTTGGCAGACATATGGACTTACATATGGATAAAAAAAAGTGACAGTACATATGTAAAAAACACGTCGTGTAATAGCACCTTTACTAACCATTGGATAAGCTTTTGTTTTACAGCCTAAAATATTGAGATTAGCCACCATAAAATCGTACAAAATGTTATAAAAATGGTTTAATGATGAATTGATTAATGAGTGTGTCGAAATGTAAAACTTAATTAACATTATGAACGCTACTACACTGAAAAAAAAAGAGTCGTTCTAAAGGAATGCTTCAAAGGAAGCTGCTTAATTGCTTCCACCGTATCAAGCACAAATGGATATTTTAATAAATAAAGCTGGGAATTAAAAGTGGATATCAAGAAATTAAAAATAAAAAATTAAAATAAAGAAATTATTTAAAAACTATAAATTTCTTATTGGGATATTAGAAGAACTGATAAAAAGTCGTTCTAAAAAATACTAGAATAGAAACCACAAAGGACTAATTCCATGTAATGACAAGCTGTTGCTAAATTCGAGTAGATCGAAAAACTCATTACATCCGCATGCTATGAATAGATACATGTCAATTGCTAATACTTTGTTGTGGTCACAAAACCTTATTAAAAAAATTTTAATTTATTATACAAAAATTGATTTTGAATACGAGTAATTAATACCAATATAAGCTATTACATCACGGTGAAAATATGTGTTCCGTCACCATTACCAATGTCCTGCCGCACCACGGCAGAAAAAATTTTGGTTGAAATTCAGTTGAATAGCAGATTGTATACATTTTTAAGATTAATTGTAAATGTTATTTTGAATTTTTATAGTTATTAAAAGTTATTAAATTTTTTATATTAAATTATCCACACTATTCCAAAGCAATTTTAGTCTTGAGCAAAAATATTTAACTTGTATTAAAAATCAAAAACATTAAAGGTCATACAAAAAATAAAAAGGTGAACAAATGGAGCACTCATTCATTCATTCATTCATTCATTCTCTATATCCTTTAATGCTTTAATCAGTTTAAACTGTTAACTAAGAATTAAAGAGCAATAAAGCTAAGATCGCTTTATGTCCATTTTTATTTTTATTAATAATAAAAAGCATAATAAAATAAGATTTTACAATTTTAAGATTTACGAAAATTTTTAATCTGTAAATTGGTGCAAATTAAAAAAAAAAAATCAAATTTTATATTGTCCAAAAATTGCCGGTATTCTGAGAAAATGGGCCATATATAGAAAATATTTTAAATAAATTATTTACTTGTAGGGCTCCCAAACAAAGATATATTCTATGAAATTTTCGTTTTGGCTAATATTTCAAACTTTAAGCCACAAATGTTGCTCTCTTAAGAAAATTTCCTTTTAAAATCGTACTTTTTGAAGAAAATTTACTTTTTGGAAGAAAAGAACTTTATGAAGAAAACTTAGTTTTTGAATCAAAGGTACTTTTTGAAGGAATGTGTTTTGAAAAAAATACTTTTTGAAGAATATGAACTTCTTTAACCTTCCTATACCCGTAAGTTGGCCTGTGAGACCGACAGATCACTTTTTTAGGCACTTTTTTTTCCAGAAACGCTAGAAGATTGAGTTTTCTGTTTGTTTAGTGCATGTCATGTATTTTTACGATATTCACATGCTGTATATTCAGTACGTACAGGCATGTCCTGATTTTAATTTTAAGGCTGAAAACTAAGTCAACATGGGATTTAGGTATTGAAAAAGTAGTGATTTTAAGTTTGTTAAGTTAACTTTTTATTTTTTTAAGAAAAAAGTATTTTTGTTGTGTTTTTGTAGTATTTAAAGAAAAACCAATGAGTTTGATGGCTATTTTGCAAAAGACTGAAAATCAATAAAATTAATGAGAATAAATTAATAAATGTTTTTATTATATTTTGAAGTTCTACAAAAACAAGTAAGAATATTATAGCATGGTTTGGAGACACTATCTCTTCGGTCCAACTCAATGGATATAGAAAATAAGCATAAACTACATTTGAGTGGCATTGTTATTAATTTTTTTGGCTGCAGATATGAAAAAGTTCAGATCGGGTGCTATATTTATATGGGGACTAGGTCGAAAAATGGACCGATCCTGACCATATTTGGTAAAGTCACTTATATTTTGAAAAAATATATACAAACCAAATTTGTGAAAAATCTGTGCAATATTATTGTTTTTTGATAAATTTAAGTGAAGATCGGGAAGCAGCTCTATATGGGGCCTATGACTGAGAATTGTCCTATAGTGCTAACTTTGGGACTACTGATTAACGGATATAATAAACACATACAAACCCAATTTGACTGAGATCTATATGATAAAACAGGTACATTTAAAAAAAAAACATTCTATTTCAAAATATTATATTTTTTTGAGAAAATTCTCTTTTTAAGGAAAAACACTTTTTTTAAGTACTCCATAAGTACATGTAATTTTTTAGGAAAAGGCGCTTTTTTGGAAATTTATTTGTTAGAAAAAGTACTTTCTTTACAATTGTACTTTTTTTGAAGAATAACTTAAAAAAACAAGAACTTTCTTAACAAAAGGTACTGTTTTAGAAAATGTACTTTTTTAGGAAAGGTGATTCTTAAGAAAATGTATTTTTTTAAATGGTACTTTTTAAAGAAAAGTATATTTTTAAAAAAGTACGAAAATTTACTTAAAAATATAAATTTTTAAAATAAGTATATATATATATATATATATATATATATATATATTAGGGCGGGTCAATTTAAAAATCGCCCATTGCTCAGTGAAAATCGTATTCTAGGGATCAAAATAACAAACTTTGACGAAGGAACCATGGCTCTAAAACGAATTCTGATATCCCAACTTTTGACCTGTCTGTCTGTCTGTCTCACTTTGACCCATTTAGAGTGCCCCAATCGAGTCCAAATGTATGATTGACCCCCCTAACTTTGGAGGGCCGACTCCCCCATGCCAGTGGCACAGCCCCTGGAACTCCCCTGTGGGGTTCCCCATATAAACATTTAAAAAATCACCATTTTTGGCACTTTACATTAAAAAATCAGCGAAATGTCTATGTTTTTTTCTTTATTTTTATTTATTTATTTATAATAATATTTATTATTTATTTATAATAATATCTATTTTTTCTCTTAAGAAATTTATTTAGTCAGAACATATGTAAATGAAAAAATTAATTAAAGTTAGTTATAGAAAAGAAACTAAAAAAAAAATTATTGTTTGAAGTCTTTTTTACTTTCAAGTCTGGGCAATTTCGCACGGCTATCTAACGTCGTCACCATAACAGCCTCTATATTTTCCGGTATAACCCGTTTGGAAACGCTAGCTAGCAATTGAACATGTCGTTCCGTTCCTTGTATGTGTGATGGAATTTTTGGATCATTAAACGGTGGATCATCTTGATTTAAATATTCTTTCAATGTATCGTACGGAATGCTTCGCGTGAATATTGCTTCAAATACGTTATTTATGTCATTCATATTGATCATTTCCGTGTAACTTGTGCAATTAAAGTTTATATCTGGTGGTTTTTTATAAGCTCTAAGTTGAACTTGAAAAATAATGCACTGCCGTACACGACAGAGCTGTAATACTTGATATTGAAGTACATTGGCACATAACATTTAATTATGAATTCAACCAGAATTCATAAATCTGCATCTGGATTTTCCGTTGTCACATATAATCGTAACAATCTAGCGGCCTTGGTGAGCCACCGAGAATGTAAAATTTTCCCTGGTTTGATGTTAGCCAGATCCACCGAAACCACGCCGCTAGAAATTGCATGGGTCATGTCGTAAAGTACTTCGAATCGGTGGAAAATTCAATTTTTTCTGGAGCAGGGGGCATATTTTGCAACACAATTTTCTGGAAGCCGTCCACCGCCTGAAAATATATAATAATAAAATAATTAATAATGGTTGACAATTATAATAAATGAGTGATAGCAATAACTTACCGGAAGAGTTTCACAAGTTTCGATTTGACGCCTCAGTTTTCCGGTTGCCGATCTCGGTCCAGTGCTGGTTGATTTATCCAAAGTTTCAAACAAATGCCGAAACGGAAGTTCGTTGAAGTGTAGAAGGCAAACGAACCAATGCAATGGTCTTTCTAACAGCAATTCGAATCGTAGTATAATTCCACCGTGTGGGCCGGTGTTTGTTGGCTCACCGTCAGTGCATATTCCAATTAATGCACCCAGTGATATATTTTTATCGTTGAAAAAATCATTTAATTTGGTTGTTTTGTATTCAGCAGTTTCATGTTCCAGTCTTACGTAACCAATCAATTCAGAATTGGGTTCTCTCAAAATAACAAGATGAGGTTCTTTTACCATCCTAGTATGATACTTCTCATCAATTTTATCTATCGTTAAAGTATCATCTTTTCTGCCATCGAATGAAAACGCTAACAAATTGGTATCATCTAACCGTTTGCGAAGCACTTCTTGTCTGCATTTCTCTTTTTCTCTGCGAACTTTGGATTTATCCATGATGAGAGGATTCCCATGCTTATCTTTAATTTTAAAATCTTGAAAAAGAGCGGTTCCCAATGCTGATGCTACTCTATCAGGCACACCAAATCTGTCACATACCAAGGCAAAGTTAAAACAATCGTATCTCTCTGTGCTTTATATATATTATATATATATTGATTCCTATAATTCCAAGTTGGAACAAAATATCTTTTTTAAAAAGGTGAATTTTTGAAAAAAGTACCTTTTTGAAAAGTTGAATTAAAAAAATGTACATACTGTATTAAATTTTTAAAAATTTATTTATTTTTTAAAAATGACTATTCTCAATTTTTTTTAACTTAAGCTTAAAAATTGTTTTTTCTTTAAAAAGCTCCATATCTTAAAAAAAAAAAAGTACTTTAAAAAAGTACCTTATATGTGACCTTCTCCGAGAATAGGGACCTAGTGTGTCAAAAAACGGGTTGTGTCAAAAACGGTGGATTCTGGTACCTAAAAGGGTGTAGAAACTTTAAACGCGGTTTTTTCTCAAAACTTAATTTTCACACGCTAGGTCCCCTTTCCCGGAGAAGGTCACATATGAAAAGTAAACGTTTTCTAAACGAAGTACATTTTAAAAAATAACCTAGTCTTAAAAACCATATTTTTTCAAAAAGTATTATTTCTTAAAAATTTTGCTTTTCTTAAAAAAGTTTCATTTCTTAAAAATATACTTTCCTTAAAAAAAAAACTATTCTTAAATGAAGTGTATTTTTCGGAAAAGTTAATTTTCTTAAAAAAGCACAATTGTTAAAAAAGTATATTTACAATAAATTATTATTTTTTAAAGAATTCGTACATACCTTTTCTTAAAAAAGTCTGTTTTCTTAAAAAATTAACTCCTCTTAAAAAGTAACTGTAAAAAAGAATATATTGTATGGAAGTACCACTTTTTAAAAAAGTATTAATTTTTTGGAAGTGTATCTATTCCTAAAGAAGTATTTTTTTTTAAAATAACCTCTCCCTAAAAAAGTAGCTTTTCCATTAAAAGTACTTTTTCCATTAAAAGTACCTTTTTTGAAGAATGTACATTTCTTAAAAATAAATTTTTTAAACAAATTTATTTACTAAAAAGCAACTTTCTTCAAAAAAGTACCTTATAATAATATTTTTTAAGAAAACTTTCTTTGTGAAAAAAGTAATTTTTTTAAAGTACTTTTGTAAGGAATGACACTTCTTTCAGATAAGTAACTTTTTTAAGAAAATACAGTTTTTTTAAAAATTTAAAAAAAGTACTCTTTTAGAGGAAGTACTTGTTTTAGTGCTTTTAAGAAAAAGTACTTGCATACGAATATTTTTTTTAAGAAAGTATATTTAAGAAAAAAATATAATAAAAAAAAGTTTTTTTTTTGAAAATTTATTTCTTTAAGGAAAGGAAATTTTAAAGAAAAGAAGCTTTTTAACAAAAGATGCTTTTTTAAAAAGTACCTCTTATTAAGCACTTTTTTGAGAAAATGTATTTAAAAAAGAATTATTTTTATAAAAAAATATCGGTTTTTTTTAAATGGCACTTTGTTTAGAAAATCTAATTTTAAAAAAGTATATATTTTTCAACAGAAGGTGTATTTATAAGAAATGGTATTTTTTTTTAGCAAAACGGTACTCTTTACAACCAGGGCTCTAATTCTCGGAGTCGATAGCGATCGAAATTCTACTCGAACGTGCGAAATTTTTTCTTTTGGGATGCTCTCAGCCGTTATCGAGTAACAAGTATCGAAATTTCGAATGATGTTACTCGATAATGAGCGAGTACTCAAACGCAACCGTACGACATTATAGTCGATAGCAAATTATCTATCGAGTTGATAAATAATTTTAGGTCAAAAATACCAAAATAAATTCAACGCAAAAGCAGGCACTTGCTGAGTTTATGGCAGAGCACTCGGATTTGGCCAAAGGTATTTTGCAAAATGCGCACAAGGCAAAGCAACAGCCAACAGACTTTGGGAGAAGTTAACGACCAAGCTAAATTTTTCTGGGCGTCCATCTAAAGACTCCAAATCGTGGAATCACGAATTTTCGTTCTAATTTTATTAAAATCTTGCTCTTCGTCAGAGTCGGATGATGAGGAATGAAAAAAGAAACTTGACTCCATTTTTTTTGTCTAAATTAATTTCTAAAATATTTTTCCACTTTGAAAATTTGCTTGTGGTTGTTGAAAAATGAAACATACATATGTTTTTGTTTGCCTTTTTTTACTAGTCCTTTACATTTGTACAGTGTTGTGTAACTGCTTAAGATTTTTTTTTTATAACACTGAAACTTAAAATCGTTTCGATGCTTAACGAGTCCCATCATCAGAAAATTTCGAACTATCGAAATTAATTCCGATACGAAATTATTTCGATCACGACTGCGGAAATTAGAGCCCAGATGTTTTTCAAAATAGGGTTTTTCTAAGAAAGTACTCTTTTTAAAAATAAGTTTTTTCAAAAATGTTCTTTATTTTTTTTTAATAAAATTTGCTTAAAAAAATAATTGCATATTAAAACTCATAGTGTACATTTTTTTTTCAAGACAATGCAAATTACCCTATTCCCCTTCTTTGTAGTTTTTATCCTCTACAAGTTCAAATTTGTCTAATATTTTTCTTGGTGTTTGTGTATTTGTTAGAATCTATTCATTTATTTAATTTTTTCCCTTTTTGGACGTTCAAATTTTATGAAAATGTCCTGTCAGCTTGTGCTTATTTATCAGTAGAATCTTCATACCAAATTATATATATTTCTAGATTCATATCTTTATATATTTAACATTTGTGCTGGCTTCAAATAAATCTACATCATACAGCTTTGCAGAATCAGTCAGTTAGTGTATGAATCAGTGATGGGCGTAAATCTACAATATTATTAGGCAAGGCGATTCCTTGTGACTGCTATAAAAATTTCAATTACAAACCGATTTTGACCAAACATACCTAATTTGAAAGGTATTTCTTTTTAGCTCTCCACCATATTTACAGATTTGCACCATCTCGAATTTATTTCTGGAGTAATGCTTATTTAAAGTTGCTACTAACACATTCATAAAACACGTAATGTGTGTGTATTTACTATAAATACCAAAAGCCATGTGTTGAATTGTGAATTGGCTAAAATTGATTATTAAATGAAAAAATAAAATTTTCTAGAATTTGAACTAGAATTTCTAGGACTGGGTTCTGCTAACATGTATGTTATTAATACATAAAAAAAATATTAAATCAGTAAACTCTTTACTCAATAAAAAATTACATACGAATTATTCCTATTTCTATTTCACGCATATAACCCAAAATAACTCATTCGGTTTAAATTGTTTATGTAAAAGCTATGAGCTGAAAAGGCCATTTTTGATACTGTCCTACTGATCTGGCCTTTTTCTGCTACCGTTTTGTTACAGATTTTATTTTTTAAATTCAAGCTATATGCAAATAAGCGTTGTTAAAAAAAAATATTATTATGACGCCAAAATTTTTTTGATATTTTTAGCCTTTTAAGAAATTTGGTTACATCAATAAATTACTTAATTCTGTTCCTAAATTTTTTCTCTGGGTGTAGGTCTTTCCTTACTTGACCTTCTTGATAACATGAGTCAGACTAAAGATAAACTACATCTGTTATCAACTGTAGTATATTATTAACTTCCTGTATTTTTTTTTTTTTTTTATTTTACAAGAAGACGCAAATAAAATTTTATCATAAAGATTCTGGGAAAACCATTTACTCTTAATTTTACTACTAAACACTTTTAACTTCTTATGAGTCAGATGAAAAAAATGTAGGTATACGTCATACCACCAGAAAAGTTGTGAGGTCAAAAATAAATTAATTAAAAATTAATATATAAAATTAAATAAATGTTGAAGAATTTATAAAGATGAACACCAAAAAAGATTAATCAATAAAATCTCATAATTAATTAAAAAGCAATTGACAAAATTAAGAAGTACCTATGTAGAATACAATTTCTTATTTGCTTCTGCCATACAACAAAAATTTCGAAACAATACTAATATTAATAATATTTTAACTTTAAATCTATATATATAAAATTCATTTTCTGTTTGTTTGTTTGTTTGTTTGTTTGTTTGTTTGTTTGACCGCTATACAAATTTTTATTTTTCAACGGATTTTCCTGAAATTTTGTACACACGATCTCTATACCCCAAGAAAGGTCGCCATATACTTTTTACCGGCCACGCCTACTTTTACGCCCACGTTTTATGTAAAATTCATTTTCTGTTTTATTCATATTTGTTCACTATACAAATTTTTATTTGTTAATAGATTTCTCTGAAATTCAGTACACACGATCGCTGCACTCCAGCTAAGGTCATCATATACTTTTTATCGACCACGCCTACTTTTACGCCCACTTTTTATATGCAATTCATTTTCTGCTTTTTGGTATATTTGCTCGCTATACAAATTTTTATTTTTCAACGGATTTCTCTGAAATTCGGTACACACGATCCCTGTACTCCAGCTAAGGTCGCCATATGCTTCGTACCGGCCACGCCTACTTTAACGCCCACTTTTTGTATACAATTCATTTTGTTTTTTGGTATATTTGTTCGCTATAAAAATTTTTATTTTTCAACCGATTTCTCTGAAATTTGGTACACACGATCCTTGCACTCCAGCTAAGGTCATCATATACTTTTTTATCGACCACGCCTACTTTTACGCCCACTTTTTGTATGCAATTAATTTTCTGCTTTTTGGTATATTTGTTAGCTATACAAAATTTTATTTATCAACGGATTTCTCTGAAATTCGGTACACACGATCCCTGTACTCCAGCTAAGGTCGCCATATGATTCTTACAGGCCACGCCTACTTCTACGTCCAATTTTTATACAAAATTAATTTTCTGTTTTTTGTTCACTATAGAAATTTTTATTTTTCAAGGGATATCTAAAATATGGTCACACGATCTCTATACTACAGGGAAAGTCACCATATGCTTCTTAGAGGCCACGCCTACTTTGCGCCCACTTCTATGTATATAAAACTTATTTTTTCCTTTTATTTGTTTCTTTATTTGATTGCTATACAAACATTTATTTTTAAATGGCTTTCTCCGAAGTTTAGTACATATTTCAGGGAAGGTCGCCATATGATTTTTACCGACCACGCATAATTTTACGCCCAATTTTCATATAAAATTCACATTTTGTTGTGTGGTATATTTCTTCCCTATACAAATTTGTACTTTTCAACGGATTTCTCTGAAATTTGGTTTACCCGGGAATAACTACATGGTGAACAAATTCCCCAAACTTAAAAAAAGATACCCAAAAGAAATGAACAAATTCCCCATTTTTTTGAATCGAAATAAAAAATGAACTTACTCCCCAAATTCATTCTTAAATTTTTAAATATTTTTATTTAATGAATTCTGTTAAATATTTATTGTAGTGAACATTTGCATACTGCTCTCAATATATGTCCTACAATAAATGCATTTAAAATGAGTATTCTTTTCAATAGCATCATTTCGTTGCGCGGAATCAATGCGCACGGGGAATACAGCTTAGCTAGAATATCGGAATGATCTGAAAAATATATTTTGACAATTAAAATAAGTTGGCAACAGCTCCGCGGCAGCACAGGTGTGGCTGCCAAACGCGCGGAACCGGCGCGCGGCGCGCGAACGCGACGGATGCGGACGCGACGCGCTCTCGGAACACAGCTCAGCTCAAATATCGCAATGCACGAAAAAATATGTTTTTGGAATTAAAATAAGTTAATGAAAACTAAGCGGCAGCACGGGTAGTAGCTGCGAGGAAGAGGCGCGCGGACGCGACGGACGTGGACGCGACGCGCTCGAGGAGCACAGCTCAGCTAAAATATCGCAATGCTCTAAAAAATATGTTTTAGGAATTAAAATAAGTTAACGAGAACTAAGCGGTAGCACGGGTAGTAGCTGCGAGGAAGCGGCGCGAGGCGCACGGACGCGAACGCGACGGACGCGGACGCGACACGCTCGCGGAACACAGCTCAGCTAAAATATCGCAATGATCTGAAAAATATATTTTGGCGATTAAAATAAGTTGACAACAACTGCGCAGCAGCACGGGTGTGGCTGCCAAACGCGCGGAAGCGAACGCGACTCGCTCGCGGAACACAGCTTAGTGAAATGTCGTATGATAAATTTTATCTACGTATGTGAAATAACATACACATACACATACACACATATACTATAAGCAGTTGTTTAAAGAAACCTTGCGACACAATATTAAACGTCACATTAGTATTTCATTTCTGAAACTTGAATTTGACGTCTCTGCTCAATGATGATCACCTATTGAATGAAGTAATTCAGCATCTTATAAAAAACTTCTAAATTAAAAAATCAAAAAAAATTTAATTGAAATAAAAAATGAATTTACTGCCCATACAAATTTTTGGGGAGAAAGTTCATTTTATTGGGGAATTTTTTAATTGGGGACTAAGTACTCAGTGCCTGGTAAGCATAGTGAACCATTTTTCAAGTCAAAGGAATTTTTATCCCGGGCAAGACCGGGTAAAAACAGCTAGTTAATAATAAAAGCCTATCAGATGTCAGTTTTTCCAGCTTTGGACTTTCAAGGGAATTTCTTAAAAAAAAAAACGAAGTTATAACTGCAACACTCAACACCAAAAATTGTAACGATATACAATGAAATTTATTCTGAAATTCCAGATTTGGTAATGGTTTTCAATTTACAATTTCAAAAATAAAAGCGTAAATGATAATTAATGTTTTCTTTTATATGTCTGCCTGCATTTTATATGCAGTAGAAGAGTTGATAATTGTTTAAAGTTGGTTTATTTATTACATTTTTGGTTTATTATGTCTTTTAGTAGGGGTTTTTTATTTATGCGGCATTTTGTATTTTTGTTTAAAAAAAACCAACAAACTGTTTAAGTGTTGTTTATGTAAGTATTTTTTTTTTCTCCTTTGTTTTGACCAAGTTATTTATTTTTGTGGATTTTATTTCGGCAATTTTTTTTCCTGAAATCAAAAAAATTATCGTGTTTATATACAGCTTTAATTGGCATTCTTGAAGAAAAAAAAATGCATTTTTGTTGTTTATAATATTGTTATTTGGCAATGACACTTGCGGTCAAGTACAGAAACAGACAAAAACAATTTTAAACAATTTTTATACAAAAGTAGTCTGTTGTTTTATTTTGTTTTTATAAGGAAACCTGTTGTTCTGTTTTTTGTTTTTTTTTTTTTATTTTTTGTAGCAAATATTAAATTCATAATTTTTTTTATATAGCTGAGAAAAAATCTATATATTCATCTGACAGCGATTCAGATTTAAGAGTTCACTAGTTTTGAAATGTGAATATATAGTTTAATTCATTCAGATTTGAAAATCAATAAACCAATAAAAAATAACAATAAATAAATAAAGAAATAATGAAGTGAAACTTATCTCTTCGTAGAGATTTCGCATTAAGTATGGAAATTTATTATCTTTTTCATATCACGTTTTATTTATTCGTTTTGAATATTTTTGTTTGAAACATGTTTGTTTTTATAGAAATCAAATGAACGGTTTATCGGTGAACATTAGGTGCATCATGATAATCGACGTTACCTAGATGAGTATCTTCGACACAGATGAAGAGAAAATGTTAGAGGAGGTTCTATAATAACACGTGTATTACCGGCAAATCAGTGCTACCTGCTGATGTTCATAGAGGATGGGATTTTTACATGAGAACTTGATCCATAAAACGTAAGCTCAATAACATTTTGGATGAGAACATACAAAAAGTAATCTTGAATGGTTAAGGCAAATTGGACCAATTTTATTTAAATACCTTATAACCAGGTATTTGTATCGTGCCTAAGAAGACCGTTGAAAAAAAAATCATTTCAATTTAACGTGCACGAAATTTTTTTCAAAAACTAATTACTTTTAATATTTCCTTCAATAATGTCAATAATATTGTAAATTGTGAGTAAAACAATAATTCCCAAAATTTTAGATAAATTGCAAAAAAGGATCAAAATTTCAACCTTTTGTTTTTCAATATGGCTAATAGAAATATTTTTGCGGCTGATTGTTCACAACTCCCAATCTCTTTTTGTTATATCTTATACCAAACGTCTCAAGGAATATAAAAATAATTCCATCAAAGACTTTCTTAAGAATTTGGATGTTACGAAAAATGACGAATATAGTCTTTGGAAGGCCACCAAATATTTAAAACATCCTGCTAAAAGGAATATACAGATCAAGGATGTTAATGATGTTTGGAATAGATCTGACAAAGATAAAGCAAACGTATTTTAAGAGCACTTAGAACAAACTTTTACACCATTGGATTTAAATAATCATTTAAATGGACATGAAATATTACAATTCCTTGATGTAGCAAATAGATCATCCTATTAAGCATGTGACTCCTTCTGAGGTAAAAAATATAAAAGAACTCAATTCAAAAAAAGCACCAGGTTACGATAGTACTGACTCTACAGTAGTTAAGGCTTTACCTAAAAAAGGCTATATTTTCCTTACAACTGTTTTAACTATATTTTGAGACTAAACTACTACCCATCCCAATGGAAATACGCAAAAATTATAATGATAAACAAACCAAATAAACCTGAAAATTGTGTTTCTTCCTATAGACCATGTACTTATGGTTTGCAACTATGGGGGACTACTAGCAATTCAAATGCGGAAATTCTGCAAAGGTATCAATCTAAAACATTACGACTAATATCTGATGCGTCCTGGTTTATTAAAAATACCAATACAAATAAAGGTCTCGGTATATCAACAATAAAAGACGAAATCAACAAGTTTAGTGAAAGATATCTTGATAGAATAAGCAATCACTCAAACGTTTTAGCCATTAAACTTTTAGATGACAGTGACGAAACACATAGGCTAAAAAGATTTCACATACTTGATCTACCTTTTAGGAAGTAGCGATATATAAAAATATGGAAATATATTTATATGTAAATAATACATTAATGTAATATATATTATTATTGAGTTCATTCGAACTCAATAATTTTAAGTTAATTGTAAATATTGTAAGATTGAAAATAAAGATAAAATTAAAAAAAAAGAAAACAAGTAAGAAAATTATAGTCGGTCTAGACCGACTATATGATACCCTATACCATGCGTTTGAAAACCCTATCTCTTAGGCCCAACTAACTGGACATAGAAAATAAGCAAAAACCAAATTTGAGTGGGATTTTTATTAATTTTTTAGGCTGCAAATATGAAAAAGTTCATATCGGATGCTATATCTATATGGGGACTAGGTCCAAAAATGGACCGATCCTGACCATGGTTGGTAACGTCTCTTGTATTTTGCAAAAACATATACAAACAAAATTTGAGAAGAATCGTGCAATATTTTTGTTTTTTAATAGATTTAAGTTAATATCGGGAAGCAGCTCTATATGGGACCAAAGGGATCATTTTTGGACTACTCATTAATGGATGTAATGAACGCATACAAACCCAATTTGAGTAAGATCTATATGACAATTTAGATCTTATGGCAATTTATGTCGATTTCATAGGGGTAATTTGTATGGGGCTAGGTCTGAACATGGACCGAATTTCACCAATTTCAATAGCGTTCATCCCATGGCCGATAAAAGCTTATATACCAAATTTCATCAAAATATATTCATATTTGCCACCTGCAGTTTGATTACAAGGTTTACATGGACACACAGACGGACGGACGGACGGACATTGTTAAATCAACTCAAAAAGTGATTCTGGTATAATTAAAGATGGGTCTGGGTCAAATCTTTTTGGTTGTTATAAACAGCAGCACAAAGTCATTATACCCAAACCACATAGTGGTATAGGGTATAAATATCTTATACTACTATGTGGTTTGGGTATAATGACTTTGTGCTGCTGTTTGTAACAACCAAAAATATTCGTCCTAGACCCATCTTTAATTATACCGATCGGCTCAGAATCACTTTTTGAGTCGAAATAGCAATCTCCGTCCGTCCGTCCGTCCGTCTGTGTGTCCATGTAAAGCTTGTAATCAAACTACAGGTCGCAAATATGAACATATTTTGATGGAATTTGGTATATAAGCTTCCATCGGCCACGGGATGAACGCTGTTGAAATTAGTGGGAATCGGTCCATGTTCATACCTAGCCCCCATACAAATGACCCTATGAAATCGACATTAGTTGCCATAAGTTCCAAATTATCATATAAATCTCAGTCAAATTGGGTTTGTATGTGTTCATTATATCCATTAATCAGTAGTTCAAAAATACTGCCTATAGGAAAATGCTTCGTCATAGGCCCAATATAGAGCTACTTCCCGATCTTCACTTAAATCTATCAAAAAACAAAAATATTGCACAGATTTTTCTCAAATTTGGTTTGTATATATTTTTTCAAAGTATAAGTGACTTTTCCAAATATGGTCAGGATCGGTCCATTTTTCGACCTAGTCCCCATATAGATATATTATCCGATATGAACTTTTTCATATCTGCAGCGAAAAAAATTAATAAAAATGCCACTCAAATTTGGTTTATGCTTATTTGCTATATCCAATTAGTTGGACCGAAGAGATAGAATCTCTTAACCATGGTATAGGGTATCATATAGTCGGGCTAGACCGACTATAATTTGCTTACTTGTTCATTCTGGCTAATGGAAATATTTTTGCGAGTGATTGTTTACATATCTTATATCTATGTTATGTATATCTTATACCACTATGTGGTCAGGGTGTAATGACTTTGTGCTGATGTTTGTAGCTAACAAAAATATTTGACCTAGAACCATCTTTTATTATACTGATCGACTTAGAATCACTTTAGCGATGTTAGTCTGTCCGTCAGTCTGTTTGTCCATATGTCCAAATATGAATACATTTGATGAAATTTTGTATATAAGCTTTTATTAGCCATAGGATGAACGCTATTGAAATTGGTAAAAATCGGTACATGTTCAGACCCAGTCCCCATACAAATGACCTGTATAAGAGCGACTTAAATTTTCATAATATTCAAATTATCATACATATCTCGGTCAAATTTAGTTTGTGTATGTTAATTATTACGTCCATTTATCAGTAGTCCAAAAATAAATAGTGCATAAAGTCCAGGTGGAGGGTGTCAAAAATTCGGGATAGCCGAACTTAACACTCTTGTTTTTTTTTTTTTTTTAATTTACAATATTTTAATCTGCATATATTGAAATTTAATTATAAAGTTTCAAAATTAAAATTTTCTAAAATTTTTTTTAGTTTTTGAGGATTTCTTTATACCCCATACCACTATGCGGTCAGGGTGTAATGACTTTGTGTTGATGTTTGTAACTACCAAAAATATTTGACCTAGACTCGCCTTTTATTATACCGATCGACTCAGAATCACTTTAGCGATGTTAGTCTGTCCGTCAGTCTGTTTGTCCATAAGTCGAAATATGAATACATTTTGATGAAATTCTTCATATAAGCTTCTATTAGCCATAGGATTAACGCTATTGAAATTGGTAAAATCGGTACATGTTCAGACCCAGTCCCCATACAAATGACCCGTATGAGATCGACTTAAATTTTCATAATATCCAAATTATCATACATATCTCGGTCAGATTTAGTTTGTGTATGTTAATTATTACGTCCATTTATCAGTTGTCCAAAAATAAACCCTGTATGACAATTCTTCATCAGTGTCCCCATATGAAGTGATTCCCGAACTTCACTAAAATCTATCAAAAACAAAACTTATGCACAAATTTTTCTCAAATTTGGTCTGTTTATGTTTTTGCAAAAAATAAGTGACCATATCAAATATGGTCAGGAATGGTTCATTTTTCGACCTAGGCCCCATATAAATACGGCATCCGATATGAACTTTTTCATATCCGGAGGAAAAAAAATTAAAAACAATGTCACTCAAAATTGGTTTATGCTTATTTTCTATATCTAATTAGTTGAAGCCAAGAGAGAGGGTCTGTAAACACCTGGTATATGATATCGTATAGTCAGTATAGACCGACTATAATTTTCTTACGTGTTTCTATTGAAGAACGTGTAAGCAACTTAAAAAAACTGTTTGTCATTCCATTTGTAACAAGTCGAAAAAGCATTTTCGTCCCCTTGAATAATATATACTCCTGAACCTTATAACAACTCGAGTCGATTCAGCGATGTCCATCTGTCCGTCCGTCCGTCCGTCTGTCCGTCTGTAGAAATAGGGCTCATTCACAACATGAACCATTTACCTGGGTAAGCTTAAAGCAATATGGTTTGCCAACATTTCTAGCAGGATGGTATTTAAAATGGGATAAATTAGGTATCATTGCGCCAAGGTATTACGTAAAATATAAAGACACCTCGAAATTTGTCAAACGGTATACTTTTTAAAATATTTTGTTTAGATTTGTTATAAATAGTGCATAAAGTCCAGGTGGAGGGTATCACAAACACGGGATAGCCGAACTTAACACTCTTGTGTTGAAATTTAATTATAAAGTTTCAAAAATAAAATTTTCTAATTTTTTTTGTAGTTTTTGAGGATTCCTTTATACCCCATACCACTATGCGGTCAGGGTGTAATGACTTTGTGTTGATGTTTGTAACTACCAAAAATATTTAACCTAGACCCGCCTTTTATTATACCGATCGACTCAGAATCACTTACTGAATGGATTTAGCGGTATCCGCCCGTCCGGTCTATCCGTCTGTCCGTCTGTTTGTTCATGTAATCGTTTTAATCAAACTAGGGGTGGCAAATGTGGACATATGTTGATGAAATTTGGTACGCAAGCTTCTACCGGCCATAGCATGAACGCTGTTGAAATCGGCGAAAGTCGGTGCATTTTCAGACATAGTCCCCGTAAAAATGACAACTATAAAATCGACTTAAATTGCCATATGATCAAAATTATCACATAGATCTCGGTCAAATTGGGTTTGTGTTTGTTTATTACATCCAATAATTAGTCATCCAAAAATAAACCCTATAGGACAATTGTTAGTTTAGCCCCTATATAAAGCTGCTTCCCAATATTCACTTAAATATATAAAAAAAAAAAATTTTTGCACACGTTTTTCTCAAATTTGGTTTATGCTTACTTTCTATATCCAATTAGTTGGGCCTAAGAGATAGGGGATCTAAACGTATAGTATAGGGTATCGAATAGTCTGGCAGTGTAGATTTTTTATACATATACTGCCTTGTATTTCTAGTCATTTATACTTTACTAGCAGTATACCAGCTACATTGTTAGCGTAATTAATGTATCAATTATTTAAGCCATAATAATATTTAAAAACAATAAGAAATATGGTGTGAGTGACAAAAAGATGGAAACTTTTAACAAAGTATATTTTTGACGATTTTCACCAAAAAATTTTACCATAAAATTAAAAACAATTTTATTAATTTAAACATTTGTATCTTTTATTTATTTAACAAAGAAGAAATGTTAACATAACTCCAGAAAAAATTTACAAAACTTAAAAGTATTAATTTTTATGCTGTCGACAAAACAATGGAAAACTTTACTATACAATAACACATGGTCTTGGGCGGTAGATGATTCCTATGTCGAACGATTGTATTAATTTATTTTAGTAAAACCCCCGAAGCGTGTAGCCGTTTTGTGGCCACTTAAATAGTCAACTTTTTGGTCAATGCTATTCGCCAACAGTATTTTAATTCCAGTTCATTCGTTTTTTTAGCAAGATTAATGCTAGTCAGACGATTTTATGAATTTATTCATAGAATATTTCTCACAAATATTCTTTTGCTTGCGACCATCACTAAAATCATCTATTATTCTGATTTTGAACTCGTCATAAAATTTTATTCTTGCCATTATTTTATAATAATTGAAAGAAAATGTCAGAATCTATATTTAAATAAATGTTACGATTTTTTTATATTTTCTTTTAATCGTTCTTCTATGGTAAAGAAGTTTAAAGGTTTCCACTGTTTTGGCATCTCTAAAAAAAATATTTCTTTTTCGTTTATCTATTTTTTTTTTAATTGTATTTTTTGTAAGAAATGTGTTACCTTCCAATATAGAACACACCAAATAGTGATTTCTCAACAAAAATACATATATTTTTACTAAGAGCGAAATTATTAAAAAACAAAATTGGCAAATTTAGAATTTTGTAAAAGTTTAAAATGTATTGCCACCTTCCCTATTAAAACACCACTTTCTTTTATCCATAAAAGGTTCAAAAATTGTTCAAATTGAAAACACCAAAAAACAATATTATTTTATTTATCAAGCCATAAGACAAACTCCATTGAAATTGGTGAAATTGGCGCAAGTTCAGACCTACTCTCCATTCAACTGACCCTTATGATATCGACTTAACTTGCCATAAGATTCAAATTATCAAATAGATCTCAGTCTATTTGGGGTTTTGTGCATTTATTAGATCCATTAATCTGGAGACCAAAAAAAAAATCATATAGGACAATTCACTTAAATCTACCAAAAACAAAAAACAAAAATAAATATTGCAGAGATTTTTCTCAAAATCATTTTGTATATGTTGTTGCAAAAAATAAGTAACTTTACCAAATATGGTCAGGAACGGTCCAATTATCGAATTAGATTTGGTTTTTGCTTTTTTCCAAACTCAATTCGTCTTACCTAAGACCAATTCTCTTAACGAATGGTATAGGTTATTGGACTATATCGACTATAAATTTCTTACTTGTTTTCTTAAGAAAATGTACTTTTAAATGAAAATTTATCAGTTGAAAAGTAGCGGTTTTCCCCTTAAGGCTCGAATTAAAACAAAATTTATTCTATGTTACTTGTTTTTTTGGCCAAGTTCGTAAAATTATTTATTTTTATTTTATTTAAGCTAATTAGGCCTAACGTTTCCAATGTAAATAAAACAACCGCTTATTCCATTTTTCCTGACGTTTCGTCAATTTTATGTTGACTTTATCAAAGGTCGTCTATTTGAAAAATAAAACATAAATTATTACAAAAATACATAATTCACCAACAGCAATTATAACTCACAGTAATATTTTTTTATTCTTCTCCGATGTTTGTGTTTCTGATGGAACCTACATATCAAATTTCGTATTCCTAAATTACTTTGTAAAGAAGATACAAAATGTACACTCTTCCATTAACGGGACGTCTTTACCTCATTTTAGCATCCGAATTTCCAAAAGATTTCGTCTCATTTGATATTTCTATCCACAAACTTTATTTTATATTCGTTTGTTTAGAAGATACCAAATGTACAATTTTTCCCTTTTTGGCCGTTTCTCCTCCCCTAAATATTAGAATTAGCAATAACTTTATTCTTGACTGATGCCTGCGTATCTGGTGGGGTCTGTATACCGAAATTCATATGTATAGATTAATATGTTAAAAAGATGCAAAGAAGTACAATTTGTGCCCGTTTGGGCCGCTTTTTCCCCTTAAATGGCCGAATTTCGAAAAAATTTTTCCTGAGCCAATATTTGTTTTCCGGATGGGGTCAACACATCAAATTTCATATTCCAAGCTTCATTTCTTATCATTTTCCCTTTTTTGTCCGCTTCTCCCCCTGAAGAGTTTTAAAAATTTGTATTCTTGGCCGATTTTTGTGTCTCTAGAGGAATCACCATATCAAATGCCATATTCCTAAATTACTTTGTAAGGAAGATGCAAAAAGGTACCATTTTTAAAATTTTTGGCCGTTTTTACCCCGTCCCCCTTTACACCGGAATTTCTTAAAGTTTTCCTCTCATCTGATATTTCTGTCTCTAGTGGAATCCGCTTACTATATTTTATATTCCCAGATTCATTTATTTAGAAGATACCAAATGTACACTTTTTGCCCTTTTTGGCCATTTTTCGTCCCCTAGATGTTAAAGATAGCAATACAATTATCATTGACTGATGCCCATATAAAGATTAATATGTGAAGAAGATACAAAGAGGCACAATTTTTACCCTTTTTGGCCGTTTTTTCCCTTAAATGGCTGAATTTCGAAAAAAAATTAATCCTGAGCCAATATTTGTTTCTCGGATGGAGTCTACACAGCAAATTTCATATTCCTGGATTAATTTGTTACCGTTTTCACTCTTTTTTGTCCCCCGTTAATGTACGAACTTTTAAAAATCCATTCTTAGTGTAATCTTTGCGCCGAGAGGGGAACCTACAGTCCAAATTTCAAGCTTCTGGGTCAAATGGTTTGGGCTGGCCGATGATCATCCTCTCAACTCTTTTATATATATAGATAAAACGCATTTTGATAATAGAAAAATACGTGTGACCATATTATAAAATTATTGTCCCAGCTGAACTTTTCGACATTATATTCAATCCTGTTTTTTCGTCCCGTTAGCACACATGTCCGTATATATCAATACAAGGAAAATCCAAGAAATGATGTTAATGCTTCGTTGAGTAATTTAAATGCTTCAAAAAACTAAATACTCTTTATGATAACCGAATATCTGTAATAGAACAATAACGTCTATGATTTAAGATAGCATTGATTTCATGGTGGTGTGTTTATAGCTGTCTCCTGTCAACTATCATCTGAAGAAATACATCCAGATTTAAATTAAATTAAAAACAGGTTTTTATTATTTGCTCCTACATACCTCTTAAAGGCCCATTTACACGACACCACTCAGTCATATGATTTTTCGAAATAAAAATCCGATGAAATTCATCGGAATCTCATAAAGTCGTACCTACATAATTTCTGCATACTTAGGCCATTTACGCCAGCTCACTTAAGTCTTATGACTGTTTAGAATAACAAGCAAATTTATTTTGAAATTTATATTATATTTCCACTTTCTTTGTTTTTTTTTACTTTATTTTTAAATATTTTTTAGTATTATTTTTAGAGATGTTTCTAAAATAATTGGACTTGGAAAATAAAATCCTAGAGACTGTCAATTTCATAACATAATCTTTTTACATGATACGACTTTTCATAATACTCAACTTTTTGACATTTCGTATTACATAGTGTTATAGTGTAAACTGGCCTTAATTCTGATCTATCGATTTATAGTGAGTACTTTGAATCTATAATTCCGGTTGTAACAAAAGCCAACCCTGAAGATTCTATAGTCGTTTTTGCAGAATTAAATTTGCTATTAATATCATAATATTATGATAATTTCACTAATAATTTATCGGACTTCTCTCTTTTTCTTATTGATGGTATTCATAACAATCATGAAATCTTTTTAGATTTAATTAATAATAATGAGCCAAATAATGACTCTTTATATCATGCAGATCCTGTTACTTTGCCCGAATATTATTACCACCCTACTACAGAATTTATTTTTGTGTCCGCCATTTGTTCAAAAAGTTAACTCAAACAACATCAAACTTTCTTGTTTCAATATAGCAAATTGCAAAGATTTAAATTATTACTTGAACAATACTGACTAGCTTCAATTATTATCTACTACATCTGGTAGTCCAACATCAATTAATTCAACGTTTAATTTATTCTACGAAACTGTTCTAATTTATATGAATGAATGTATACCGAAGTTTATGGTTTTCAACCACTCTGACCCTCCTTGGAGTACAAGGCACTTATCGAGTTTTAAAAACTTAAAAAACACACGACCGAATATTTCAATACAAAACTTTATAATAATTACATGGAAACTATGAAAATGAATTTGAAGAGAGATCCAAAATCGTTTTATAAATTTGTAAAATCAAAGAGGAAATCAACTGGATATCCACCTGTAACGAATTATCTTAATCGCGAATCCCGATATAATATGGTTATTAGTGATATGGTTTCAGACTATTTTAACACAACTTATTCTGATGTTCAATGTGATATTATCAATATATATCCATTTCTAGTTATTGAAAATCAATCAGTTTCATTTCCTGTTATAAAGACTTCGGATATCAAAAACAATTTAAAAACATTCAATTATTCAACTAACGGTGGACCTGATGGTATTCCTGGAGGCATCTTAATCAACTGGGCTCAAACTTTGGCTGTTCCATTATACATTTTATTTAATTCCACCATTTAGCATGGTTACTTTCCTATATTGGTTCCCTTATTTAAATCAGGAAACAAGTCGATTGTTGGTAACTATAGAAATATAGCTAAGTTATTCCCAAATTATATAAGAATAAATATTTAATGGATTATCTTTGTTATCAAGTTGCTTCTATAATCTCACACTCACAACATGGTTTTCATAAGGGGTGCTCTATTTCGTTTAATATTTTCAAACTGGCGAATCGGATAAATCGTGATTTCGTTAATGATCAACATACTGACGTTTTTTATACTGAGTTCAGTAAAGTATTCGATATAGTAAATCATGATCAGTTACCCAAAAAATTATATTTTATATTAACGAACAAAAATCAATGTGCTTATTTCAATAATACTACGTTGAGTCTGGCGTGCCTCAAAGAAATCATCTTGGACCAATTTTATTAACACTCTTTATAAATGATATACCTTGTGTAATAAAATCCTCAAATCAACTTAATTATGCTGGCGACATAAATATCTTCGTAATCTTTAAGCACAATTACGTCTTCAATAGGATCTAAATAATTTTTATGGATGATGTCACTTAAATTTAGTGGAACTAAATTTAAAACAATTCAATTTACTTAAACATTATGTGCATTCGCTTGTTATAAATTTGGAAACTACCAGTTGGAACAAGTTAATAATATCCTGGGTCCGGGATATTACAGTTTGCTCAGCATATCAATTAAGCAAGTGGCCTTTATAAAACGATGTAAAAAAGAGTTTGTGGGCCCAACAACTATACATCTCCCTAGTGCGACCAATTGTAGTGCCAAGTTTGATTTTTTTCCATTCTCAAATTAAGCTGCAATCTCTAAATAGCCGAAGAACAGTGCTAAAAGTTATGTTTTGAATCAACTTAATTAATGGCGACATACTTATGTTCAAATTTTCTTTTGAACAACATCTCAATCAAGATTCCGCCACGGTCAACACGTTTTTACATTTCAATGATTATATCGGTCTCTCGTCAAAAGTTTGCCAATGCTGATTCATTTACAAAAATTTCCAGCTTTATATTATTTGTAAATTCGTATTTATATTTATTTGTATGTTTTATTTTTTTAATTTTTATTATTATTATTATATATAAATTTAGTTATTATTACAAGTAAATAAAAAAAAATAATTTTTCAACATTTCTGTACAAAAAAAGTGATTTTTTTTCCTGCGGCTAACATATTGCGCGTATTACCGTATCGAAGGTATGAAATTTTAGTTAGGTATGTTACATACCGTCGGAAAGGCTAATTTGTCTAGTTTCTGTATGTATGCTTTATTTTCAAGGTGTTGGAAACAAAAACAATTCAAATTAGTGCATATGCTAAAATTTTAAAAACCGTTGTCTTAAGTTAGAAAACATTTTTTGATAGATATCTCACTCGCATCCCACTAAGCTACCAAAAAAGCTGTTAAAGGAAAAAATCTAAGCTTTCCTTTGAGCAAAAAAAAGGATCTTTTTTGAAAAAAAGTCAACAAAATTTTTGATTTTGGAAAAAACGTAAAAAAAAAATTTTTTTCAAAATTTTTTTTCCCGAGAGTTTGAAAAAATTTAAATTTCAAAAATTTTTTTCCCGAGAGATCGAAGCAATAGCTATCTAAACTATTTGGGACAAATTTTGCTAAGAACAATAGGTAAAATGTTACGTGGATCAGAGAAAATATCTGTTGGGCAAAATGCAAAATTTTGAGCTTCTCTAACTCAGAGAGGTGTTAGCCGCGCTTTTTGCAATATTGTGTAAATTGTGTAAATTTGATCCTGATCGGACGACATCTGTTTCAAAATTCACTTGACATGAAAGGCACCATATTTTTTTTATTTTAAGTCCTGCTTCAGCACGAACCCTATTAAAACTAAATTTATCATTCTAGTATATATGTAGTGTGAATGTGGTGTCCGCTGATCAACTAGAACTAGAACTCACTGTATGTGATTATTGCTATAGCGGATGTGTGAAATGGTGCTTTGTATGGAAGAAACTGAACTTTTATTCCTCCCAAATGCTTCCTGATTTACTGGCATGCAGATGGAAATGCCTTCGTCTTCCACAAGTATGAGGCAATGTCGCAAGTATGACACTCTCTGTTGCGAGTGTCAACCATAATAAAGAATTGAGGTAAATTTCTGCTTTTTTGATAAAAAAATAAAATATCGCCAAATAGACTTTTGAAACATCCCCACGAAATGAGTTTTGTTTTATTGAGTTCGTATCCTAATTTTCAATAAATATGCAAACCAAAACATCTTTTTAAATAACTGTATTTAAATAAATATTTACCTGTGTTAATAAAACATTTATTTCATGCAGTGCTTTTATTTTCAATAAAAGCCTGAAGCAAAAACATTGCTATTCTTTGAAAACCTCAACAACAAGTAAATTTTTTTAAGCTATATGAAGTGTAAAAAACACTAGTTGAAGGAAGACAGCAGAAAACCAATCTAGTCAGATAATATGATACGCTATACCTTTTCTTTAAAAATTAAATTTTTTAAAAAAAATAAGTTTTCCTTCAAAAAATCCTTCCTTTAGAAAGAATTTTGTGTTTAAAAAATTATTTTTCATAAAAATATCTGAAAAAATGTTGTCTTCTAATAAAATACTAGACATTTTTTTTATAGATATCCCACTCGCATCCCACTAAGCGACCAAAAAGCTCTTAAGGAAAATCTTCAGCATTTTTTTGAGCCCAAAAAAAAAATCCTTTTTTGAAAAAAGTAAAAAAAATTTTTGATTTTGAAAAAAAAATCAGCAAAATTTTTTTTTATTTTTTTTTAATTTTTTTCTCCGAAGGACTGAAGAAATATCTATCTACACTAGTTGAGACAAATTTTGCTAAGAATAATAGGTAAAAAGTTATATGGATGAGAAAAAACACCTGTTTGGTCAAAATGTCAAATTTTGACATCCTCTAACTCAGAGAGTTCTGGACTCATCTTATTAAAAAATTGTGTCTGAACTACTATCCAATAGGACTAACCTTGGTGCAAATTTCATCCTGATCGGAAGACATCGATTTTAAAAGTTGGATCGCTTGACATGAGAGGCCCCATATATATCGAAATACTTCTCCATGATTTCTCATCACTCATCTCTTCACAGAATTGTTGAGAACTACAAAAAATTTCACTTCAAATGTCTATCAATCATGAATCAGCTGAGGCCCAATTTTATATATAGCTAGGAGCATGCAGAAAATATAGCAATTTTTATACCTAAAACGCCATCTCTTGCCAAAGCCAGGTTCTGGTACATAGACACTTATATTTAAAACAGAAACAGCGAATCTATAGTTAAAAAAAATTGTTGTCGGGAAATCAAACAATTGTTGGGAGTAAGTACTTAAGCGATAATCATTAACTGCAATTAATTATATGACAGTTGTTTTAAATCTTTTTATATTTTGCAATCAAAAAAATTAAAAATTGTGCTAAACTTCATACAAACGCTTTTTCGCGCAATTTAAATTAAAAAGTGTTAAGTTGGGCAATTAAAATGACCAGTTTTGTTTTTGTACTTTAAATTAAGTTTTATTATTTCGTTTTTTTGTTTCTAAATAACCTTATAATGAGTTTTAATAGTATTAGCTAAAAAAAAAAAAAAAAAAAAATTACAATTCAAACATTTAAACACAATGAACACTAAAATTACCCTGGGGCTGTAGCAAGACTTCTTTATTTTAGACAAAAAAAAAAAGAAAAAACAAATAAAGAAATAAACCAGAAAAAGGAAAAAAAAACTTCAATAATAGCGAAATGAAAAATTTCACTTTTTTTTATCTTATTTCTATTAAATTTTCAACATTTTACCACACTGGGTTAGTTAATTCGTCATAGAACGGAAGTTACAAATTCTCATCAACTTTAGCACACAACAAATCGTAAATCATTTTAATCATATTTTTTCAGCATTAATTTTTGTTGTTATTTTTTTTTATTTTGGCAAAACTCTTCATTAATTTTGCTATAATTTTTAAATATATAGTTCTGTTGAATGTTTTTGTTTTTTTTTTTCTTATTTCTAGTTTTTGGAATTTTTAACTATTATGCGTGGGAGTTTTTAATTTATCATACACTTGACTTGTTTGTTTTTTTTTTTCATATCTTGTATTATGTGGTTGTTATAGTTTATAAATGGTGGTGTTTCTTTTTTTTTTTTGTATTTTTAATCTATTTTTCCTTTATATATTTTTGTGTTATTTTATAATACTTTATGTTAAGTGTCTTGATTTTTGGGTCAGTTTTTTTGTTGGTGTTTTTTCCTAAACACAAATTTCTCCTTTAATAATTGTTTGTTACTTTAATATTATATATGCCTGTTATTGCATGATAAATCACATTTTTTTTATATATACTCGTTTATATACTGTGTACACAAAATGTGTTATTTTATCGTTACTCCAATTTTTTTGTTAAATTTTTTTGTTGACATTTTTCTCTGCTGAGGTCTTTGCTAGTTTTTGTCAAGTCATGTCATGTTGTTATGTGTAGCTTTTTTTCCTCGTTACAGTTATGCTTTATTAAGAAAATTATCAAATCGTATTTTGTATTATTTTGGCAAAATTAATTTTGATAATGAAAGTTTGTTTCTTAGGTCTTTTGTTTTAGCTGTTGACTCACTGGCTTAGCGAGCCCATATGTCTTGCAAATTAATAGAAAGGATTTTTTTTAAATACATTTTTGAAGCCTATGGTTTTTGTTTCGAAAATTTTCCGAATTTTTTTTTGTCTCAATAAATATTTATTTAGTGAAAATATTTTTATATATTGGCGTTTCATGTCAAGTGATCCAACTTCTGACACCGATGTCTACAGATCCGGATGAAATTTGAACCATGGTTAGCTCTATTGGATAGTAGTTCAGACACAACAAGATCGGTACAGAACTCTCTGAAATTCGTTGTTTTTTCTATTTACCGGTACAAATTATATTTTAGAAACTCATCGTTTTGGAAAATTGTAGAACAATCCTAGAACAATTCAGAACAATCTTCAAAAAAATTTTATTTCCAAAAATGGGGCGCTAACTTCGCACACTTTTGATATCGTGGAAAAAATGTTTTTCATTCTCATTTGCGTACGTTACGGTTTGCGACATATCTATTTTTGAACAATGTTTACAACAGCTAGAACAACCGCCAATTTTTTTCTCAAAAGTGTTGGGCAAAGTTTAAAATTCATTTTTTCTATTTACCGGTACAAATTATATTTTAAGAACTCATCGTTTTGGAAAATTGTAGAACAATCCTAGAACAATTCAGAACAATCTTCAAAAAATTGCATTTCCAAAAATGGGAGGCTAACTTCCCACACTTACATTCTTTTGACTTTTTTTTTGTCAAAATCAAAATTTTTTCTACTTTTTTTTCAAAAAAGGGAAAAAAAAAATTTTTTTACTTACAAAAAAGCTTTGGTTTTTTCCTTTAAAAGCTTTTTGGGCGCTTAGTGGGACGCGAGTGGGATATCTGTCAAAAAAAAATAAAAAATGTTTTGCAACTCAAGACAACGGTGTTTCAGTTTTTCCATATGCACTAATTTGAATTTTTTTACTATTAGTATGTAAGCGTTTCTTAAACCTTAAAAATAAAGCATATATTTAGAAACTAGACAAAGTATCCCTTCCGATGGTATGTAACATATCTAACTAAAATTTAATACCCTCAATGCTGTAATACCCAGAATATATTAACCTCATGAAAAAAAAATCACTTTTTTCTATAGAAATGTTGAAAAACTATTTTTTTATTTATTTGTAATAATAATTAAATTAATATATAAGAATAATAATAATAATAACAAGTAAGAAAATTATAGGCGGTCTGGACCGACTATGCGATACCCTATACCATGCGTTTAGAGACCCTATCTCTTAGGCCCAACTAATTGGATATAGAAAATAAGCATAAACTAAATTTGAGTGGCATTTTTATTAATTTTTTTGGCTGCAGATATGAAAAAGTTCATATCGGATGCTATGTCTTTATGGGAACTAGGTCCAAAAATGGACCGATCCTGACCATGGTTGGTAAAGTATCTTGTATTTTGCGAAAATATATACAAATAAAATTTTAGATGAATCAGTGCAATATTTTTGTTTATTGATAGATTTAAGTGAAGATCGGGAAGCAGCTCTATATGGCGCCTATGATCAAGAGTTGTCGCATAGGGACCGTTTTTGGACTATTCATTAGTGGATGTAATAAACACATACAAACCCAATTTGACTAAGATTTATACGACAATTTGGATCTTATGGCAATTTATGTCGATTTTATAGGGGTCATTTGTATGGGGTCTAGGTCTGAACATGGACCGATTCTCACCAATCTCAATAGCGTTCATCAAAATATATTCATATTAGCGACCTGCAGTTTGATTACAAGGTTTACATGGACACACAGACGGACGGACGGACGGACGGACAGACGGATGGACGGACGGACATAGTTAAACCGATTCAAAAAGTGATTCTGATTGGATCGGTATTATAAAAGATGGGTCTAGGTCAAATATTTCTGGTTGTTACAAACAGCAGCACAAAGTCATTATACCCAAACCACATAGTGGTATAAGGTATAAAACTAATAGATAAATAACAATAAATAGATAATAGTAAAACTTAATAAAATATAATCTTAATCACATTACATCCATTTATATCATAACTAGTTTTATACTTAATTTATTGTATCTGATAAAGTATTTAAGTTTTATCACTTTTTAAAAATCCAGTCTTTCATCCACCTTAATTGTCACATTTGTGTATTGCTTTTTCTTAACGTTACTAGATTCAGCTGTTGATTTCGCAGCTGGTTTCTTTTTTGGCTTTGGTAAGAAATCGCATTAAGGAGAGGCAGAAAACTTTTCAATCTTGAGTCTTCCATCGACAAGTGCTATAAAATCATATTATTGAGCAGTGCCATCGACTGTTATCGCATGATTTTCTTTGCTACTAAAAACTGTTTTAGTTTCTTTACAATAATTCTTTGCCCAATGGAATAAAGCAGTCGCATGGAAGATGCGATCTTGATGAGAGCACTGGAGGCTATACTTCGCTGCATTTCTTTTAATGTTTGCTCCAATACCATCATATGCTCCTTTACCATGAGCAGTAGGATGTAAATGTCAATCAGCTGGCATTCCAAAATCGGTTTTATGTGCCATAAGGTTTGCGAAGCTACATTTGTTTTTAAAATGTTGACGAGCTCCGTCCGAAACGTAGCATGCCTTCTCTATTGTAAATTTAGATTTTATATATTTTAGTATTATCTTCTGGTACACATAAACTTCAATGGTATCGTAAATTGCAGCGGTTTCAGGTTGCAGAGAACCATTCTCTTCTGCAGTTGAACTTTCTTGCCATCGATTTGTACAGACACCCAGTCTTTCATTCCCAGCAGCAGGCGACTCATATCATCTCGCTGATAGAATTGCCCCCAGTTGTCGCATTCGATATCGAGTAAAATATTTCGAAATTGCAATTTTGACTTATTATTTAAAGGAGACGGACAATCGTCAGACCTCGTTTCATTTTTACTATTAACTGTGGACCATAACTCTTTAGCTGTGGCAGAGTAAAATTACTCTTAGTATTTTATTCTGGAAAATAAGAAAATAATTTCGATCGCAAAATTTCGAAAACGTATGCGACGATTCGACCCCTGACTTACTGGAGCTTCAGTTTCGCAATCTAAAGTTTTTTCCTTTTTTTTTTTTTTTTTGTTTCGGAGTGTGAGAATTCCATGCTCAGCAACCAATTTTTTAAAAATTCTTGCTTTTCGGTGAGACGTTCCAAGCTCAGTCTTTATTTTTGCACAACTCCACAACTTGCACAGCTCTACTCTGTGACGCTTTGTATTTCTCTTTTATTTGTTCAAAAGCTTCTACTGCATCCTTATGATACTGATTTGGACACTCATTCTTTGAACTTATACCATCTACTGAAAAGTTAGAAACACCATCATCATCAACAGTTCTGGCAAGGCTCATTACTAATCAAATCCGGCAATTCTTTCAACTTTCCGAGCTCTTTCCTGCATGATCCACAAATTAGCAACCGTTTTGACAGCGCACAGAATTTTTTTAATAAGCCGTCAGAAAAATTTCGCATATCTGATGATCTGTTCCACCGTTTATTCAAGGGATTAAAACAAAAAGAACCAATTTCTTTTTCAAGCTAAGCATTTTTAGGAGCCGTCGACACTGTGTTACCAATGATACTAAATATAAGCTGCCTACGTGTGCTCAAAACTACATATAGGATTGAGAAAGAAAGCTCCTATGAAAGCCAGAAACAAGACTCAAAAAAAATGTTGGGGAGTTTAACAATTTGACTGCCAATTACGAGACAACCCGTAGATTGCGTTCTTTGTTAGCACGCCGACTATGAGTTATCTCGTACTCTGTTCCTTGCCAAATTCGTGCAGGTACGATTGAACTCGTTGTATATATATGTATACATATGATCAGAATGGAATTCTGAATAGATGGCTTCTGGGAAGAGAACAGAAAAATCAATGATGACTGGCATGAAATTTATTCAAAATCAAGAAGCAACAGAATATTTTTATTGGCTTTTCAGACTGGAATTACGAAAATTGCCGTGGCAGTCATCGTGTTGACATATAGCGGGTATTACCGTATCGAAGGTATGAAATTTTAGTTAGTTATATTACATACCGTCGGAAAGGCTAACTTGTCAAGTTTTTCAGTATACGTTTTATTTTTAAGGTTTTAGAAGCACACACTAATAGGAAAAAAATTCAAATTAGTGCATATGGTAAAAATTGAAAAACCGTTGTCTTGAGTTACAAAACATCTTTTTTATAGAAATCCCACTCGCATATCCCACTAAGCGACCAAAGAGCTCTTAAAGGACAAAACCTAAGCTTTCTTTTGAGCTAAAAAACAAAAAAAATTCCTTTTTTGAAAAAAAGTCAATAAATTCCTTTATTTAAAAAAAAAAATTAAAAAAAAATTTTTTTTTCAATTTCTTTTTCCGAAAGACTAAAGAAATAGCAATCTAAACTATTTGGGACAAATTTTCCTTAAAATAATAGGTAAAAATTACATGAGTGAGAAAAAAAAACACCTGTTTGGTCAAAATATTGACCCCCTATAACTCGAGAGTTTTGGACCGATCTTGTTGAAAAGTTGTGTCTGTACTACTATTTAATATGACTAACCTTGGTGCAAATTTCATTCCGATCGGAAGACATTGATTTCAAAATTTGGATTACTTGACATGAAACGCCCCATATTTAGAAACCCTTTTGAATCCGTAAGACACTTAAAATTTTCATTAAAAAAAAAGATATAAATGCTGTTTGTAATATAGTTATAAGAAGGATCATTATCTGAGCGGATTAAACAATGTCTACTTATGAGCCCACATACTGCTCGTTCCCAGACGATAAGTCGTAAATATATGGAAATTTAGAGTTCGGCAAAAACGCTTCGATTAACTAACAACTCTGCTGAAATTGGTAGGTATGATTGAGCTTAGGCCTTTTTCAGAAGCGATATTGTTTTACGTGTTGCCTCATACACTTACTAAAATGATAATTGAGAGTATAAGCTCTTTTAAAGGACATTTTTAAGAATTTAAAAGAAATTTATACTCTCATTTGTCATTTTAATCAAAGTGTAAAAATTTTTCCTTGAATATCATATTAACAAATTTGAACAACTAATCAATCACTGTAACACCCTGTAGGTTGTCATAAAGAAATTTTAAGGAAATTTTATTAAAAAAACTTTAATCCGAAGGGCTCACGTTAATTTAATTCATACAAACAAATAAACAACAAACTTCTGTTATGGCTTTTAAGGAAATTATTATCGGATATGTGACTTGTTAAGCCGCTATAGGTCCCTAAACTTAATTAATTTCAAGCGAAAATCTCTTAAATTATTAATGCTATTTGTACGAAAATAATTGCAAAAAATTCCTAATTCAACAAAAGGTGATATACATACATACATATATAATAATTTATACTTAAATAATTTTTTTCAACATTTTTAGAAAATGCTGTTATGGGTATATAGACGATAAAACGAAACGTTTAAAATTTATATAAACAATTTCAAAAATATTTCTAAACATTGAATTTTTCATGCGAATTTTAATTGTTTCTTTACATTTCGTATATAAAACAAGGAAGAGTGTTAAATTCGGCTGTGCCTAATCTTTGATACCCTCCACCTCGGTTTGAGTGTTGATAATAAATGTAAATGAAAAAGTAAACAATTTGTTAAACTTAATACCAAATTATTTCAGCAAATTCTTTGGATTGGTTTTCGTCTTTTCTATTCTTTCGGATTTATTTCGGTGTTTGCTTTTTGGTCATCGTGGTTGCTGATCGGCATGCATTTAGTTTATATACCTATATGCATGCGTTTCCGGTTATATGACATAATTAAATAGCTCGCCCTAACCTCCATTGCAAAGGTAATGGTTGTGTAGGGTGGCTATATGCATTAAATCGTGCTAATTGGAGATGGCTGTATAGTTTCTTTTAACTGGCCAAATATTTCTTCATTGCGGCCATATAGGTCGGATGGAGTAACAAAATAATAACCAAAAACAAACACTCTCAATTTTTATTAAATTTATTAAAATATTGCCATATTTGGAAAACATAGAGAATAAATTTATAATAATAAATATTCAAATTAGGGATTACAAACGCAAAAAACTAATTGTCCCAAACATTTTAAATAAAATAATTTGTGCTCTTTATTTTCTGAAAAACTTCAAATTTTCATCCAAAAAATTGTGAAAATTTATATATAAAATATAACATTCTCATCAAATTGCGTTTATTTATGTTACAGTTTTTATGTTCGCAATTCTTAAATATCATTTGACGTTTTCTGAAATTCATTGAATTTAAATTAATATTTTCTGTAGTGTGATTCTGTAAATTTCAACGATCCGACAATCGCAAAATATAGCGACAGCAATTGTTGTTTGCACTAAGGATTAAGTGATTCACTAAGTACATACATCTTAACGACAGTCGACAAATCTATTTTTCTATTTATTTAAATTGTAAACGAGTGGCATCTCTGTCAAAATAAGCGAAAAACACAAAGAAGAATAGAAAAAAAAAACAAATTACTTCGTGTTTGACAGGACGATTTTATGTTTATGTTTAATATCTCCTTTTTTTTTACTAATATTTCTGTTTATTTATTTGAAAATGAAATAATGAATTGAATATGCTATTTAAATTTTTATTTATATAAAAAAGTTTTTTAATAGAAGAAAAATATTTTCACTATTTTATGATTTTTATTTATGTATGACGACATTTCAACCTAAAAATTTAACGCCCGTATTCATAATTAAATTCTAGCAGTTGCCTAACTTTTTTTCATATGAATATTTCAAAATTTGTATGAAAAAAAGTAAGCCAACTGCTAGAATTTGATTATGAATACGGGCGTAAGTTTTTATCGATTGAATAAACAACACAAAAATGGTTGTCGTTTAGATAACAACAACAGCTGACTTTAACAATAGCGAATATCGTTTAAAAATTTTACTGATAATTTTGCTTTCCTTTTTTAACGATTCGACAATCGTTAAAAGAAGTTACTGAAAAGCTATTAATTTCTCCTGAATGCCAATATTTTTTTTTTAATGCAAACATTTTTGAAATGTAAACATATTTGGTGTTTTTTTTTGGAATTTCAGTTTGTGTTTAACGAATAAAATATATATGTATATTGAAGATGCAATTGATGTCTTCTAAATTTAAAATTATTATTTCCGACGTTTCGATATGATTTTCTGAAATTCAATTAATATATTCTAATTTATAATTTTAAATTTTAATTTCAGTTTTTAGAATTGATATTTTCTAAAATTTGAATGGAAAATTTAAAAAGTGCAATTTTGTATTTATGTGAATTATAATGCTTTAGTAATTATAAACAATTTTTAAAAATTAGATGCAATCGCAATCAGATATTTTGTAGGTAAAGCAGAATAATAATTCTATATAACTACGTAGAACTGTTTTGAAAGCAAAAAACTCATTGATGAACTCGGTAACTCTATTTTGTAAAGACAACAAAAAGTTAATATGCCAAACTTATGTTCATATTTGTAAAAGAATAATGAAAATACGTATGAAATAAACGACCAGCCCGTGTATACTCTTAACATTGTTCTGTATGATATCCAGTTGAAAATATTAACATTCATGTTAAAATAGAAATAACTATTGCAAAGCTAATTAGAACAAAAAAAAATAGTGGCGCCATCTACTGTGGCATAGTCACGCTGAGCAAAATGAAGTGACACTCTGTTAATTCAAAAGAAATGTATTTTCCCCACAACAAAATATTGCAGAAATTTATGTAAATAAAATAATATACCGACTTATTTCTAACATGCAGTTGTTATGGATATACATATATAATATATGAATATTATTTGTATTATTTAATATGTTTATATAAATTTATAAATAAAATTATACATAGAATTTTTTTTTGCTATATTTACATTGTTTTTTTTTTATTAACAAATCTAGGTATTTTAGCATTATTTGCTTTAGATGTTGGTGAATTTTTACTCCCTTTATATTAACTCGTAGTGTCTGCTTGTCGAAAAAATTTTGGATCGATTTTAACCAGTTTCCCGTAAGCAATTATCTGAAATTTTGCAGGCGGGCTCATGGTAATAACAGAAATGATCTAACAAATTTTTAGAGTGATGCCAAAACAATGGAAACTTTTAAATTTTTCTACCAGATTTAATAAAAAAAATGTACAAAGGGTTAGTTTTTATTATATTATTACCACAACGACCACATAAACAACAAGTCCAGCTATGACAACAACACAACATTTAGAATAACAACAAGAACAATATAGAAACATCATATTTTTAATTTTTTTTCTAATTTTTCAGAGATTTCCCTGGACCTGTTCCACCGATTTTAATGATTTTTGAAATAGAATGAATTTGGTGAATCATCCTCACTAAACAAAAATGGTCACTGTAGCTGCACCAATCAGGGCGTGATCGTGACAAGAACAACATAGAAAATTATATTTTTTCAAGACTTTTTTAGTTCTTCACTCAAATCTCGGGCCCTAATTGACCGATTTGGATGATTTTAACCAGCAAACTTTTCAGGATGTTAGTGAATCATTTTTTATATCAAAGAGCACCCTAGCTGCCCGATTGATGCCGTCATCGTGATTTCCACAGACGGACAGACGGACATCGTTATATCAACTCCGGTTGTTATAAGGACCACAAATATATATATTTTATGGGGTACAAAATTTTTTTCCTAATTATTACAAACGGAATGACAAACTTATATATACCCTCTGCACACTGGAGTGGAGGGTATAAATATGTAAATTTTCGTATCTGATAAATAGAAAATCCATTTATATTCTTAACTTCAAATATACTTTATTTTTATTGCAACGTCAATGCTCATATTTTATTATAAACAATGGAATAAACAATGTTTAGGATCCCCTTGGGAATAGCTAAAAACTGGCTTAAAAAGCCGATATGTGTTAGCTCGGTTTATTTACGTATTCTTGCAAAATATAAAATATTTTACACTTCATAATAAATTTTTAGTGCTCCATTTTGCTTCGAAACTTGCCTTGTTTAGATACAGCAGTTCTAAAAAAATCAAAGTTCAACCCAAAAAAATATATATATATATCATTTTTTTTATTGAGTTCTGCTTTTTATAGCAAGTATTTAAATTTTATGGCAGTTAAAATTTTACGATTTAAAAATTTTTACTTTTAGTTTATAATTTTACCGTTTTTTTTTTATTAAAGCAAAAAAACAACATATTTCATTTTCTTAAATATTAATATCTAAATATTTAATTTTTTTTAAATAGTAATTGTTCTGATTACTAAACAAAATAATCCTTTCCTCACTCAAACTTACTTTAGGCATTGGATTTTTATTTATTTTTCTTCTACCCCAGAGTGCAGAGTGTATAAATAAGTTTGTCATTCAGTTTGTAATAATTAAAAAAAAAAAATATGGACTCCATAAAATATATATTTGTGATCTTTATAACAAGAGGAGTTGATATAGCAATGTCCGTCTGTCCTCTGTGGAAATCACGGTGACGCCTTCAATCGGGCAGCTAGGGTGCTCGTTGGTGCTCCTGAGTAGTTTGGTATTTAAAATTGTCCAAATCGGTTGATAAGGTCCCGAAAATCGGTTGATAAGGTCTTGAAAAAAAAATGATTTGTCTATGTTGTTCTTGTCACGATCACGACCTCAACAGGATAACTGGTTCTCTCGTATTTAGTGAGAATGATAGACTAACATCGTGAGAAGGTTTCTGTTTGAAAAGTCATGAAAATCGGTGTAATAGGTCCAGAGAAATCACTGAAGAAGTAAAAAAAAATTGAAAAATATATATTTCTGTATTGTTCTTGTTCTTATTCTAAATATTGTATGGTTGTCACAGCTGGACTTGTTGTTTTTGTGGTCGCCGTGGCAATAATATAATAAAAACTAACCCTTTGTACATTTTTTTTTCAACTTTGGTAGAAAAATTTTAAAGTTTCCATTGTTTTGGCATCACTAAAAAAATTTGTTAGATAATTTTTGTCATCGCCACGAGCCTGCCTGCAAAGTTTCAGATCGATTGGGTGTCGGGAAAGGGGCTCAAAACCGATCCAAAATTTTGCCGACAAGCAGACACAACAACTTAATATAAAGGGAGTAAAAATTCACCAACATCTACCGCAGATGATGCTAAACTACCAAGTTGTTAATAAAAAAAAAAAATTTAAGTTTACAAAAAAAAAATTATATATTAATTTATTTAAAGAAACACAACAATAACTTTTGATGTCATATTTTTGGTGTGTAATATTTACATATACATACATTTATATATTAAATAATAAAATAATATACATATATTCTATATACATGTATACATACTATGTTCTATATATGTATATTCATAATAACCGCATGTTAGAAATAAATCGTTATATTATTTTATTTATATAAAAGTCTCCAAAATGTATTTTGTTTCAGGTAAAATACATTTCTTTTGTATTAACAAAGAGAATGTCACCTCATTTTGCTCAATGTTGCTATGCCACAGTAGATGGTGCCACAATTTTTATACCCTATACCACTATGTGGTTTGGGTATAATGACTTTGTGCTGCTGTTTGTAACAACCAAAAATATTTGACCGAGACCCATCTTTAATTATACCGATCGAATCAGAATCACTTTCTGAGTTGATTTAACAATTTCCGTCCGTCCGTCCGTCTGTGTGTCCATGTAAAGCTTGTAATCAAACTGCAGGTCGTAAATATGAATATATTTTGATGAAATTTGGCAACTAAGCTTCTGTCGGCCATGGGATGAACGCTATTGAAATTGGTGAGAATCTGTCCATGTTCAGACCTAGCCCCCATACAAATTACGTTATGAAATCGACATAAATTGCCATAAGTTCAAAATTATCATATAGATCTTACTCAAATTGGGTTTTGTATGCGTTCATTACGTCCATTAATGAGCAGCCCAAAAATGATCCCTTTGGCAACGTGTAGAGCTGCTTTCCGATCTTCACTTAAATCTATTAAAAAACAGAAATATTGCACTGATTCTTCTCAGATTTTGTTTGTATATATTTTTGCAACATACAAGAGAATTTACCAAACATGATCAGAATCGCTCCATTTTCGGACCTAGTCCCCATATAGATATAGCATCCGATATGAACTTTTTCATATCTGCAGCCAAAAAAAATAATAAAAATCAGACTCAAATTTGGTGTTTGCTTATTTTCTATGTCCAGTTAGTTGGGCCTAAGAAATAGGACATGGTATAGGGTATCGTATAGTCGGTATAGGCCGACTATAATTTTCTAACTTGTTTGTATTTATTTTTGCAAAATACAAGAGACTTTACCAAACATGGTCACTCAAATTTGGTTTATGCTTATTTTCTATATCCTGTTAGTTGGGCCTGAGAAATAGTGTCTCTAAACGCATGGTATAGGGTATCGTATAGTCGTTCTAGACCGACTATAATTTTCTTACTTGTTGTTCTTTGCAATAGCTATTTCTACTTTAACATGAATATCAACATTTTCAATTAGACATTAAACACAACAATGTTAATAGTATACACAGGGCTGGTCTTTTATTTCATACGTTTTTCCATTATTCCTTTACAAAGATGATCATAGGTTGGGCATATTAACTTTTTGTTTTGTTTACAAAATAGAGTTACCGAGTTCATCAATGAGTTTTTTGCTTTCAAAACAGTTCTACATCGATATATAAAATTATTATTATTATTCGATTATACATAATTTTTAAAAACTGTTTATAATTACCAAAGCATTTTTATTGACATAAATACAAAATTGCACCTTCTAAATTTTCCAATCAAATTTAAGAAAATATCAATTCTAAAAATTGGAATTCAGATTTCCAATTACAAATTAAAAAATATCAATTCAATTTCAGAAAATTATATTAAAATTTAAAAAAAAAATTCTTAACAAATAACCATTAAAAAAACATATTTTCTTAAACAATAACAATTTCTTAAAAAACCACCCTTTCTGAATTTCACCAATTTCAATAACGTTCATCCTATGGCCGATAGAAGCTTATATACCAAATTTCATCAAAACATATTCATATTTGCGACCTGTAGTTTTATTACAAGGTTTACATGGACACACAGACGGAAGGACAGACGGACGGACATCGCTAAATCGACGTAGAAAGTGATTATGTTCAATTCAAAATACTTCGTGAGTAATTTATGTGAATTTTCACTGATCTAATGAAATATAATATATTTTTAATTATATTTTTATAGCTTAATTATACTGAACAAACTGAACTAGTAATTTGTTGTTTTGTGTGTATTCAAAAAAATTTTAAAATTAAATATATATCATTAAAATTTTTTTTTTTTTGAAATATATGAAATATATTTGGTAGCCTACATACTTTTATTTGGGGTAACCATATCTGGTATTAATCGATTTTTTCATCGAAATTTTGGAAGGTTAGAAAACGATTTTAGAGGTACGTTCCTTGGGCAAATATGCTTGCTATGGCCCATAGTACCATATCGCTATGAGCCCATGGAGATTTTTTCGGTCCTCTACAATTTGACCCACCTTAATATATATTACCTATAATATTAATAGGCTAGGTGATTTCTTGTGACCGAAGTTTTGTTTTAACAGTTTATCCCGATTTTGACCAAACGTATATTATTTGAAAGGTGTTACTTTTTAGCCGTTTTGTAGATTTACCGATTTTTAAATTTTTTCCTTTATTTTGAGCAAATTGCATTTCAATTTGTTACTAACACATACATAAAATTATACAATATGCTATGTGTGTGTTTATTAAAGTTGTTAATGTGTTTGTAATAAAAATGAGTTTGTTTTTTTGCGTTGATTTGTGAATCAGCTATAATTGATTCCTAGAAGTTGCACTCGAAATTCGAGGGCTGGAATCTGCTAGTATATATATACTATGGGATCCAGATTTTTTTCATATTATTAGAAATGGAATAACAAACTTATAAATACCTGCCACACACAGGTATTGAGGGTATATTATTCCGTATTCTGAAAATTATATTGATTATTTTAATCAGTTTCATTTAAATAAATGCAAATATTTTCTTATCATCACAAGATAAAGAATTTTATAATTATGTGCTATTTTATACTACAAACATTTTCCTTTTATTTTATAAATATTAGGAAGTTTGGGGATTTAAAACAATTTTTTACAATACCATATAAAAGAATAACTACCGAAATAATGCTTTGTCAATTTTTAAAGGGTATTTTCATAATTTTTAAAGCCTCACCCCTATCCCTACTTCACTTGCATCTTTGTTTGCAAATACATTTTTTTTAATTAAAATAATTTTATTATTATGTATGTATTAAATTTTAATATTACAGAGAGTTTTTTAAATTGTCGAAATGCATGTAGAATTCGATTAGTGATTGTTTATTTTTTTTTTAATAACCTTAGAAAATTACCCTCTTAATGTTAAAAATATTCATGGAATTTATTAGTTTTTAAATTTGGCAATATCTACATAGTGTTATGGTCCATTTGGAGCGCCTTTAACACATATAAATATTTGTTAAATTCTTTAAATTTAACAGATTTTATGAATTAAAAACCAAAGAAACAATAAATGGAATCCATGGTTGATATTTTTGCATTCAGCTAAGTTATAATTCTTAATCTTTGGAGGTAATTGGTATGCCATTTTTTAAAATATAGGAATATTATTGGATTTTGTAAATTTAAAATGGTGACATACATGGAAGTTGACTGAATGAAACTTTAGTAATTTGACACTTAATAGTTTGAAACTATTTTAAAATTAAATTGTCGTGGTGAAAAGAAAATGCATTTTTATTAATCTTAACCCTTTCAGACCTAGCTATACCCATTATGAGGTTTGGTTTGAGGAGCTTAAAATATAAATAAATGTATCTTTCCTGAGTTTTTTCATCGTTATTCAGAGATTGTGAGTTCTCTTGCGTATTCTCTATACAAAAGAGAATTAAAAAAAAAGAAAGTAGACTTTCCTAAATGGAATTTTTATATTGATGGTTTTACAATGACTGCAATCGTTTCACTATTGAGGTCTGAAAAGGTTAAGAACTTTCGATGATTAATATGTCATGGTAAAAGGAAGTCATCTCATTTTCAAGTGTTCTTATATATGCTGATGATGTAAATATTTGCCTAGGCTTTAAGAACTGTTACGAGCAAACTCATCTACAGCACGATCTAAATAATTTTTATGGATGGTGTCGCTTAAATTTAATGGAATTAAATTAAAAAAAAAATGCAAACGCATGCACTTAACATTATTAGGTGCATTAACATATTAGGTGCATTCTGTTCTTATAAATATGGAGACTACCAGTTGGAACAAGTGAATATTATCCTGGAGCTGGGTGTTCTTTTAGATGCCAAATTATAGTCTGTTCAACATATTTCAATGACACGTGGTGTTCTAGCCTTCATGTCGATGCTGACCCATTTAGAATAATGTGTGATGATTTCAATAATCTATATAACTTAATCGACTTTTCTTTAAATGATAATATTACTAAACGTAATATAATATTATGTTTAAATTCCTAATCTCAAATTTCTGATTTAATGATTTGTAATTATTATTTTTTCTTTTTTATAATACAGTCTGTAAGGTTTTTTCCACAGACTGAATAAATAAAAACAAGTATGAGTGTTAAATTCGGCTGTGCCGGATCTTTGATAACCTCCACAGCGGTGTGAGTATTGATAATAAATAAATGTACAAAATATTTGGAAACGTAAACAGTTTGCTAAACTTACTACCAAATTATTTCAGCAAATACACTGATTTATTAGTATTTTTGGAGGTGTCTCCATATTTTAGACCATATTTTGACACAGTGATGCCCGATTAACCCATTTCAAATGCCAACCTGCTCGTAGTAACGGTAGACAATATTATTTTAACTTTATCCAGGTAAATGGTATATTTCGTAATTTCAAAAGACAGATAGACCGACTTATGTACGGGCATTATATGGACTCGAGTTGTTATAGGGATTAAGAACACAAATACTTTATGGGGGTCGCAATTCATTGTTCAATGCGTTACAGCAGAATACCAATAGTCACAATAAGGAATAATATTTTTCAATGTTTTGAGAACCAAAAATTATGTGGTATTTCAAAATAAATGTTTCTAAAAATCTTGGCAATTTTTGGTTTGCCATATAGCAGGAAAATGTGCCTTTTTTAAAACGTACTTTAAAAGAATTTACTTCTTTTTTTAAAAATTTATTTAAAAAAAGTTTTTTTTATATAAAAGATCCTTGTTTAAGAATAGATAACTTTCTAAGAGAATTTACTTTTAGAGGAGAGTTATCATTTCAAAAAGGTTAATTTTTTTTAAAAAAAGAGTACTTTAAAAAAATATTTTTTAAAGGTAGATTATTAAGAAAATGTAATTGTTTAAGAAAAGAAAAAAATTTTTTTTCGAGTTTAATATGATTTTCTGAAAATCAATTGATATTTTTTAATTTATAATTAGGAATCTGAATTCCAATTTTTAAAATTGATATTTGCTTAAGTTTGAGTGAAAATTTAAAAGGTGCAATTTTGTATTTATGTGAATAGTAATGCTTTAGTAATTATAAACAACTTTGAAAAATTATATGTAATCGCAATCAGATAAATTGTAGGTAAAGCAGAATAATAATTTTATATATCGATGTACTACTGTTTTGAAAGCAAAAAACTAACGGATGAACTCGGCGATTCTATTTTGTAAACAAAACAAAAAGTTAATATGCTAAGCTTATGCTCATATTTGTAAAAGAATGATGGAAAAAAGTATGAAATAAAAGACTAGCCCTGTGTATACTCCTAACAATATTGTGTTTGATATCTAATTGAAAATGTTGACATTCATGTTAAAATATAAATAACTATTGCAAAGAAAAAAAATTGTGGCGCCATCTACTGTGGCATAGCAACACTGAGCAAAATGAAGTGACACTCTGTTAATACAAAAAGAAAAGTATTTTCCCTAAAACAAAATACATATTGGAGAATTTTATATACATAAATAAAATAATATAACGATTTATTTCTAACAAGCGGTTATTAAGAATATAAATATATATAATATGTACGCATGTATATATATATAGTATATATGTATATTATTTATTTAATATATGTATGTATGCATATGTAAATATTTCACAAAAAATACAACATAAAAAGTTATTGTTGTTTTTCTTTAAATAAATTAATACATCAAATTTTATTTTGGTAAATTTACATTGTTTTTTTTTATTAACAACTAGCTAATTTTACATTATTTGCTTTAGATGGTGGTGAATTTTTACTCCCTTTACACTTACTCGTAGTGTCTGCTTGTCGAAAAAATTTTGGATCGATTTTAACCCCTTTCCCGTGACCCAATCGATCCGAAACTTTGGAGGCAGGCTCGTGGGAATGACATAAATGATCTATTAAATTCTTTAAGTGATGCCAAAACAATGGAAACTTTTAAATTTTTCTACCAGAGTTGATAAAAAAAAATGTACAAGGGGTTAGTTTTTATTTTATTATTACGACAAAGACGACAAAAAACAACAAGTCCAGCTATGACAACAATACAAAATCTAGAATAGCAGCAAGAGCGATTTAGAAAGATCATATTTTTAATTTTTTTTCTAACTTTTTCAGAGAATTCCCTGTTCCACCGATTTTAACGATTTTTTAAACAGAAATCTTCCCATGGATTTGATGAATCATTATCAAATTATCACCTTAGCTATCCTATTGAGGGCGGATCGTGACAAGAACAACAAAGAAAATAAAATTTTTTCAAGACTTTTTTTAGTTCTTCATTCAACTCTCGGGCCGTAATCGACCGATTTGGACGATTTTAAACAGCAAACTTCTCAGGATGTTAGTGAATCATTTTTTATGACAACGAGCACCCTGGATGTCCGATTGATGCCGTCATCGTGATTTCCACAGACGGACAGACGGACATCGCTATCTCAACTCCGGTTGTTATAAGGATCACAAATATATATATTTTATGGCGTTCAAAATTTTTTTTCTAATTATTACAAACCGAATGAAACACTTATGTATACCCTCTGCACACTGGAGTGGAGGGTATAAAAATACATGTATAAAGTAAATGAAATAGAATATTTTAGTTTTCGTAGGAAAAATTGTTTATGAAATAAAACATGTCAATAAGTCTCGGTAGGTCGTAGCAAAGCGCGACAGGGCATAATAGTTGTTAGTAAAGGAAAGTATATTTTTAATTCACATTTTTCACAAAAAAAGACTCTCTTTTGCTTTTTCTTATTTGATTTTTCCCAATTTTCAGTTCCAGATTACCAAGCATCCCTCTTTTGTTGTAGTACAAGGAACTGAATTTAGAATTCTTTACCCACCGTACGATAACCTATACCATGAGTTTCTAGAAATGATATTAGATTTGGTTCATAATTGTATACAGAAATGAAGATTACATACAGTTTTAATGCCATTTTTATTAATTTGCGGCCAGTAGATATAAAGAATTGATAACCAGTATATATCTTGTTTCAAGATAGATTTGAGAGAATATCGGGAAACATCTTTATAAGGGCATCTTATTTGAGACAAATAATATAGGTGTGTAATAAACACAGATAAATTAAATTTGGCTGATACCTCAAAGGTAATCTGGATCTTTTGGCAATTTAAGTCGATTTCATAGCAGTTATTTTTATGAGAGCTAGGGGCCAATTTTTATCCAAATTTATATATGTATATTTGCAACTTGTAATTTGACAAAAATTATCTAACAAATTTTTTTAGTTATGCCAAAACAATGGAAACTTAAAAATTTTTCTACCAGAGTTGATAAAGAAAAGTGGACAAAGGGTTAGTTTTTATTATGACAACAATACAACATTTAGAATAACAACAAGAACAATACAGAAAACTATATTTTAAAATTTGTTTTTACTTCTTCAGTGATTTCTCGGGAGCTATTAAACCAATTCAAACAGAAACCTTCTCATGATATTAGCTAACAATTCTCACTAAAAATGAGCGCCCCAGTTATCCTATTGTGGTCGCGATCGTGACAAGAAAAACATAGACAAATCATATCTCTTCAAGACTTTTTTACTTCTTCATTCAATTCTCGGGACCTAATCAACGGATTTGAACTGTTCTAAACAGCGACTTCTCAGGATGTTAGTGAATCATTTTTTATACCAAGGAGCACCCTAGCTACCCGACTAAAGCCGTCATCATGATTTCCACCGACGGACAGGCGGACATCGCTATATCAGCTCCTCTTGTTGTAAGGATCATAAATATATATTTTTTATGGGGTCCAAAATTTTCTTCTAATTATTAAAAATGGAATGACAAACTTATATATACCCTCTGCACACTGGGGTGGGGGGTATAAAAAAAAGAAAGTGAACTTTTTTTTAATCTTAAGTACTTTCAAAGTCTGAAACTTAGAAAATGATGTTTATAAAAATAAACGAAAAGAAAAAATACTTCTACTTTTAGGAAACTATCAATAAGAAGATGTCTTGCTAGCTAACGAATAATAAAACTATTGGGTAACAACAATACAGTGTTACCTTAGTTTATTATTATCTTCTCCGAATTACAGTTGAAAAACTTTTATTTAACTAATATAATAATATTTTTTTTTTTTATATTTAATACAGGTAGAGGGCATCTGGCTTTTACTAAATTCCAAATTTGGTGGAATGATAGCTTAAATAGAAAGACATATTATAATATTTGTATACATAATTTATTGCGTCTTTAAACTATAACAATTTAGTGAAGGTCATAAAAAATTATATAAAAAATTTGCGTCTAAAAAAATTTGTAGTACCAAAAAATGCAACCACGAGCTTAAAAATATTTTGGAAAATAAAAAAGTTAGGAAAAAAAATTAATAAGTGATGTATAAACAATACTAAATTGAATTTGATTATTAGAATCTTTTACGTCCTCCTCTCACATTCTATGAAGGATAGGATGGATAGGATAGAAATTTTATAATATTACTTATAAATTGCGCAAAAAATATTTTGATCCCAAAACAGTAAAAAGAGGGCAAAATGTATGTATACAAATTAAAAACGGTTCAAACTTCGCTAACAATCTTTGTATAAAAATTTTATAAAAAAATAAAACAGTATTATCAATGAAAATTATAAAATCTTTTATAATGTCAATAAAAGTATTTGCAATATCGGAAAAACAATAAATTTTCAAACTACGTTATTGAAAACGAACTCTAAATGTTTATAGTCCTTATTATTGGCTAATTTTGTGGTGAATATAAAGAGTTGGGTATCAAAGAATTTGATAAGTGAGTAATGCCAGTCTGAATTAAAACACCACAAAATAGCTTAAATTTGAAGCTATTATCAAACAAACATTTCCACGTTACTTCAGCCCCTAAGCTTTTTCCAGTTGTGCCAATTTTCGACCGATTGTTATTTTTCAATGAAATTCCAGAAAAACTTAAAACTATATTTTGCCACGAATATTTGAAATTTTTCGGTGTATTTCAAATTTGATATTCTGTTATGGTAATTCCAATCTTAACTAATCATAATTTCTAACAGATTTAAATATTAAAAATCGACCAAAAATTATCTTAGTTGTGATTTTTTAAGTGGGGGACATAACACAAAAAAGTGTTTTCTTGAAAACAAAGACTTCAAAATTGAATAGTATTACCAAATATATTAACAAGATTATGCAATATAATGCAGCAGACCTACAACCTTTACTAGGTCATAGTTAAGATACCAAATAACTGCGGCACAATGTAATCAAATTGATAAGAAAATGTAAGCTGAATTCGTTTCAGGTAAACGTAATTATTCGATTGTTGGGCAACATAAAAAATAAAGTGAAATTATTTCGAATTAATACCAACAAATAATTTGACCAAAAATTTACATAAGACTGACCTACAATATAATTTTTACAAAGCTTGATATGTTACGCTTTATGAAAATCATAGAAATAGCTTCCATTACTTATGATTATGATTTTTCTGTTGCCTGTACTTTGTATATCGATAAATAGTTATACTGCATCCAGCACGTGCTATTACAAACTATAAAAAAATATAATTGAGATTATAATAAATTTTGAAAAGAAGCTCCTTCTGGGCACATCCATGTGGCAGGTTCGCAATTTAAGGTTTTTAAATAATCTACTGTAATAAAGGCCCAAGTTCATGTAAAAATAAATATTCTAATATAGACTAGCCATATGATAGCACATACTATGAGTTTGTTAGATCCGACTTTGCTGATGTCTCCTTTGGATATAAAAATAAATATTAAACTAAGAATAAGTGTACCTATACCATCCACACCAATATATGGAGGGTAAACATAAGTTCGTTATTCCATTTCTAATAATTCGAGAAAAAATATGGACCCCACAAAATACGCATATTTTGTATAAATGTACAACAAATGGATTAGGCAAAACGTTGTCCGTCTGTCCGTCACGATCACACATTCAGTATGTAATATATATTACTTGTTCTTATGAAAATAATTGATAGGCATTCTGAGTATGTTGCTAGTTAAAATCATAAAAATCGGTTCAATGAGTCCAGAGATGATAATGAAAATGTAAAAAAAGTCTTGAAAAAGTACAATTTTTTCTTTGGTGTAATTGTTGTTAATGTTGTGGTCGTTACGTTCGTAGTATTTGCTTAATGAAGGTGAATGCATCGTTATACACCACATGTCATATTAATTTAGGGCGGTGTTGCCACAGTCTTTTTAAAGCTATCCCGAAATAGATACAAAAAATCACCAACATGAATGAAAAAGATTTAACATAAACAAATAAGACCAACCATGCAATAGCCTATACAATGTGTTAAGAGAGTTGGTCTTAGGTCCAATTAATTGGGTATAAAAAATAAGCATAAACAAGTAAGAGTGCTAAATTCGGCTGGGCCGAATCTTTGATGCCCTCCACCTGCATCTTAAACTCAATATCACAACCAATGTTTTGTGTGCTACCACTTTAAAATTGTTGTCGATAGTGAAATTTAAATTTCGAATACCAATGAAATTTAAAGTTAAATGCTTTTCTTGTTGGCCTGTTTCTATTATAATTCCTTGTTATAAATAGCAATGATCGTGTCTTCTTTAGAAAGAATTCGTTACTATTTGAAAAACGACATTATTTTTCTTTTTTAGAGTTGAAAACCCGCAACGAAATTCATTATATCGCAGCCAGCAATATAACAGCCAAAGTTTGATCCCTATAAGAAAGTATTGGGATAATTCATGATAATTTAAATAAATTCCATTATCAATTTTTAATTTTTCATTTTTCATCTTCCATTTTCCATTTTCCATTTTTCATTTTTCATTTTTCATTTTTCATTTTCCATTTTTCATTTTTCATTTTTCATTTTTCATTTTTCATTTTTCATTTTTCATTTTTCATTTTTCATTTTTCATTTTTCATTTTTCATTTTTCATTTTTCATTTTTCATTTTTCATTTTTCATTTTTCATTTTTCATTTTTCATTTTTCATTTTTCATTTTTCATTTTTCATTTTTCATTTTTCATTTTTCATTTTTCATTTTTCATTTTTCATTTTTCATTTTTCATTTTTCATTTTTCATTTCCACTTTTTTATTTCTCATTTCTCATTTTCCATTTTCCATTCTCCATTTGTAATTTTCTATTTTCCATTTTTCATTTCCCCTTTTTTATTTCTCATTTTTCATTTTCCATTCTCCATTTGTCATTTTCTATTTTCCATTTTTCACTTTTCACATTTCTTTTTCCAGTTTTCATTTTCCATTCTCCATTTTTCAGTTTTTATTTTTTATTTTCAATTTTTTATTTTCCAATTTTAATTTTCCATTTTTCAATTTCCATTTTCCATTTTTCATTTTTCATTTTCCATTTCTCATTTTTCTCTTCCATTTTTCATTTTCTATTTTCCACTTTTCATTTTCCATTCTCCATTTTCCATTTTCTATTTTCCATATTTCACTTTCCATTTTCCGTCTTTCATTTTTCATTTTTCATTTTCCATTTTCCATTTTCCATTCTCCATTTTTCATTTTCTATTTTCCATTTTTCATGTTTCTTTTTCCATTTTCCAATTTTCAGATTTCATTTTTCTTTTTCAATATTTTATTTTTCATTTCTCATTTTCCCCTTTTTTATTTCTCATTTTTCATTTTCCATTCTCCATTTGTCATTTTCTATTTTCCATTTTTCACTTTTCACATTTCTTTTTCCATTTTTCATTTTCCATTTTTCAGTTTTTATTTTTTATTTTTCATTTTCAATTTTTTATTTTCCAATTTTAATTTTCCATTTTTCAATTTCCATTTTCCATTTTTCATTTTTCATTTTCCATTTCTCATTTTTCTCTTCCATTTTTCATTTTCTATTTTCCACTTTTCATTTTCCATTGTCCATTCTCCATTTTCTATTTTCCATATTTCACTTTCCATTTTCCGTCTTTCATTTTTCATTTTCCATTCTCCATTTTTCAATTTCCATTTTCCATTTTTCATTTTTCATTTTCCATTTTTCATTTTTCTTTTCCATTTTCCATTTTTCGTTTTCTGTTTTCCACTTTTCATTTTCCATTTTTCATTTTCCATTCTCCATTTTCCATTTTCTATTTTCCATGCTTCATTTTCCATTTTCCGTTTTTCATTTTCTATTTTCCATTCTCCATTTTCTATTTTCCATTTTACATTTTCCTTTTTTAATTTTTAATTTTTCATTTTCCATTTTTTATTTTCAATTTTCCATCTTTCATTTTTCATTTTCCATTCGCCATTTTCATTTTCTATTTTCTATTTTTCATTTTCCATTTTCCGCTTTTCATTTCTCATTTACCATTTTTAATTTTCCAGTTTTCATTTTCCATTTTTCATTTTTCATTTTCCATATTTCGTTATAATTTTTTCTTTCATATTGGCTATTTTTTTTTATTATAACGTGATAACGATAAAAAATATGTGGCAATACTACTAACATAGCTCATGGCAGTTGTGTTTGTTGGAATGATTGCATCATTTTTGGTGTGCCTTTTTTGAACTGTGAATGTTGTTGTACAACTATTATGTTCAACCACTAAAATATTACAACAAACACACAGGGTTTTATGTTTGTTTTAGAGGTATCTACATATTTTTGCTCGTATCTCAGCACAGTGATACCTGATTTAGCCTATTTTCTACACCAACCTGCTGGGAATAATGCCAATTGATATTATTGCAACCTAACCCAGCAAAATGTTTTTTTTTTTTTGTGAATGAGCGTGATTTCAACAGACAGACGGACAGACGGATAGACGGACATCGCTATATCGACTCGAACTGTGATAAAGATCAAGAATGTATACATTTTAAGGGGTTGGAAATTTGTTTTTCGATGCGTTACAAACGGAATGACAAACCTATATATACCCTCTGCTACTGAGGTGTGGATGGTGTAAAAATATGGGTGGAATTTTATATTTTTTGTCAGTGGATTTGAAAAAGTTCTTATCGAATGCCATATTACATGTATTTAGTAAAGTCAATTATTTCTTACAGAAACAATATTTTTATTCTTGATAATTGAAGATTGTGAAGCAGCTTTATACGGAGACCATAGGGTTTATTTTTTAACACCTTATATATGGATGTAATCAACATGCACAAATCCAATTTCACCAATGTCTATATGATAATTTCAATCTTATGGCAATTTAAGTCGACATCATAGGAGTCTTTTGTATGGAAAATAAGTCTGAATATACACGGACTTTCACCAATTTCAACAGCGTCCATCCTATTGACGATGAAAACTTACGTACCAAATTTCATCAAAATACTATATATTCATGTTTGCGATGTGTAGTTTAATCACAAAGCTTACATGGATATACAAACAAATGAAGAGGCGGACAGACGAACGTGGCTAAATTGACTCAGAAAGAGATTCTGAGCCGATCGGTATAATAAAAGATGGGTGATATATTTTTGGTAGTTACAAATATGAACAAAAACTAACTATACCCTGACCACGTAGTCGTTTAAGGTATATAAAGATCGTTTTCTTAAAAAATAGCTAGATATTTACAAAAAAATTTAAATTTAATAGATTTAAATAAAAATTAATCAGATTTATTTTTGAATAAATATACATAAAACGCCTCACGACAATTTGAGGCGACTTTATAGGCGTTATTTTTTTGGAAGCTGAACATAAACCAATTTTTAGCATAAACAAATTTTCAACATAAACCAATTTTTACCAATTTCTATAGCAACCGTCCTATGGCCGACAAATGTCATCACATGCATTTATATTTGCAGCATGCAGACACAGACAGATATAGATGGACAGAATTACTTTCTGAATTGAATGGTAAACTGAAAGGCGAATCTAAGCTTTTGGTGGTCATAAACGTGAGCACAAACTCACTACACCCTCACCACTCTGTATAAAAATGAATCGAGGAAATTTTTTGTTCATCAGCAAATCCTGAGTAGTGGTGAACACCAAGCAAAAAAAATTATATTTAATATGCACATGTCATACATAAAATTAAAGCACAAGATCTCTACTTCAATATATCTAATAAAATCATTTAACTATTTTAAGAATTGGTACTCTATAGCCATATCTATGATGATCTCAACATTTTTAAATTATCATATTAGTTGCAATCTGGCAACAAGTTTTTCTCCAAGTGATGCAATCCAGATGATGTTCTAATCAAAGGAATTGCAAAGCCTTAAGTTTCAAAGTAAATAATATTCTTTTTAGAAAAACTAATTAACAAAAAGTATGATTTCAGTTAGAATAAAATTGATCCTGTACTCATTATTGTTTTGTAACATGTGAATATATCAAAAGTAATACTGGCCATGTGTGCAAGCATAATATAAAAAAAACTGCTATTATTCTTAATTAGTGTTAAGTTGTGATACAAAATGTTTCGTTTGTGACATGTTATTTTTGTTGCTTTTATTTACACACTATAAATATAGGCTAAAAGATAGTCTCCATTAGAAGGAACATATACAAAATGTACACAACTCACACGTGGAAAAGGAACAATCATACACAATGTAAATCATTCACACGATGTATAAATAAAACTCATTTTAGAACAGATTAAATGTTATTTGCGTATTCCTAAAGAAGTTCGGGTGAAATTGTATTTCAAGTTTTTAAATTGAGTGTATTCATAACATTGTAATATCAGTATTGTAATAGCTATACAGTTACAACTAACTCCAAGGGACGACTAAAATGTTTCATAATAACGAGATTTTCGTTCTAATGTAAAATTGTTTGTAAAAAAACTAGTACCAATTCATTTGTTCTTTTTTTTCTTGCTTGAAAGTTTCTCGCTTGTGGGTTACAAAAGCTCTATGATAAATGCTGAATTTCTATTTATTTATGTACTATGCCACAACAGTAACGCACCTGTCACAACCGTAACAAGTTGTAATATTAGTTGTTTCAACACAATAAAGTGAACTATTTAGGGAAACGCAACAATCTCAATATGGGTGCTATTGAACTGATGTAGATCCAAGAGAAACAAATTCTGCGAAAAACCTCTTAAGAAGCGACTAGTAAAAATATACAATTTTTTAGTTAGAAGCTATGAAAATGATTGGAAATTCAGGACCTACAAAGCTAATGTACGCAATAAAGATCAAAATGATAAAACTACATAAATTACCTTTGGTGGTTTATATTTTTCTTTATTTATTTAGTCCATATTGACTAAAATATCTATTTTGTTAGTAAGTTATTAATAAATGTTGTAAACATTCTTTATGTTGCTTTATCCAAATCTTTTATCTAAAGTACATGTGACCCTCAATTATCACACTACTTAAGTAACACGGATTTGCTTTAACACACTTTACAAATTGTAGCACACCCTTGACTAACGTGAGATTTTTTAACAACGTATTTGATTTTACACGGCTTAAAAGTCGAGGAAATTCTTAATTAACAAGGTTTTCCAATTATAAAATTACACACTGTATAAAAATAGCTGATTTACATTAAACGGTAGCGAGTAACATGCATGGCCTAAAGTGGTTTTAATTAATAATAGAATGCAACCTTTGATGGATAAATATCACGGTATTGCTGATTAAGCTTCCTTAAAACTATTGAAAGATTGATTTTCGATATCTAAAAAATTGGCAAACCAGTTCCTTGAAATTGAGCCACCAATGGAACATAGCCTTATTAGCCAAGATAAGATGGAAGAAAAATGCTTAATAACTACGGGTAATTCAGAAAAAAATTAAAAAACAAATCAAAAAAGTATTTTCCTATTTTGTAAACTTAATTGCGAAACCATAAGCGACTGATAGTGTAACCGATAATTACCCAAGTAACCAAGAAGCACCAGTAAATGTGAATCGTGAGAGTGATAAAAGATACTATTATGACAAACTTTTATATTCGATAGAATATTTTTATTTCATTTAGTTTGTATTTACTCCCTTTATTTTAACTCTTAGCGTCTGCCTAAGAAACTATGGATCGCTTTTTAACCATTTTAACGTGGTCTAACTTTGCAGGCAGACTCGCGGCGATGGTAAGAATTATCTTAAAAAACTTTCGTTCAAAAAAATTTAATTATAGTAAAATTTTGGATTTTTCGAAATTTTAATGTTTTTTTATTTTCAGTCAATCAATTATTTAATTATGTGATGGTAAACTTAATTTAGAAAGAAATCGGGTATAGTAAAAACTTAATTTTATCTCTAGAGATCTGGGCCGAAATTTAAAAAGACAAAAAAGAATTGATACTTCATGCGTTTATCGATTTAGCAAATATTTTTATTTATTTCGTTGGCAGTATTTACTGTTCTTAACATATGAGCCCAATTACATATCAACATCTTCATTTGTTCAATGCAGACGCTCAGTTTTGGAATCAACTAAAAGTGATTTTGGCAACTTTAACAAGGTCTGATTTTATTGATCAAAGAAGGTTCCATTAAGTTTTCTTTGCTGAATGAAATTTCTGCCGTAGAATCATTATGGTTAAGGCAAAGAACGCACTAAGGCCAAAGACCTCCTCGGATGAGAAAAAAGTCAACTGCTGAATGACACGTTAAGAAAAAGATTTTTTGCTGTAAAATCATCTATTGAAAATAAGAGAAACAATATAATTTTGGAAAATATTTTGGGTCATAAATGATTTGAATTTTGATTTTGGTGGCAAAAATTTGTCAAGTTTTTATATATCTAACACATGATTTCTGACTACGGAATCGAAATGGAACGCTTCATTATGGCTGAAGAGACTTTGATCTATACCCACAATCACAAAACAATGAATAAATAAAGTGAACGTTGTAAAAAAAAGTTCACGACAAAGTCGTTAAAAAATCAAGGTAATGAGTGGTGTCATATGAATTCCTTCCGCCGCACTGTGGCTCAAATTTTGATTTCATTGGCCAAAAGTCAAATTTTTTTTTGTCATCGATTTTTAAAATTTTTACTCCTTTTTGTAGCTTATATATCCAGATTAAGGTAGCCAAAAAATTAGGTTAAACTATTGATAATTGTGGGCGTGGCATGCTGTCAAACTCAACTGTTTTTTTTAATTCAGCAAAAGGTGTTTTTTTTTTTGTTTTTTATCAAAAATAAATGGTTACTACTCGCAAGCTATCATCGATATTGGCCTGCGGTCTTTTTTATAATGTTAGTAGGATTATAGTCTTTAGTTTTTGTAAGTAGTCACAGTTCTAACGTTTGATATTAGGGGCGTTATGAAATATTTATGAAACCACTATATTTTTCTCAAATTTAAACTTTAGTGGAATAGAACTTCTAAAGGAAGTAAGGGAACAAGAAACGTATACCACCCGGAGAAAGGCGAATGTATCCTGTTTAACCCTATATATACTTTTGCACCCCCCACGAGCCCCCGGTAGAACACTTTTTTCATTTTAATGAAATTACTCTTAAAAAAAATTACTCTAAAAAAAATTTTGTTTTTTTACTTTAGACTACGTAAAAGTAAAATAATTAAATAAAATACCTGCGAAAGGGTTTATTGGCTTTGTTTTGATCAGCAAAAAAATAAGTCATAAAATGATCACAATAGGTTCTACAGTAAACAAATGATCTCTTTCTTAATTTACCTGTTGTCAAATTTAAGGGTCAACCAAAGTCATAAACAATTTTATAAGTTTGTCAATAATCGCGGCACTAAACCACTAAAGATAAAAAACCACCCCATATTGGCGAGAAACTAATTAGTTTTACCTGATATTGAAGTCTGGATAACAAGTGCAGTTTTGTTCAATTTAAGTACTACCTGCTATGAAATTAAAGATCAATGTGTGAATAACATGTACCTAAAAATGTATAAAATGACGGATTCTATAAGGGATTACTCAATAATAAGTTAATACTTCAAGTGTACGGACGTATATTCGCAAGTGATAAAAAGTGATAAAAAAGTGATAACAGACGCAAATAAAAATATTGAGAAAAATATGGAGAACTTTAGTTATAAAGAACTGGCCGAAGAGTATTTTCGAAACAAAAACCAGGAAGATGTTCTTAGTTACGTTAAAATAAAATTAAACTTAAATTCGTCTAGTACCGAAATACAAGAGCAATTATCTAATTTCGTCAAAGTACTAAAAAAACGATTGAAAGAAGTTAACTACTGTAAACAAAAGTTTTATAATAAAAGTGCAAACTGGTTAGAAGGCCAACTTAATGTTGGTGGAGAAACAGCAAAGCTAGATAAGGCTGGAAGACCACGCAAATCATTGGACAACTGCAGCGATAGATCTAAGAGGCGGAAACTTAAAAATTTTAACGAGGAAATTGGTTCTACAAATATAAAAGAATCTTTTCTACATCAATTACGAGCACAAAACCAATTAACAAAAGTGGATATCATTGAAAAAACTTGTAATGCTAGTCCAGTGAGAACAAAGCTAATTCTTAAAAGTATACCAACTCCGAGCGATGCAAAACAGTTCACAAATGAGGAGGCATTAGCATTATTTCTGGATTTGAAATTAACAAAACACCAATATATTCAGCTCAGATTGCGTGCGATTGAAAAAGGCTCAAATATGTATCCAGCATATCATCACATAACAGCTGCTAAAATAGACTGCTTGCCATCAAAGGACACTATTACAATCACACCAATTTCGGCAGAAGTACAACTACAATCTTTACTTGATCACACAGCCAAACGCTTGCTACAATCAATAACAGGAACTGAGTTAAAGAAATATGGAAACACAAAGTTAATTCTATTTTGTAAATGGGGATGTGATGGTTCTTCGGGACAAAAACAATACAAACAAGTTGTATGTGAAAATATTTCGGACTCAGATATGTTCATGGTATCATTTGTACCATTGCGATTGAAAAAGATTTTGGAAGATTCGGAGCCTTCGAGTAGTACAACGCAAACAATGGATATTTGGAAAAATGAGACACCATCTTCTACGAAATACTGCAGGCCAATCAAATTTGAATTCAAAAAAGAAAGTCATGATGCCATTAACAAAGAAGTTAGTGATATCAAGGCCCAAATAGCAACACTACAGCCATTACAATTACAGTTAGATGGGCAGCAAATTGAAGTAAGCTACCAATTAGTGCTGACAATGATAGATGGAAAAGTAGGTCAGGCTTTGACTAACACGAAGGCTGCATCCAGCTGCATTATATGCCAAGCAACATCAAGCCAATTAAACCAAGTCCCGACAAAATCATTCGATAATACCGATGCCTTCGAATTTGGATTATCACCACTACATGCAAGAATACGACTTATGGAACACATACTAAAAATCAGTTATGATTTGGATTTCGGGCCTTCAGGATCAATAAGAAACAACGAAACCAACAAAAAGTTAAGAAGTTCAAAAAAGAAACATGTTCAAGATGAATATCGCAAATTTGGATTGATTATAGATCAGCCAAAACAAGGGTCAGGCAATACAAATGATGGCAATACCGCAAGAAGATTCTTTTCAGATCCAGAAACAGCATCTGAAATAACAGGAGTGGATTTAAACCTTATTTTCAGATTTAAAATAATCCTAGAAGTACTTGCGTGCAATGAAGAAATTGACTCTAGAAAATTTGGAGATTATGCTAAGGAAACTGCAAAAATATATACAACCAACTACCCATGGAGAAATATGTCTGCAACAGTCCACAAAATCCTTTATCATGGAGAAGATGTCATTAAATATCATTTGGTGCCACTTGGAGATCTATCAGAGGAGGCTCAGGAAAAAAGGAACAAGGATTACAGATTTTATAGACAGCACAATACTAGAAAAATGTCACGAAATTCCACAAATGAAGATCTATTTAATATATTATTGGCAACGTCAGATCCGTTCATCTCCAGTATTCGAAATCAATGGAAAGTGGAACATCGGGATTTAGATGAAGAAGCCAAAAAACTACTAAAGAACAGAAATAGCACAGAACAAAATATGGAATATTTGCAATCAATATTTGAGTCTAATGAATAATAATTATAATTGCCTTTCATTGTTATTTAAGTACGAAAAACATAGTATTAGTAAAAAATAATAATAAACAGAACCTACCATTGTTACAAATGCTATTTAAATCTATTGCAGTTTTTATTCTTAAAAGGTTTCCCACATATGAATGCAATGTTTTAATAGATAAGAAAGATTCAAAAAATAAGAACCCATATTTTCATATCAAAATTAAAAAAAAAATTAGAATCATTGCGCTAATGTTTAGCAGATTTATTTAGCTAGTGTAACAAATTAGGCAGCAAACACTAATAAATTTTTCTGTAGTAATAATAATATTCCTTGAGTGTAAGCAAATTGCAAATTTGATAGCAAACATTTTTAATTTTTTAGTAATACTAGTTAAATTTCTAGTGAATTTTACTATTTTGTTGCGTGTAAAAATTTTTTTGAGTGTAAAAATTTTTTTGAGTGTAAGCATTAAAAAAATTTCATTATTACAAAAAATGTTTATAATAATTATTTAACTCCAAATATGACACTTTCTAATAAATAAAAATAAATAAAAAAAAACATATATCACGCTAAAAGTTAAAAAAAATCAAAAGTTAAACTTTGACCTAGAATTCCTTAAAAAGTACTCAATCAATTTAAATGAAATTCACACTGAGTCAAGATCAACTATCTATCTATCTATTAAAAAAAACAGTACTAAAATATTTTGATCGGTTCAAAAGTTACAGAATTTTGGCCAATGAAAAATGATTTTCAGCCACTGTGCGCCGGGCCGAACTATTAACAAAAAAAGTTTATTTACCTATAATGTATTATTTTTGTGAAGTTATTCATAAGAATAATTGAGAATTATAAGCATACAATTCTTGTTTTATACACCACGATAATGCACCTTCTCATACTGCATTTGTGCTTCAAGATCTAGTTACACAAAATTCGGCAGATCGTATTCGCCTGATATATTAGCGTGCGGTTCATGGCCTTTGAATAAACTCTAAGTACCACTCCGTGGATGCTGCTCTGAGCCGACTGACGATACAACATCGAAAAATTGAGCTCTTTTTTAAAGCATTCCGGAAATCGACGTTAAAAATTGTTTAGTGGATTAGAAAATACGTCGGTATCAGTTTATTATATCCGATGACTTTGCAATTGTCTTCTAAGCATAAGTAAACATTTCATGACAAAAGTACTGTTCAATTGATTTTTATTTAAAAAAAATATATATATAATTCTGCACATAAGTAAAATTTTCACAAATAAGATTGCTTAAGGTATATGAATCACTGTTAAATAATTATAAAAACTATTTGGATATATGCTCTAATAGCAGTATAAAATATTATCGAACTTCGAATGTATTTTGATTTTATAAATATCGATTGAGAATGAGAATATAATACCAATCGCTGCCCTCTAGTTTATATGATTCCAACATTTTGTTATTTCGTACGGGATTTACGTTGAAGGCAATGAACTTGATTTTGAAGAATAAATAAATATTTTTAAATATAATAATATAAATATATAATAAAAGTCACATATTCTTTTTGTTTGATTTTTATTAAATAAACTAGCTCCCTGGCCAGATAATTATTTTCGTCCAAGATTTGTTTTGATAAGTATTTCAAAATGAAATAACACTAAATATGCAAAAAAAAAAAACGCAAATTTTGTTTTCAATTTATTAAATTCAATTTTGTTTCCGAAAATACAAAGTTCGTCTGATGATAGTGGATAATAATTTATTGTAAAACGGCCGCCATTTTCGTCATACTTAAACAACTTATCAAATCTGCATCGACTGACCTTGAGAGCGCCACTTATCGAGTAAAAGTCTTGCCGAAGGTTTTCCTTTTATTTAAATATTATATGGTGTGAATTTGAGCTAAACGGATCCATAAGTAAGAATTTTCGAAAAAAATCAAGTAAGAAAACCAAATAAGAAAGCCATAGTCGATCTGGGCCACCTAAACAATACACTATATCATGAGTTTAGTGATGGGGTCTTAGGTCCAACTAGTTGGGTAGATAAGATATTTCATACCTAATAGTCTAAGAACTCTAAACCGATGTCATATTTAACTTTTTATTGTATTTAACTTTTTCCCTACAAACAATTTTGAAATTATTAATATTATTTCGAAACCTGATTTAAATAAGAGCTGTGGCTATGGTGGTATTTCACCAAAAATGTTATTTCAGTGCAAAGATATTATTTGGTCTTATCTTTCGAGAATTTTTAATAATATCATTCTTACTTCTGTGTATCCTGATGATTAAAAATAGCTAAAATTATACCTATACCTAAGGGAAATAATGCTACGCAAGTACAGAAATTTAGACCCATAGCCTTACTTCCTTTAATTGACAAAATCTTTGAAAAAATCCTCCACCAACAATTATCGACATACCTTGATGAAAACAATTTATTATATGAATGTCAATATGGGTTCAAAAAAGGAAGTGGCACGGAAGAAGCTGTAGTTAATGTGGTTAATACAATATGTCAAGGATTAGATAATGTATTTACTGGCGTGGCTGGAATTTTTCACGATTTCTCGAAAAACTTTCTTATCGACATCGTAGATAGACGAGCATTAGCTTTGATAAAAAATTACTTAGCAAACAGAAAGACATATCGTCGTTCGTAAATTATTGTGTTCTACATGCTTTTTGTTAAAGTTTAGTTGCTAAAGTTTAGTTGCTAATTAAAAAAAACTGAACCGATAAAATTGTTGCGACCTTCCTACCAAGGAAAGTAATATAGTTTGTGGTTTTTTCTGTTTAAAAAAAATCCTCTTTGAAAACGCCTTTAAGCGTAAGAACTATTAGAACTTAAACATGGATTAATCAAAAAAAATCATATAGAACACAATAACTTACGAACGACGATATGTTGAAGTGAATTATCATAAGAGTGATTATGGAGTGCCACAAGGAAGTTTTTTGGGCCCATTGCTTTTTAGCATTTATCTTAATGATACAAAAAATCTAAAGCTTTTTGGAAAATTGATTATGTTTGCTGTTGACGTCAGTATTTTTTACCCATACAAACATGAAACTGTTCTAAAAGCTCATATGGAATATGATGCAGCAATGATTGCGGAGTATGCAAGGATAAATAAATTGGGTTTTAAATGCTGAAAACTCAAAACTGCTAAGATTTAGGCCATATATTGTTCATAATCAAAACTTTAGTATTTTTGTAGACGGTAAGGAAGTACATGAATCTAATTCGACAAAATATTTAGGAGTATAACTGCAAAGAAATCTCTCATGGGATATACATATTCAAAATTTGAAATCTAAGATTGTATCAGCTACTGGTTTGATTTATAAATTTAAAAATAAGTTTAACATAAAAACAAAACTAATAATTTACCAATCTCTAATTCAGCGTCACTTAAAATATTTAGCTATTATTTACGGTTGTACGAAAAGTAATGAATTGAAATCACTTCAAAAATCTCAAAATAACGCGCTGAAAACTGTTTTTAATCTTTCTCTAACTTTTTCAACATTAACTCTATAAAAAGATGTATCCGCAACAATTATTCATGTGTATGGATTATATAAAATGCAACTTCTACTTCATGTTTTCAAATCTATTAACAACATTGGTCATCATACTATTTCATTCAGGAGGAATCAAACTGTATTTAATACAAGGAATGTGATGAATTTAAGGATTGCGAGAAGTTGTTTGGAAATATCGAAGCAGAGGGTGGACCACGTAGGAAGTTCGGAATATAATAATCTCCCAGAAACTATAGGAAAAATTCAAAGAAATTCGTTTTTTTTTTTAAATATTAAAGATTATTTATTGGAAAATCTAGAAATGCTTCTATTGTAGATAATCTCATTATTCTACGATTTTTTTTTCAAACTCTTGTTTCTAAGTATATTTTTTTTTCTTTTCTTCTTCTTTTTATATAATTACTATTATTATTTTGAGCTTCAAATATTGCAAATTGTATTTTTTTTTTTGCCAACTGGCCTCAATAGTGTCCAATGGACACTGAGGCACTACTACTGTAATAAATATTTTTATATATAAATTTAAATAAATTATTATTATTAAAAAAAAAAAAAAAAAATTACAGTTTTCAGTTCTCGGCCTGCAGATATGAAAAATTTCATATCCGATGTTGTATTTATGGAGGGACTAGGTCGACAAATGGACCGATGTTGACCATATTTGATAAACTCACTTAGTTTTCATAATTACAAACCAATTTTACAAGGTTCACATAGACACACAGATGGACAGACGGATGGATATCGTTCATCTGAGTTGATCGGTGTAACAAAAGATTGGTCTAGGGCAAATATTTTTGATAGTTACTAGCATCAGCGCATAGAGATATAAGGCATAACAATTCGGAGCATCTCACGAACATATCATTTGAATACATACTGGATAGTTTCAGCGGTTCAGTTGTAATGGTAAGGCGTACAGACGCACCAAAGTTTTTGTATACCAATGCCGTTTTCTTTTCTGACAAAAAAAAGCCACATTTTATTTGGACTTTTTTCGAAAAGTGTATTTTTTAATATATTCCGAATTAAGAACCACCTTATCTTATGCAGCAATTGAATGGTCTCAAAGTCGAGCCCTCGGAAATCGCAAAAAATTGCAGCCATTGTGAATATCAAAGTCGAGCCCTCGGAAATCGCAAAAAATTGCAGCCATTGTGAATATCTTCACCCCTATGAATTCAAAGAGGATAGTAATCAAAATTTTTTGCATTTTATGAACACATTACTTTGAGACCTTTCGATCGATATATAAGATAAGATTGCTTTTAATTCAGAGAATTTTAAAAAGTACACTATTCGAAGGAAGTGTAAATAAAATCCGGCCTTTTTTTGTCAGAAAAGAAAACGGCATAAGATTCAATTATTATATCGCATGCAAGCTACCATGCGCATTTATTCCCTCCCACCCATTTTTTGTCGTGCTACTTACATCAATTACAAATACGGCACCCAAATTATCATTTACTTTGCCTTCTAAATGAAAAAGGTTTTTGTGCACAATCCGCGCAAACAGACTGGTGGACGCAGTCCTAAAAACAAAATGATATGGCTAACGCATTCTACCAAGAACAAAAGATTGCATTGGTACGATGGGGAGATATTGCAGAGGTCACTTTGTCTGCGAACTACGATCAGGTGGATCTGGTAAGAAATGTATTACGATAGAAAGCAAAAAAAAAAGGGTCGCTGTACCTCAAACCAATAACCATATAGGCACAGCTGACGTGCATGATAATGCTGTCGCTAGCTATCGGATTGGAATCAGAGGCAAAAATAATGGTGGCCACTTTGGGTTATCTTCCTGGACAGCGCCAGTATCAACGCATGAAAATTGCATTACATAACGGCTGAAAAAACGAAACAGAAGCCCATTAGTCAAATTTATTTTATGAACTCTATAATAAAAACTCTCTTATTATCCTTTGAGCCGGTTAGAAACATCGAATTAACTTCGCCTGATAAAGAAAATGCAAGTGACGACGACTCCATGGAGCGCCCAAAATCATTGCCTTAAATAAGAGGCACTTGTCTGTGTATCTAAAGCACTGCTATGGCCGCTGGAGAATTTGACAGAAGCATACTGCCTATACTTGTTCCAAATTTTTTAGAAATTTACATGCGGGTAATTGCTTTAAGTTCCATGGTTTTTAAAAAGAGAATTGGTTTTTCTGTACAGAAATGGGAAAATGCATGCTAAATTATGGGAAAATGCCTGTTGATCCTATAGGAAATGCATGTTAAATGGTAAAATTGCACGTCAAAAAAAAAATTCGAAAAGATCTTATTTTATTAAGTAAGATTCAAGTGTAAGATGGCACAAACATATAGTTTAATACTGTTGAAAATTCTTTTTTATTTGTGGTTTTTTTTCGCAAGATTTTTTTATTTGCGGCTTTGAAAATCATTTTTCTTAATTCAGCATGCAATTTCCTTACATTTAGCATGTAAATTTTTCTCATTTTTAACAGAAAAATTCCCATTTTTAGCATGCATTTTCCCATAAATTTGCCCAAATCTAGCAAACATTTTGCCATTTTTGACATGCATTTTTACCATTTGGCATTTTCCCATAATTTTTTTTTTATCCATTCTTTATTTACAATCTATTTTACAATATTAAGCAAATTTGATAAAATAAAAATAAACTAACATTAGTTATTGATCTTCATTAAAATCAATAACACTATAAGTACATACGAGAGATCATAGCTCATTTATTTCTAATTAATATTTTTACAGTAGTATATATATTTATTATTTTTACAATATGTACAAAAATCTTTATGTAATAAATTACATTTTTTGAAATTAAAAATTAAGTTCTGAATGGCAGATCAAGTACATGATGTCTATTTAGTCTTCTGACTTCTTCGCTTTCATCTAACAGCGATATGGCTAAAGGAATAACATGATCGCTTAATCTTTGTAAATATCGTTGGCTATAATTTCCTATTTCAGTTTTTACTTTCGGGATATCAAGGTCATTGTGTATGGTATTGTTAGAAACAAACCAAGGAGCATTCACAATCATTCTTAAAGTTTTTGATTGAAATCTTTGAATAATTTCAATATTGGTATTACTTGTAGTTCCACAGAGCTCAATCCCATAAGTCCAAACAGGCTTCAAAGTTGTTTTGTAAAGCACAATTTTATTTTCCAAACTCAATTCTGATTTTCGACCAAGAAGCCAGTACATTTTTTTCAATTTGTTGTCAACTTGAGTTCTTTTGGCTTTCACATGATCCTTCCATGTTAGCCTTCTGTCTAAACACATGCCGAAATATTTTACACTAGTTTTTTGTGGAATTTGTGTACCATTACAATTTATTCTTGGGCAATCGCCTCGTCTTAGAGTAAACGTTACATGTGTAGATTTTTGTTCATTTACTTTGATATTCCAAGTAGTCAATCATATTTGTAAGTTATCTATTTCATGTTGAATTAAATTTGATGCATCAGTTGCTGAGTTGTAAGAGGATATAAATGCTGTGTCGTCCGCGTAGGTTGCAACGGTTATCCCATTAACACAAGGCATGTCAGAGGTAAAAATAGTATACAAGACTGGCCCCAATACGCTCCCCTGAGGTATACCAGCTTCAATTTTTCGCAGAGTAGACATTTCACTGTTCACCTTAACATAAAAAGATCGTTACTTTAAGTATGACTTAAGAACAAGGTAAAATGGAACTGGAAGATAATTTTTCAGTTTATAAAGCAATCCCGCGTGCCAAACACGATCAAAAGCCTGCTGTATATCCAAAAATACAGCTGAGCAGTATTTTTTGTTTTCTAATGCATTAGTAATAATATTGACTATTCTATGGCATAGCTCGGGGGTTCCGTGTTTATGACGGAAGCCAAACTGATACTCTGGGATTATGTTTTTGTTTTCTAGAATTGGAAGCAATCTCCGAAGAAAAATCTTTTCGAAAATTTTTGAAAATATAGCCAGTAAACTTATTGGCCTATAAGAGCTAACTTTGTTTTCTGGTTTGTTCGGTTTAGCGATCATTGTAATTTCGGCACAATTCCATTGAACAGGGAAATGGTGTAATCTGAGGATTGAGTTAAAGATTAATGTCAGGAAAATTACTGCTTTTTTCGGTAAAGATTTTGTAACTGAAGTATCCATTTTGTCATAGCCTGGTGATTTGGATTTATTAAGAATATTTATTTCAGTACTAACTTCAGTTGGAGTAATGTGAGCAATTGGAAGATCCATTTGGCATGCAGAGTCCAGAAAATTTATTATATGCGATTCATTTGAATTCAACGAAAAAGGTTTGAATGTTTCACTCAAATGATTTGCAAATGCAGTTGCTTTCTGAATATCTGTTCTACACCAAGAGTCGTTAGAATCTTTTATTGGAATATTTCTCTTAGCAGGTCTTTTCAAATATTTTGGTGCTTTCCACAGACTGTATTCATTATTCGGCGCATTTACATTAAGGTTACGAAGATATTCTCCAATTTCCTTGTTTTTGTATTTTGAAATACGTTCTTTGAGAGCATGCATTTTCCCACTTTTACCAAGCGCTTTCGCTTAGTCCCGTTTTTAAATATTCAATACATGAAAACATTTTAAAAAATAATAACGAAATTCCTTGACCTTTTTATTTATCTATATCCTTAGGTTTCATATTTACTTAGTCCCGGTTCACACCATAACATTTTTCTTTTTCGAAATCTAGGTTTATAGGTGAGAGGGGAGAGAAGAATGCCATGGGGTACATTCCATCGTGTACTCGGCCATCGTCTTCTGGTTTTTAATTCGTTTTAATTGAAAAGTGAAGTTATTTAACATTTACTTTCATTATTATCGTTCGTGATTGTGACGACAAAAATTTTTATAATAAATTGAATTAAATTCAGTTAATTTAAATTAAATAAAACTTGTAAATAACAAATTAAAAAGAAAAAAAAAGTTAGTCAGTCAGTCAGAAATTCAAATTAAAAAATATATAAAAACTTTTTCTTCTTTAAATATCAAGCAAGAAAAATTATATCAAGAGCAAATCCTAAAAATTTTTTTAATATGCACAAGTCATACTTCAAATTAAAGCATAAGATCTCTACATTAATAATGTAACAAAATAAATTAATTATTTTAAGAAATGGTACTACTATAGACATATCTGTTATGATTGTTCTCAACATTTTTAAATTATCATATTAGTTGCAATATGGCAACATGTTTTTCTCCAATTGATGCAATCCAGAAAGGCCCGTTTGTTGTTCTAAGTTGGTACAGACAGGAGGGGAGGGATTTTTTATTAAAGGAATTGCAAAGCCTCAAGTAGTAGCTATAACTCCAAAGGACCGCTAAAATGTTTCATAATATCGAGATTATCGTTGTACTGGAAATTGTTTGTAATAAAACTAATCTCAATTCATTTGTTTTTTCTTGCTTCAAAGTTTCTCGCTTGCAGGTTGCATAGACTCTATGACAAGTGCTAAATTTCTATTTATATGTTTGCACAACCGTAACAACTTTTTTATATTTTTTTTTTTTCTAAGGGACCATGAGGGACACATTTTTGAATAAAATTCTAAAAAGTTAAATATATATCCGTTGTGATCATTACAATTTTTTCATTTCTGCATTTTTCTTAAGGTGGCACAAAACGTGAAATGTTCATTAACAGAGAAAAATGTGTCACCAATTGTGTCAGAACCGTAACAGCAGGAAACTAATTTTTTACAATAATTACAATAGTAAATTTGAATAAGTGAAGTTTCCATAATTGTTTCTTTAGTGAATGATAAACACCAAAAATTTTTCAAAATGTTTTCATAAGACAATGTAGCTGCAACTATCGTGCAAAGGTGTACTTTGTACCACTATCGTATCAGGGAGTTGCTCTAAAGTAAACAATAAAAATCTTGAATTTCATTACAAAAATTTCAGTGTATAGATACAGAAGAAAATTACAAAGACAATTTAAAATACCTTCAGAAAGAAAAATTTCATTTGTGAACCGGGACTTAGCTTATATTTCCTTTCATAACTTATCACACAGAAATTTATAATTTCACCAGCGCTCGAGATCTCGACCAGCAATCTTCACAGGTAATTTGAGGTAAAAAAAATTCCAAAATTATTTTTGTTCTATTTCTAACCAAATTTCATTAAGAAAATTTCATTATGTAGTCTGGTACATAAACAAAATTTGTAAAATTATACAATTTATAAATATTTCCACAAAAAATTGCATATCTGATAAAATGAAGGCACACCCAATTGCATTATATAAATATAGCTCAAATATATAAAAAAATGTTTAACACAAAATTTTTTTAAAAAGCGCTGAAAGTCCTTACAAATGGCGCTAGACGAAAAAATACTCGCGGTAAAGACAGCGCCAAAATTTCTAAGTTGGCATCGCTGTATAAAGCATACTCGTCACAATAAAATGTATATAGGCATTATTTAGTTGATATATATTTTTAAAACGATTGTAAAATAGTTTCTGGTATGTTTTTTTTTTCAAACACACAAATCATTATTTTGTCTAAATTGCTTTTAATCTCTTTTGTAAACAAATTTAGGTTTTTTGTAAGGAAATGTATCAAATTTGAAGGAAATGTATCAAGTTTGTTTAGCAGATTTCCAGCCAATACTTTCATTTGATGTATTCAAGTTATCCGAATTAAAACCTAAACCTTTTAGAAATGGGTATATCCCACATTAAGCTCTTGTAAGAATGATTGTTAAGCTCTTGTAAGAACGAGTTAATTTATTATGTCATGAATTTAAAAAAAAAAACACTTTTTTATATATTGAGTTATTAATTAAAAAAATGTAATATCTTTTTTATAAAAATACTTTACACTAAAAATAATTGCAGCCAAAATTTTTGGTTAAATTTTTTACAACGATTACCATAATATGATATATTTAAAATGACTAAGGTTTTTTTATAAACTTTATTTTAAATTAATATATCAAAAAAAAAAAAATAATTCTAAAATGCCGACGGTTTAAATTTCAAGATTACCTTGTTTAATGTTTATCCATTTAAATGATGCTCTAGCACTTCTTTGTACATAAAACCCCCAGATTTATGATATTTTATTTTTGTTGTCAATTATTTTTGTATTATTTCTTTATTTCTTAACAATTTTAAGTTTAGTTTATGCCAATTTATTTATTTTAATTACTTTATTTTGCACTATAATATTATTAATTAAACTTTTTTTTTTCGTTAATAATTTGGTTGTGTTTGTGTTGTTTTTTGTATTTTTAATTCCCACGGTTGTTAAAAATTATGAAATAAAAATTTTAGTCGCACATAATTTTAAATTTATTATATTTTATACAGAGCTTTTGACAGAAATGGCTTTTCTTTCCTCTGCTAAATTAAATTTTCTTTCCACAACAACGATAACAACAACAATGACAACAACAACATTAAAAAAGAGGGTAATCATACACCATAAACACGATGATGATTTTTGTTTTAGTAATTTTATTTATTTTTTTTTTTTTATTTTTTTTTTTCAACTTAATCCACCAAAAGCACCTTTTTCAGACTCACAATTGGAAAACTTAATAATGCATTAAATAATAGATTTATTATAAGATTTTTTTTTTGTAATCGTTTGTATCTTTTTTCCACAGAAACATTTAAAATATATAAATTATCAATCAAATGGCTTTTTATAAATTTTTTTATAAAATGAATTTTATGGATTTAAGCTAAATGCTTAAATACATTTTAGTCTTTGAATTTTTAGTTTTATCAGACTTGGGAAAAATTTCAGCCAGAGACTTCCGTTGTTAGTCAACGTTTTTTTTTCTTTTCAGTTAAGATTAATCAATTTGAATTTATTTATTTCCTTTTTTTTTCAACTAAAAATAAATAGTTTCCGTTTAAATTTGGTATCACTTTTTTAATACACAAATTATATATTCACATATAAATATTTACATTAATTTGGACATTTCTATTAATTTAAATGATTTATTTACTACTGGTTTTAAGACACAAATCCAAAGTTGCGTGTAAAACTGTCAAACGGTATCATCCAGATAATAGTAATAAAACTGAAACGTCATGAAATTGTATTTAAGATAAAAGTTATAACGAAAACGCCTCTTGTAGTTATTATGATGTGAACGTAAATAGAATAAACATGAATGAGATTCCTGAACAGACAACACGAAACTTTTTAAATTCTTTATTCGTACACGTCTACTTGTGCTTTTCGAAACGAACTATATAAGTGGCGGTAATTGTTAGCACGTTAAAAGAAACCGTTAAAAAGCCGCTAACATGCACGAGACGCACAACACTTGAAATTAAACTAAATCACAAATCATGTCCAAGAAGTTGCTGGCCAACAACGATCTATACCAGTGGCAGCAGCAGCAGCAGCAACAACAATATGATTAGCAGCTGCAACAATACTAAACATAACTCAACTAAACTAATATTAAGTAAAGAGCAATTTGCTCATTCCATTTTATTTGCTGGAACAAGCAAATCTCTAAACGAAGCGGTAAAAAACAAAAACAAGAAGGCTTCCATAAAAACAACTTAAACAAAATATTAAAAGCTTAACAGAGTTTAACACTTAAGATTTACAGAAAAAAAAAAAAAAAAACAACAACAAAAAAATCGAATCTACACAAAAGCCAATATTCAACTTATTTATAACTCTGCTCTTCTCTTTAGTTTCGTTTTTCTACAATAACAATTTAAAGAGCAAAAGTACCGTTGGTTTTTTTTTCTTACTAAGAGTAGTTGTTTGATTTTGCTTTTGTTTTTAATTTTCTGTTTTTTGCTTTTCCTGGGTTTTGTCTTGTCTATTTGCTTCAAATATTTCTCTTAATTGTTGCTTTAAATTCTCTTAAATTTTGTATTTGTTGATCTCATTTAAAATCGTTAATAAATATTAATAAGTTAACAGTTTTAAATTGATATTATTAATATTTATAGAGCATTTGATTGCAGCACATCATGTATTTAAATTTTATATATTTTTTTTTTATCATTTTTTCAATAAAATATTCTCTGAACCAAGTTTTTGTCTTAAGTCTTTTGTACGATATGTGCATAAAGCGGCTGGCAAACGGGAATTGACGAATTAAAAAAAAACCGAAATCCCTGAATATTTCGGTATTGACAAATCCCTAATTCCTATTAAGAAACCCCCCTAATCTCAGCAATTTTTCTTGTGGCATCCCGAAAACCCGGAATTTTTTCATATTAATAATATTTTTAAAACCTAATTGTAAAACAAAAAAAAAAACTATTTATTATACACAATGTAATGGTTTAAAAATTTTAATTTTAATTTTAATTTTAATATGATTTTATAATAACAGACTTAATAACAGTATTATTTCCCACGTCCTAAAAATAAAATTAGAGCGGCAAAAATTGACATATTAAATGAAGATTTAAAAGAAAACCTTAATGTTTTCATTGTACAATATTTAAACGATTTTATCGACAAGTGTAAAATTCCAATTAATTCAAGCCAGTAAATATTTAAACTCAGAACTGAAAAAACTATTTTACCCATATGTCTGGATTGTGAAATATGTTTTTCAATGGCAACTTATGTTGGCAGCAAAACTCATTCCAGGTTGGCTAATGAAACTCTAAAGACTTTAACTTTTTTTTTTAATTTTTAAAGAAATAATTAATTATTGGAATGAAATGCATGAAATCTTTTTAGGTTTTCTCATTTAATGCAACAAATACAGTTATAGAGAAAATAAATTATTTAAAAAAATTACCAAAAAAAAAAAAAAAACATTTTCAGAAATACCGAAAAACTTGTACAAATTTGTATTAACTAGTCTGATTCTATTTTTATACCCTATACCACTATGTGGTTTGGGTATAATGACTTTGTGCTGCTGTTTGTAACAACCAAAAATATTTGACCTAGACCCATCTTTAATTATACCGATCGAATCAGAATCACTTTCTGAGTTGATTTAACAATGTCCGTCCGTCCGTCCGTCCGTCCGTCCGTCCGTCCGTCCGTCCGTCCGTCCGTCCGTCTGTGTGTCCATGTAAACCTTGTAATCAAACTGCAGGTCGCAAATATGAATATATTTTGATGAAATTTGGTATATAAGCTTTTATCGGCCATGGGATGAACGCTATTGAAATTGGTGAGAATCGGTCCATGTTCAGACCTAGCCCCCATACAAATTACCCATATGAAATCGACATAAATTGCCATAAGATCCAAATTGTCATATAGATCTTACTCAAATTGGGTTTGTATGCGTTCATTACATCCATTAATGAGTAGTCCAAAAATGGTCCCTTTGACCCCATATAGAGCTGCTTCCCGATCTTCACTTAAATCTATTAAAAAACAAAAATATTGCACTGATTCTTCTCAAATTTTGTTTGTATATATTTTTGCAAAATACAAGAGACTTTACCAAACATGATCAGGATCGGTCCATTTTTGGACCTAGTCCCTATATAGATATAGCATCCGATATGAACTTTTTCTTATCTGCAGCCAAAAAAATTAATAAAAATCCCACTTAAATTTGGTTTTTGCTTATTTTCTATGTCCAGTTAGTTGGGCCTAAGAGATAGGGTTTCTAAACGCATGGTATAGGGTATCATATAGTCGGTCTAGACCGACTATAATTTTCTTACTTGTTCTTATTGTTTTAAATCTTTTGATCATGTCGTGTTAATTGTACAGTAAAAGAAATGGGAATCAAAATTCCATTAAGAAATAAAAACAAGTAAAAGTCTTAATTTTGACTGCACCAAATCTTTGATAATTTCCACCTGCGTATAGGCTTAGTATCGCAATCAATGTTGGGTGCGACTGCCAGTTTAAATCTGTTGCCGATACTGAAACTTTAAATCAAAAATCAATTACTATCTGAAAAATTGCATTATTTCTCTCCTACTAGAATGTAAAACCTATAAATGTCCTAAATATTTCACAGCACACGAATAAAAGTCATTATTTAACGCAGCGACGGTATAATATCCAAAGTTTGATACCTATAAGAATGTTTTGGGACCTTAGAAGTCATACGAGAATTGAAAAAAAATTTTCAGATATTAATATTAAAAAAAAAAACAAATTTTAAAATATTTTTATTTCAACTAGCAAGTAAAAGGTAAATATAAGGCTACAGTTAATAAAAAAAAATCAACAATAAAAATATACGCGACGAAGGCTTATATACAAAATTCTATGTAAATATGTTCTTGTATATAGCGAATTTTATTTAGTATACCAGATTTACGTGTACTGATGAATGGCCGGGCGAATTTCGTTAAATCGACTAAGAAGTGATTTATGGTCGATCGCTATTAGAGTTGTACCTGTGTAAAATATTATTGATAGTCACCAACATCAACATAAAATTATTAATCTTTTTTTTCAAATTATCTTCTTAACATGTTAAGAAGAATATTTAATCTCATTTTTTTAAGCTTAATTAAGGAACATAAATTTTTAACAAAAATTAATATGAAAGCAATTAAAGGAATATAGTGATGTATGTCCAATTGAAACAAACCGAGTGTTCGATTATTTTCAAAAACAAAAATTAAAAAAGGTGTACAAAAAAAATTTTTTTAAAGGTATTTTCTAAATAATGTACTTAAAAAATTTATTCTTAAAATAGAATACTTTTATAAAAACATGTACTTTTTTAAAACCAGGAACTTTTTTTTTTTAATAAAGGATACTTTAAAAGCAGTAGCTTCATAAAAGAACATTTTTAGAAAAAGATGCTTTTTATAAAAACTTGTACTATTTAAAAAATTGGAACTTTCTGAAAAATTTATTTTTTGAAACTAGTTTTTTAATAAAGATAAACTTTTTTAAACTACCTTTAAAAAAAGTATTTTTTAAGAAATATAGTTTTTTGAATGCTGTTTTAAAGAAAATTGGGAACTTTTTGAAAGAAATCAGTTTCCTGAAAGGAAAGATAATTAAAAGTAAAATTAAAAACAAAAAATAAATTCTTTGATTAAAAAAAGGTTCCTTTTTAAGACAATGTACGTTTTTATGAAAAACTCCTATTTAAAGGAGATGCTTTTTAAGAAAAGTTATTTTTTAAAAAGTTACCTTTTGAGAAAAGGTACCTTTAAAGAGTTACTATTTTAGGGTTTATATTATTATATTGGCGATTTTCTTTATCATATCGAGATATTTATTTATTTATTTTCTTATTAACGAGCAATAGCTACTTCGGCCTTCAGCTTAATATTCTAATTCAATATTTATAATTTAGTTAATCTATATATATAAAATTGAATGTGTGTTTGTTTATTTGTTTGTTTGTTTGTTTGTGTGTACCTTATAGGAGACCAAACCTCTAGACCGATCTTCCTGAAATTTTCACAGCATTTAACTGGGACTCTGGCATGATTAATAGGGTACTTTTTTTTTGACCACGCCCACTTTTACGCCCACTTTTTTAAAATTATGTAATTGCTCCCATATAGTTTTTAACAGATTTACTTCAAATTGTATACACATTATACTCCAGGCGAGGTAGAAATAAACATTTCTTACGCCACGCCCCCTTTCACGCCCATTTTCACGCCAAATTTTGTTTGAAAGTTTTAAACTTTTTTTTCTCTGTACAAATTTGTTCCTTCCAACGGATTTTTTTATTTGGTTGTATATTGCTCTTAATACTGTTAACGTCGCCATATAATTATGAACCACGCCCATTTCACCGCCCCCTTTTTTTTACATATACCACTAACAATGTTTGCTATACAAAATAATTTTTTTGTAATATGTATTTATCTAAAGTTTTATACACTTTTTATCTACAGGTAAGGTAGCCATACATTTTTTTATTACCAAGTCCCCCTTTTTCGCCCCATTTTACCTTAAATCATAATTATTCTGCTTTCAATCTATCCATATATATAAAAATGAATGTGTGTTTGTTTGTGCTTTATAGGAGGCCAAACCAAAGAACCGATCTTCCTGAAATTTTCAGAGCGTGTTACTGTGACTCTGGAAGGAATAATGTGCCATATAAATTTTTGATTGGACAAAGGGGCGGTGCCACGCCCATATAACCCAAAATTTGAAAAAGTCATATCACGGGAATTTTTTTACCTACAGCAGTCATATTTGGTACATATGGTATTAGCATGAATAGAAATACATACAAGAAGAAAAGTGGGCGGGACCACGCCCCTTTTTAGAAAAATAAAAAATCGTAATATCTTCTAAACTACTGGAAGGATCGTCATGAAATTTTCACAAAAGGATATTTTTGCGAAATAATAAGACCTTAGCTATATAAAGTTGTTAGTGGGCAAAGGGGCATGGCGTATATATAAAAACGTTGATGCATTTGATTGTAACGAATGATCTCAGGAACCATAAGAGCTGTCGAGGTAGGATTTCCAGCATAGGTTCGGTTCGAGCTCTTCTGTGTTTTTTTTTTACTTTTAACCCTCTAGCTGGCGTTGGGGTCAAGTTAAAAACAAAAATTTTTACTTTCAGAGCGATTTGACTGCAATTCAGAATGAACGTATGTTTCGTCATAAGAAATTTTTGTATGTATAAATGGACCCGATAGGTGGCGCTGGGTAAAGTTATTTCGAATATTCTTATTTATGGTGTGATTTTAATGAAACTAAGAATGTACATATATGTATGTTAGAAACATTTTTTTATTGGACCCGGTAGATGGCGCTGTCGTTCGAAAAATAATGAGTTGTCAAATTTATATAAATTTTAATAAATAAACTCACAAACGTTTTTATATATAAATATTCTAACGAAAAAGAAGGAAAAAGCCGCTACATTATTGCATGGTGGCCGCACAGCTCATTCAGCACTCAAATCACCGTTAAACGTACAAAAAAATGAGAATGCCGTCTGTAATATCAAAAAACATTCCGGTATGGCAAAAGTTCTGCAAAAATGCAGTATTTTTATTTGGGATGAATGTACCATGGCTCACAAACATTGTGATTTGATTTGATAAAAGATTTGAAAGGCAATGAAAGATTTTTTGGTGAAGCTCTCATTTTATTATCTGGAGATCTTCGTAACACATTTTATATAGGTATATACAGATTCTAACTAAAATAAAAATTCATTGAGGGCAAAACAACGTTTGCCGGGTCCAGCTAGTTTCATATACTTAATAGATGCAATAATAACGGTTTAGATCTTATATAAACTTGTAGGTATTTGTTTGTTTTAGGAAATTTGTTATTTTCTTTAAGTTTTCAGGGGTTGGGTTAGATAAAACTCTAACTGGATCTGCTTAATTGAAAATATTTTGCTTTCATTAGTAAATTTAGGGCAATTTAGAAGGATGTGTGAGGGATTTGGAATCAGAGTTGTATAATTTTGAATTTGGGGAATAGCAATGTTCATGAAGTGCTCGTGGGCTAATTTAATTATGTCAATTCTGTGGTAATCCGTAATATTTATAAAAAGGTGGCGTATATCAGTAATTTCATAATTTAGATTTTTATACCAAATATAGTTGGAGTATATTAGATTTCCTTTATATTGTTCAATGCGTTTTTGTATGATATAGGTAGTTATTCTAATATTTGGGATTGTGATTAGGTGTTGTGATTAATGGATAATTGTTAGCTTTTTTCGCTCAGCAAACCCATTGCCCTTTATACTATAATGGCCAGGAACCGAAATTAATTTTATTTTAGGTTGCATATTCATTAACAGATTTATTATTTCAGAGATATATTAGTTAGTGTTATTTACATTATTACATTGCTATGAAGAGGGAGATACGAAACATATTGCAAATTTTCCTCTGTTTTGCCCTACGTGTTTTTTTGTTTTATATAACGCTATGAATTCTACAGAATAAATTGTGCTAAATTCGGGGAGAATAGCGGATTTTATTATCGTATTTTCTGTAGCTATACTAAAGGACTATTGCATTTTGATCTGGGAGTTAAAATAATTGTATTGTCGTGGAGCGTGTTCTTCAGCTCATTTAATAAATTTAATATCTGGTATTGTTCTGGACTACAAATTTATTTGATATATTTATGTGAGGAGATACTAACAACTCCCTTGGCAACGACTACAACAATATGAACAATTATCAAATGTATGTTAAGAGAAGCAACAAACACATTGAACATTTTTATTTTGTCACACTCCTATTCTTATGACCAATTTTAAAGATTTTCTATCAGGATGTTAATAAACTATATTACGCAAAATCGAAGACCGTAGATTATTGCCTGGTTTTCACTATGGCAAAAAACTGACAACAAACGATTACCTCAACTGACATCTCGTAATTTGCTATTATTTACGTTTGCATTAAATATTATAAACTAACGAAAAGTCCGCCTGTCGAACAAAATGAATTACCCATATGTTGGCAAAATCATTTCAGATGTCAAATATTGCCAGGATTTGCAAATGACAATTGACATTGAAAATTACCCAGTGAAAATCAGGTTTAAGTATTGAGGCTGTGATCGTACTCTCCACAGACTGGTAGACAAACGACCATAGCTAAATCAACTTCTCTTGTTATAAGGATAAAGCAGATATATTGTTTATAGGGTCTCCAGTATTTTTTCGCTGCGTGCGAAACAAAATGACAAACTGATATATACCTTCTGCACAGTGTTGTGGAAATTATAAACAGATTTTACAATTAAGTTGACTATTAAAGTTTTTTTTTTTAACAATTTGAAGTGTTCTTAAGATATCACCCTTTTTATTTAAAATCAATTGCTGACATTTTTAATGCGGCTCTATCGTACTAATTGTTTTTACAATTAATATTTTTAGTTGCTCTACTAGTAAATTTTCAATAGAGTAATTCTGAGGTCATACTCGGATTCAGCGCTTCAAAAACTTTAAGATACATTTACTCTAATAAAAGGATCTAAAAGTTGTAGACTTGTATTATTGCAGTACGGCATTCATCTTGATTAATTGATTTTCATAATAATAACAAACGTAATGACAAACTTTTATGTGGTGTGGAAGATATAAAACACTATTGCCAGAAAATAACCCACTGTACATATTATGGAGTCAAACTTTTATGGCATTAGGACCACTTGTTGAAATGTAATACGTATTGTGTTCATTGCCCAACAACATATCAGAAAATAATTAAATCTAGATCAGTATTGTTTATACCCTATACCACATTGACCTACATCCATCTTTAATTATACCAATCGAATCAGAGTCACTGTCTGATTCGATTTAACGATGTCCATCCGTCCGTCCGTCCGTCCGTCTGTGTGTCCATGTAAAGCTTGTAACTGCAGGTCGCAAATATGAATATATGGTATTTAATCTTTTATCGGCCATGGGATGAACGCTATTGAAATTGGTGAGAATCGGTTCATGTTCAGAGCTAGCCCCCATACAAATGACCCTTATGAAATCAACATATATTGCCATAAGATGGGTTTGTATGTATATATTACATCCATTAATCAGTAGTCCAAAAATGATCCCTATTGGACAACTCTTAGTCATAGGCCCCATATAGAGATACTTCCCGATCTTCACTTAAATCTATCAAAAAAACAAAAATATTGCACTGATTCTTCTCAAATTTTGTTTGTGTATAGTTTTGCAAAATACAAGAGACTTTCCCAAACATGGTCAGGATCGGTCCATTTTTGGGTCTAGTCCCCATATAGATATAGCAGCCAATACGAACTTTTTCATATCTGCAGCCGAAAAAATTAATAAAAATCCCACTCAAATTTGGTTTATGCTTATTTTCTATATCCAGTTAGTTGGGCCTGAGAGGTAGGGTCTCTAAACGCATGGTATAGGGTATCGTATAGTCGGTCTAGACCGACTATAATTTTCTTACTTGTTTTATTTTGAAAATTACATTTTTCCTGGAATTACATTAATAAAAAGTTATGCCATATTTAAATATCAGTTGTGTGGATGAAAAGATGATCATCGATATTTTCTAGATTCCAAGGTACAATTCCACACGGATAGATGATCTTAATGGACTTTTATAATATTTTGAATGCCAAAAAAGGAGCTATTCGTATAGATGTATTGTGAAGACTGCTTTAACCCTATTGCTCAGTCTCTTCGCCTCACAATAGTTGCTCAAATCAATAATATCTAATTTGCTACTGAGCAGAGGGAAATACTAGTTTAATACCGTTTTTAAAGCATCTGAAAATATATTTGCGACCCCATAAAGAATAAGCTCGATCCTTATAACAACTGGATTCGATATTGCGATGACCATTTATTTATACTAGTATAGCCCAGCACTTGAAATCGAGTGCAAATTCTAAGAAATATTAATTTTCCGTTCAATTTTTGTCTTCCAATATTTTTTAATCTATATATATATATATAAAATTTATAAATATTTAAATGAGCCTAAAGATATGTTACTCAATTTTAGCAATTCACAGTTCAACACAGAGCATATGACATATAATTTAAATCTTTCGCTTTAACAGGGTGTAACGAATTATGATAAATATTTTATTCTATTTAATTTAGTATATTTTTAAAACAGATTAAACATAAATTTTATCATTCTCAGCTTCTCCTCCATATGAACTATAACTATGCCAATTTTCTCTTTCCTCCGTGCCCGCATATTGTTTAAAAAGGGAACTAAAAATTTACCTTCACGTATTAACATAAAGATATCCGTCTGTCCATCCGTCCGTCTGTATGCTCATTCACAAAATAAACTATTTACCTGTGCAAGCTTAGTTCAATATTGTTTGTCATTACTTCGACCAGGTTGCTGTTTAAAATGAATTAATCGGTTATAATTGAACTTATACATGAATCTAAATATGGAGTCTTCTCTAAAAAATGCTGCAGATTTAGTGTGTTGCAATAATTTAGTATTAAGTTAATCAAATTGTTTCCTATTTCCAATATTTTGTTGATATTTATTATCAATAGGGCTATAAGTCCAGACATTAATGTAAACGTAAAACCTAGTTGGAGGGTATCAAAGATTCGATATAACCGAATTTATCTAGACTCACTTTATATATCTTATATATAAATAATAAAATATAGTTTTATATGTTTGTTTGTATATTTGTTTGTGGTTTATAGGAGACTACGCCAGTGGACCGATCGTCTTGAAACTTTTGTAACAGGTAAGAGCCTATCCGGATGGAAAAATAGACTATATGTTTTTTTTTTTTTTTGATTTTTAACATCTAAATTTAACATATAATATCTGGAGTACTACGACATCAAGAATTCTGAAACTATGCACATGTACATATTAAACGAATTTGAAGAGTAGCGAAAAAATGGGCTAGATCCGACCAATGGGAAACAAAACCCCCCCCACCCCCCACCCCACACATATGTGGAGTACTGTAATTATGAAAGTATTGGGAGTTTGTCTGAGTTAATGGGTTTTTAATGTTAGTAGTCCGACAAAAAATGGGGATCGGACTAATGGACATGGCAACCCCTTTACAAAGTAAATTTTTAATGTCATATGTCTGGAGTACTGTAATTTTTAAAGACTTGGGACTGTGTGTGAGTTCATAAATGGGAGTAATATAAAAGAAAAAGACCTGGGACTTTGTCTGAGTTCAAGAATAGTTTCCCAAAAAATGGGCGGGATCGAACTAATGGACGCGGCACCTCCTGCTCCAAAAAATATCAAGTACTATGAAAATGACAGTCTTGAAAATTTTTACAAGTGCATTAATTATCAATGTGAGTAGTTGTGGAAAATATGGGTGGAGTCAACAAAATAAAAAAAAGAAAAATCGCTTAAATCAAAAATCGGCAAAAACTAAAATCTTGACTAACAAAAATCGCGAAAACCAAAAATCGCTGATGTCAAAAACCGCCAAAATCAAAAATCGGCAAAATCAATAATCGGCAAAATCAAAAATCGCCCAAATCAAAAATCGCCAAAATCAAAAATCGCCTAAATCAAAAATCGCCAAAATCAAAAATCGCCAAAATCAATAATCGGCAAAACCGAAAATCGCGAGTAACAGAAATCGATAAAATTATATCTCGTCTTAAACAAAAATTGCCAAAACCCAAAATCGCGAATAACAAAAGTCGCAACATAAAACAAGTAAGAAATTATTGTCGGTCTAGACTGACTATACGGTACCCTATACCATGGTTCAGAGACCCTATCTATTCGGTCCAACTAATTGGATATAAAAAATAAGCATATACCAAATTTGAGTGGCATGGTTATTAATTTTTTTGGCTGCAGATATGAAAAAGTTCATATCGGGTCCTATATTTATATGGGGACTAGGTCAAAAAATTAACCGATCCTTACCATATTTGGTTAAGCCGCTTATATTTTGAAAAATATATACAAACCAAATTTGAGAAAATCTGTGTGAATCTTTAAGTGAAGAACGGAAAGCAGCTCTATATGGGGCCTATGACGAAGAATTGTCCTATAGGGATTATTTTTGGAAAGTTATTCTGAGTCGATCGGTATAATAAATGGTGGGTCTAGGTCAAATATTTTTGGTAGTTACAAACAGCAGTACAAAGTCATTATACCCAAACCACAGGGCATAAACACGAAAAAATCAAAAATCGCCAAAACGGGAAATCGCAAACACCAAAAATCGCCTTATTCAAAAGCACCAATAATCGTAAAAAAGCCAAAATTAAAAATCGCACAAATCAAAATCGACAAAATCAAGAATGGTCAAAATTTCTATAAAATGTTTCCCCAGTTTTTTATTTCGTTATGATTGGTGTAGCGCATCGGATTAGAGCTAGTGCGTGCTATATGCATTTCGTAAACAAGAGATAAACCTCCTTAGGCCGAGGCCACGTAATGAGCGGCAAGCGGCAGAGCGGTGAGCGGCAGAGCGGCGAGTTTGAGCGGCAAGTGGCTTATTACTGAGCGTCATTTCTGAGCGGTTAGTTGTCAAAATGCCATTATCAATGTTATTATTTATTATTTATATAAAAAGATTTTATTTTATAAAAGCAAAATATTTTTACAATTTTATGATTTTTATTTATGTATGACTACATTTCAACCTTTTTAACTTTTTATCGATTGAAAAACAACACAAAAATGGTTGTCGTTAAGATAACAACAACAGCTGACTTTAACAATAGCGAATATCGTTTAAAAATTTTACTGAATACCAAAATCGATAATTTTGTTGTTTTCTTTTTCTAACGATTCGATTATCGTTAAAATGAAGTTACTGAATCGCGCTACAGATTGACAAAATAAAGAAAAGCTTTTTTTTTTTTGCCATTTTTATTCTTTGCCGCTCAGAAAACAACTAAAAATTAGAACAAGTCCTATTCCTGAGTAGCGCCGCGTAGCAGCTCAAAAATGCCGCTCACATGCCGCTCATTGCGTGGCCACTTCAGTAGTATTTCATATGTTTAAATTTTTTGCCGTTCACCGCTCTGCAGCCCTCCGCTTTGCCGCTCGTTGCGTGGCCTCGTCCTTAGAAGAGTATATAGATTATTTTTGGGTTGGCTTGATTCCAGCGTAATTATACTTTTTCGATTCAAAAAAGATATTTGTCTTCCGACTTAGTTGAATTAGATAATATGCCTCAAATAAGTCTAGATATTCAAATCTTAGTAAAGAATATCCAAAATTTAATTGGCGAACATGTAAATGTAAAATTTTTGTTTTTTACACCAGTCAATCAAGGGTGCCTCAGCTTAATCACCACTAACCTAAATTAATATCTAAAATTATCAAGATTTTGTCTCCTTAAAAAAAAAATTAGCACTCCTCTTTTACATTTTTAAAATTCATTATGACAAAAACTATTTGCTTAGCTTAGCCTCAAAATTGGTCATTAAATACCTACATAAATTAGTGGAATTGAAAACAATTACCACTAGAAAAACTCCAGTTGGTTGTCAGTTTTATGAAGGGGGCTGTCTGAAAAGAAAACCAAAACAAACAGAAAAACAAACAGCAACACACACGCATGAATATTATTTTAGTGTTTTTTTTTTATTTAATTGTGCATTTATTGCATTGTTTTGTTAACATTTTGTTACTCTAAACTAAAAGAAACCCATGCTTGGGTACAAATGTTTGTGTTTGTAAATATGTGTGCGTAATTTAACGATGTGTAAGTGTTTTTTTGATAAAATAATTATTTTTTAAGGTAAACTGTCATTTTAAGTTTAAATGGTCAATTTGACATGTTAGTAAAATGCCACACATCTAACACCCGTTTACGGGTAGTAAAACCAACAACAATAAAAGTAAGTTATAATAGTTTGTGCTACAAATAAACCAGGTGTTGAATACAATAAAAAAAAAAATGAACTCATATCGAGCATAAATACACAACTATTTGAACTTGACATTTAATGAAGAGTAATAAAAATTATAAAAAAAAAAATGTGAATTAATTATAAACGGTGATTAATGACTAATTGTGTGTTTTCCTTAGCAGATTATGGATTTGCCTATAATGCCGAGGAATATCCATACCGTTTTTACTCTTTTTTTTTTATATGAAATCAAAGTCACAACTAGAATTTTTTTAAATTCCTATAAAATGCTCTAATTAAATTCCATAATCCACATCACTTCAAATATAAGAATAGTCTGCCTTAAATCAAAGGTTAAAATTTACACATAATGTGTTTTATTTTGTAATTTTTATTGTAATTTTACAGCAATATGATACTAGTCATGATATGATATTAGTCATAATTTTATAAAAATAATTGTTTTATTCTAAAAGGCTTCTTCTTTTAGGATTAGTTCAGCAGAAATGTTAACCAGAAGTTTTTTTTATGGAATTTCTGATGTTTCTGTCATTGTTGGGTAATCAAATTTAAGCTAAAAGATATTTCTTTTTAACAATTGATTTTTGATTGTACCTTTTGTAAATAATAATAATACCCAATACCATCAGTTTCCGATCCAACTTTACTTAGGTCATAATTGGATCTTGAAAATGAGAATACACCAAGTTTGAGTGGCATTGATCTTATTTTGTGTACTGAGGATATTTATTTATTTATTTATTAGTCTATGGAAATATAATCCTTACAGACTATTTAACATTGAAAACATTTGTAAAAAAATATAGAACTAAATTTAACACAAAATTCATTTAAAATTGGCTACAGCAAAACTAAAAATTTATTACATATTGAGTCTCATGCATAAAAACGAGTAAAAGCGCAGAGTTGAGTCAGGTGAGCAATTGCTCGTAGGTCGAGTTCGATCAAACAGCAACAGCTTTTGCTCAATTTCGTATGCATAAAAATGAGTTCAAACCAATTGCAATTACTTGAGCAAACGGAGATCAAACGTTATTGTTATTGAAGTGCAAACATGTCGTCAAGTTAAAGTGAAGTAGAAGCAGAATCAAATAGTAATAATCATAATAAAATAGAAACTGAAGACATTTCTAAATTTTTAGTAGAAAAAATAAAACAAAATAAATATTTACTAGAAAAAAGTGAATTTTTTTTCTATGTCAGTTGTTGGGTTCCGGAATGGTGTCATTAGCCATGGGCATATTCCATAGCCTTCATCCCCGAGAAGTAATGCGGCGTTCGTTGCATTTTGCATTATTCTACATACCTCGCTGTTTCGTAAGATGCGTGAGTCATGAACTGAACCAGGCCAGGATATGTCAACGCTTGTAAAAAGTTATTTTCCATCACAAGTTGCCTGCACATTTATAGAGTGGAAGCCTTTTCTACAAATATACACATCGCTTTGATTTGTGGGTTTTTTTTATTGTTATATGAGTACAATCAATCACTCCAATTGCAAATGGAAATCAATAATTTGCTTGCCATTTCATTTGAGCATCTTTTATTTCATCTGCATCTTTCGGGAATTTTATCCACTCGCTTGCTTTGGCAGATATAAGTTTCGCATCTTCCGCATTTTGGAATCTAGGATCTGCACAAAATCTTAAATATAGTCGAATTTTATCAATGTTGCTGAGGGCACCACCACGTGTTTCTTCTGACTGCTCAAAAAAGTAATTAGCCAACCAGCAGAAGCTACTATCATCAAACCTATGTATTTATCATTTTATTATTAATTATATTTATTATTAATTATATAAAAAAAAGGATAATAATAGAACACAAACCTGTATAATTTTTTGTCCTAACTTGCTAAATTTGTTTTACGCTGTTGATAACATTTTGTATTTCTTTGTGGCACAAAATATTCAGCCATGATTCGTTTTTAGTTTACGTGAGTCAACTATAAGGCAGGCTCAACAAAATTTGAGCAAGAACTCACAAAAGAAAGCAAAAGCTTGTTTCTATGCATATGAAAATGAGCACAAGCTCATCTAACTTAGTTCAAACTGAGCAAGACGAGATCAAACGTGAGCAGTGAGTAAAAGCAAATACATCAAATTTTATTATGAATACGACAAGCAGCTTTTACTCAAAAAATCGAGTCCGAGTTCAAGCTCACGTTTTAGCATAAGACCCATTGTTTAGGTAAAGTATTATATCCCTTTTGATCAAATCTAAACTTTTTTGAAAGTCAACGATATTATAAAATTTGTTAAATTCGACACAGGCTCGACGAAAAGGATCAGAGTAAACATATTTTTTGCGAAAATAATTTACAATCAGGAACTGCAAATAGCGTGATGTGCGCTGTGAAGTATTTATATTGATTCTGCTGAGGAGAAATTGGGAGTTTAAATTACCACGAGTTAGATTGAACAGAAAGGTAACATTTAACATTTTTCTTCGACTTTTAAGCGTAGGAAGCTTAATAAGAGCAAGGCGGCTTCTATAAGAGGGTAATTGTATAGTTGGATCCCAGCCAAGTCCGCGAAGGCAAAATATTAAGAATTGCTTTTGAACGGATTTAATTGAGTTAGAATGTACAGTGTAAAAAGGATTCCAGACTACAGATCCATATTATATAATAGGTCTTACTAGTGTAGCAAAAAGTTGTTTTGTTGTGTATGGATCAGAAAACTCTTTCGCCCAACGCTTGATAAATCCAAGTACACCAGATGCCTTGTTAATTATTATTGAGATATGCTTTCGGAAATCCAGACGCTTATCCAATAAAACACCAAAATCAATAAATCTTTGGGTCAATTCTAATTGTTCGTTGTTCATCATATACAAGCCGTTAATAGGAAAAGATCTTGTAAACACCATATATTTACATTTTATTACATTATGGTCCATTTACGAGATTGTTCGTCGATATTGTAAAATGAATAGATTATTTTAACATCATCCGCATACATCAGAGATTTAGAGAATTCAATAGTATAAGGAAGATCATTAATAAATAATGTGAATAAAAGCGGTCCCAAATGACTTCCTAGAGGCACACCAGATAGAATATCAAAGGATTTTGATTCAGCACTGCGAAATATAAAACATTATTTTCGGCCAATTAAATAGGAATTAATCCATTTTATAAGTGTAATACTGAAACCCATACGGTCTAGCTTAAACAGTAGAAGATCATGGTTTACCCTGTCAAACGCTTTACTGAAATCAGTATATATAGCATCAGTTTGTTGTTTATTTACAAAAGCTTCATTCAGAATCATTGCAAGTTCAAGTAAATTAGTAACAGTTGAGCAGGACCTACGGAAACCAGGTTATTCAGGAGCAAGAATTGAAGATGCTTGATATGACAATGTATCAGTTATAAGTTTTTCAAATAATTTTGGAATAGAGCTCAATTTAACAATACCTCTGTGATTTGAGATATCGGATTTATTTCCAAATTTGAATAATGGAATAATAAAGGATTTTTTCCAATACTCAGGAAAATGTGACAAGTGTAAGTGATTTATTATAAAGAAACGTTAAAGGAATATAAAGGAATTTTGCACAACGTTTTAAAACACAATTTGGGCATATGATAAATTCAATTTTATTAAATTATCTAAAACGGCTTGTTCTTATGTAAACGGAATACTTATAAGGGATGTTTCAGGAATCAATTATAGATATCCAGAAGTATTACTAAAAACTGATGAAGAATATGTTGGCTCAAAAAATTCTGCAAACATTTCACTTATTGAATTATCGTCATAGTTTTCTAGATTGTTTAGTTTCATTGTAGTTGGGACATCGAGCGATCTCTTTTTAGAATTTACAAATTGGTAGAAGGATTTAGGTTCGTTTTTTAAGTTATTTTTAATTTTTATCACATAATTATTATATGCAGAACGATTCGCCAAATTGCGATATGAAAAATTTCATACCGGGTTTATATTTTCTATGGAGAGTAGGCCAACAAATGGACCGATCAATACCATGTTTAGGAAGGTCATTTATTTTACCCAAAAACATACGCGTACTTATTCGGAAAGAGAGCTAAACACTATCTTCGTTTTTTGATAGATTTAAGTGATTATCGGAAAACAGCTTTATATGAAAACTATGACTAAAAATGGCGCTACAAGTTTTATATTTGGACCCCCATATTTATGTATGTAATAAATCCACATAAATCTATATCAGTAAGTTAAGTCAATATCATAGGAGTTATTTGTATGGGTCCTAAATCTGCATATGGACCAATTTTCACTAATTTCAACAGCAATCATACTATGACTAACAAGAGCTTATAGTTGCGATGTGTTGTTTTATTACAAGGTATACATATAGGGGGACGGACGGATATCAAGAAATCGACTCAGATATTGAAACCATTAGAAATTACCAACATTTAGATATTACAAACATCTGCACAATCGCATTAATACCTCACGACATAGTGCTATTGGGTATAATGAATACGAAAATTATAGTCGACATAGACCGACTTTACGATACCCTATAATATACGTTTAAAGAGTTGTCAGATGTAACTAATTGGATTTAGAAACTAAGCATAACCCAAATTTGGGTGGCATTTTTATTAATTTTCTTGCTTACAGACTTGAAAAAATTCATATAGGATGCTATACTTACATGGGCATTAGTTCAAAAAATGGACCCATTCTGAACACATTTGGTAAAGTCACTTATTTTTTGCAAAAACATATACGGGCCAAATAGTATTAGAAAATGTGTAATAATTTTGTTTTTTGATAGTTTTAGGTGAATATCGGGACGCAGTTTTATATTGGGGCTATGGGTAAGAAATCTCATGCAGGGTTATTTTTGAATAGTGGATGTAATTAATGCAAACAAAACAAAACACTACGATCTAGATGATAATTTGGGTCTTATGGCATCTTACTTCCATCTCATAGGGGAATTTGTATGGAGCCTAGGTCCGAATATGCACCGATTTTTACCAATTTCAATACATATCGTTCATTCTATGGCTAATAAAAGTTTATATACAGCAATTTCCGCTTAATTGATTTTCCTAAAATGCATGCTATTTTAGCTAAAAGCGGGAAAAACTTTTAACCGATACTCTATTGATTGATCCACTGACGCAATTAAAAGAAACCCGTTTAATTAAGTAATTTGATCAATACAACATAAAGTGAAGTGATTATGCATGTGTATTAGGGTGGGTCGATTTAGTAGTCGATTTTTCGATAGCTTTTGGCATGGGGAAAAAAAGTTCCACTACGTTATATCAAAAACATCATTTTAGAAGCGCCTAAATTTCGATGAAGTTATTTTCATGACATTTTCTATAATACTCAGTCCAATGTAAAAAAAACTTATTGAAACTGTGTATACGGGAGGTTTTTTGGGTCGGGACATCCATATACTTTTTTTTATTTTTATTTTGCACTAAGCGACGAATTTTTGACTTTCCCGTATTTAAAATAGACCAAAATATTCAGCAGTGAAAATTATGTGGTGTACACATACACGACCTATATCGACTTCATTCAATTTAAGTCAAAAAATTCGTTTTTAAACTCTTTCTTTGAACTCAAACTCCCTGTCTGTCTGTCTGTCTGTCGTGGGTCAACTCCATTCGCCCTTGTCCAATTGATCTGAAACGTGGCCAATAGTCTTGTTGTGACTACAGATTAATTTTTGGGTAGTCACGCACAGTAACGTATAGTCACGCATAGTCACGCACAGTCAAGGAGAGATTAAAGCCTCACTTCTGCTCATCCGTTCGAGCTGAAATTTTGTTTATAAACTTTTTACGGCCAAAGATTAACTTTAAGATAGGCACAGGCACAGTCAAAAAGAGATTAAAACCTCACTTCCCCTCATCCGATTGAGCTGAAACTTTGTCCATAAACTTTATGTGGCCAAAAATTAATTTTAAAATAATTACGCAAAGTCACGCACAGTCACGGAGAGATTAAAGACTCATATGCAGAAGGAAAGAAAATGTTTTAATAAAAACTTTGTTTTTATGGGTTAGGTTATTTTATTTACTCTTTTACATAGGTATTTTTCAAAATAATTACTAGCCGGAACTTGAGTTATATAGCTTAAATACCTGAAAGCAGTCAGGGTCTGCGTTTTTTATACTTCAAAAAGTGGTAATAAAATATAAAAAATTGTATTTTGCTGGATTGCAAGAAAGTATTTATAATAACTAGCAGATCCCAGCCCTCGAAATTCGAGTGCAAATTCTAAGAAATTTTATTTTTTCATTTAGTAAATTATTGACCCTAAAACTATGCTAATAAATTTTACAAAATTCATAATTCACCACTTTTTTGGTTTATGTCCAAAATTATTTTATTGTGAATGAAGAAAAAAAATAATTTTTTTTCAAGCACATTAACAACTTTAAATCAGCGTAACCGCAAGAAATGTAAAAATTTTAAAATCTGTCTATCTGGTGGAAAGCTAAAAAGAAATATCTTTCATATAAGATACGTTTGGTCAGATTTCGGGTAAAACTGTGGAACAAAATACCGGTCACAAGAAATCGCCTATTATTATACTAGACAATTATTCATTACAGTTTGAACAATGGATAAATGCTGTTATAGACACCTCGCTGATATTTATTTTCAACAAAAAGATGTGGACGATATAATTTTGCACATAAATAGACAAAGAAAAATTACAACTTTTGCATCAAATTTGAAAAAACGGTACATTGAATGCTCCCATACAAGGCAAAGATGTACAAATGTCACCAAGACTGGTTATTAAAGGAACTTATATTTGAGATTTCATCTACAACAACCAACGAAAGTGGAAAAATGATCGACCAGCAAAACCAATTGAAACAAAAGAATAAGAGAACCGAAGGCGCACAAATAGGATTTTGAAAAGCATTCCTGCGCCAGTTGAAGATAAGTGGTGTCACCAGAAGAAGCGTTCGTACTATTTTTGGATTTGAAGTTGATCAAAAATCAATATATGGAATTGCGGAAGCGAACCAATGCAAGATCTCATTTCAAAAAAATTGGAAATTACAGCAATACTTTTATTCATAAATGGGATGTGATGGATCCTCTGGTCAGAAACAATACAAGCAATTTAATGACGAAAATCCATCAGATGCTAATTTATTTATGGTATCTTTCATTCCATTGCGCTTAACAAAAATTTATAGCAGCTTAGAGCCGTCAACTAGTAGAGCAACAGAAATTGATGTATGGAAAAATTAAATTCGTTCTTCAACAAAGTATTGCAGGCCAATAAAGTTTTCATTCAAAAAGAAAACCAAAGATAGCATAACTGAAGAAGTTCAAAAAATAGATCAAATTAAAGAACTTTAACCAGGAATGTGTAGATTTGATGGCCAAGAGTTGAAGTAAATTCTAAAATGTGTCTCACAATGAGTGATGGAAAAGTTGCACAAGCTTTAACCGAAACAAAGTGACCGTCAAGCTGCAGTATATGCCAAAAGACATCAAGACAATGAAGCCAATCTCCACCACAACACGATAGTTTTAAGCAAGCCTACGAATTTGGAATGTCCCTCTTCATGCTAGAATACGTTTTATGGAGCATATTTTTATATTGGTTTATGATTTGGAATTTGCTCCGTTAGGCAAAACAGTGAGAAAAACAAAGAAAATGAAGAAAAAAGAAAGCAGAAAAAAAACAAATTCGAGAAAAAATATCTACAGCTAGGCCTCATAATCGACCAACCAAAACAAGGAGAAGGAAACTGAAATGATGAAAACACTGCAGGAAGATTTTTTTCGGGTCCAGGAACTGTAGCATCTATCACAGGTGTAGATCATGAACTAATAAGATGATTCAAAATCATATTACAGGTTCTAGCATGCAACAGAAAGGTAATGCAAAAAAAATTTGAAGAGTAAGCCAATAAAACAGTTATTCTTAATAACGAACAATACTCTTGGAAATATATGCCATCCACAGTTCATAACATTTTGCACCATGAGGAAAAAATAATTCAAAACAATATGCTACCAATATGAGATCTATTTGAAGAAACGCAAAAAAAAGAAACAATGACTACAGATTCCTTCACGAGCACAACACAAGAAAAATGTCCAGAAAGCCTTATCACTATTTTGTTGTGCCCTTCAGGTCCATATATTATCAACTTTCGACAAAAATGGAAAACTATCTCTATTGAATTAGACGAAAAAGCTAAACAACCTCTAGAAAAAGAAAATCAAGGCTATTTAGAAGAAATATTTATTAAAATTGTTTGATTTAAAGTAGTTTTTCAGTACAATAACAATAATTTTCTAGCAGATTCCAGCGCTCGAAAATCGAGTGCAATTTCTAAGCAGCTTTATTTTTCAACTTAACCAAATCACAAACCAACACATCTATGGTTTATTATTATTGTGAATGAAGATAACAAACTCATTAACAAACACATTAACTAATTTAATAAAGCACACATAGCATATGTATAACTAGATGATTGTTTGGCGCCTAGGCGCCCGTTTAAAAATTATGAATAAAACAGTTTAAATTTAAATACACGAAAAATTTATAATAAATTATATATCTTTAAATATAGTAGTAAATTGAAAATTATATTGTCACATATGTACATGTGAAAAAATATTGAGTCTGTAGAAATTATATACTTATGTACATAAGTATCAAAACAGATAAGAAATATTTGGCAAAAAAGCTTTTCAATTTAGAATCTCTTGAAAAACTATATTTTGTGTGAAATATCGTTGGTCATTTAATAGTTTTCCTTGCTGTGGGTTCGATTGAATACGTATCTTAACTTGGCTTGCAACTTTTGATCGTGACAAAGCCACATACAGTTGACCGTGTGAAAATACCGCGGTCTCCAAATTAATGCCAACGTAATCAAATGACTGGCCTTGAGCCTTGTTTATGATAATTGCGTATGCAGGAATTACTGGAAACTGGCGGCGTTTTAATATGAAAGGTAATGTGGTGTCGGTTGGGGCGAGGTCAATCCTAGGAATTCGAACCGTATCGTTTTAGTCAGCGTTACAGAATCAGTCAGTCTCTCAATCAGTCAGAGAGTCAGGGATCAGCGTAAATATATTAAAGATATTACCCCCCCTTCACACGTTCAATTTTTGGCTGTCAAGTTGTAATGCACTCATACTTTTATATCCTTTTTTACTAAACAATCATACGTTTCAATTCTCTCTTTCAATTTTTCAATGGGACAGTTGCTTAACAATTTTTTGACTATTGTATGTGTGATCAATTTGACTTGAACGTTGGAAGGCCGGGTAAAGTGAGGAGATTGGAGATTCACAAAATTATTAAAATATAATACAATGGAGTGCGTTTATAAGTAACCCTGGTTGTAATAAATTTTTGTTTATAGTGAAGAATTTCTTCGGTCCCAAGAGTTTTAATCACATTTTTCATACAAATTGCTTCTCTTATAGCGAAAAGTGGTTATATCAAACTTTTGACTTTAACAAAAAATTTTTTTTTCAATTTCAGAATTTTCCTATATTATCAGGCATGTCACAGAACCAAAATCGTAACGAAAGTGGAATTGAGTTCCTATTTGGCTTCTTTAGAAAATTAAAATTGATAATTTTTTGTGGAATAAAACCACTTTCAATTTCCTAAGTGGAATTTAAATTTTCAGTATCTTTTGCACCAAAAAACTAATAAACATAACTTATTACAAATAAAGAATTTAGTTTTATTTTATATTTTTGCAAAATAAATACATTTATAACCAAATTAAGAGAAAGTCATGATCAAATGACAAAATCGAAAACGATTTAACGATTTCGATTTAACGTTGTATTGCCACCTTTTTTTAATCGTACAAAATAATTGTTTTTCTTACAAAAATCAACTCTGACAGAAAGAACCAAAACAAACCAAAAAAAATTAAGAATAAATTAGAAAACATGTAAGTATTTATTTTTATTTTAACATTTATTTTAACTTATTTTTTGTTAAAGGGGAAAACATCGGAATGCAGACCAAGAAAGAATATTTATTGAGTTCATGGAATGCCATCAACATATAGCCAGGGGGTTTGTTAAGGGAGACCAGGTTGTTGTGGACTCTTACTGGGCAGACTTGATATCACAAATGTATGTGATATATCAAATGTCGTCGACACAGTTTTTAAACATAATTATGATTTTGCTCTGATTCAATTACCGCACCTATTGATATGCCGGGCATTTTATTTTTTTTAAATAAAATTACAAAATATTTTCACAATTTTTATTATTTTTTTGTTTGTTTACTACAATCATCTGTTTTATGTTTACGTTGCGTTGCCATATTTATCGCCCAAATACGAATTTTCAACTTAAATCGATTTTAATGAAAACGAACAAAAACTGAAGAAGCAAAAACAAAATTGATCGAAATAGTAACTTCGAAATCAAATCGATTTCCATCGAAATTTGTGACATGCCTGTATATGTATTTTTAAGAAATTAATTTTAATTTAATTTAATTTTAAACAAAACAAAAACTTCGATTTTCAAATGAAGTTTTGTAAAAGGTCCTTTTATGTATATTTTCGCAAAAGTTTGCCAGTAGCCAACGTTTGCTTCGTACTTTCTGCTTCTATACATAAGGAGTTTTTAATATTATATGATTTTAAAAAAATATTTTATTTTCATAGAAACTCGGTAATTTTAGTCTTATTAAGGCAAACTATTAATATGTATCTTTTTAATAATTTTATTTATGTTTTATAACTTTTTAAAATGCATCAAAATAAAAAAATTTATTCAACTAAAAAAAAGTTTTTAAACCTTTCGGACAAAGCAAAAAAATACTACGGTTATAACGAACTTAGTCTAACTAATTTGGCCGGTCCCGCCGAGTTCGTTATAACCGAACTCCATTGTACTGTAAAAAAAAATAGAATAGCATAGAAAAAAAAACACGTTTTAGAGCAGGGTTCCTAAAAGTTTCTAAAGGGGTGGGGGGTAAGGTTTTAAAAGTTAAAAAAAGTGGTATTTTCATAATTATTTTATTTATTTCATACATATGTACGTTATAGCATAACATTTGAACAATCTTTAAAAAATTTTCAATTAAAAATTTTAATAAATAAGTCCGTGACAGGGAATCTCCGGAGGCGTTGTTTTTTTGCGGTGAACATCATAACTCGTTACCGGATCATGTGAAATAAAAAATCGAAATGCATTTCAAAGGTAACATGTTTCCTGAGGTAGTGACGAAGAGTTTTGTGAATGTTGTGAATTCAGAAAGAGAAATGCAAAAAAAGGTTCTTTAACCTACCACCCCTTAAGGAAGTGCAAACACCAAAGGAGAAAAAAATATTTCATAGTTCATCATACATGTAAACTGAAAAAGAGAACTAAATTTTTTGAAAAGTTATCTATAAATCCAAAAAATAAAAAATCAGAGCGTATTAGTTTTATTTAAAAAAAAAAACTTATTATTCCAAATCGCCTTTAATTCTTTCAATAAATATTTACGTAATTTATGGTTGTCAACATTTTTTGAAAGCAAATTATACAAAAATTAATATTATGAATGAAAAAAAATTATTTTCCCACCTCTCTTCTGCAATTACAATGTAATTTAATTATGCAAAGTTAGAATAATTTAAATTTTAAACTTAATATTGCACTATTTTTTTAAGTGTTTTTCAATACAGAGCTTTATATGAAATCATACGGTAGACAACAACAAAATCCACATTGAAGATCTCTTTTTTTTCAAATATTTATCAAAAAAAGCACACTCTTTGCTGGCCATCAGAGAACCTGAGCGAAAGCACTCCTAACAATACAAAACAATTTTGATAAAAATGTTTAAAATTTCCTTCAATACTTTTTCTTGCAGAATTTTTTCATTTGCCAACAAAGGGAATTTAAAGAAGAATTTGAATAGATCTCAGTTTTTTGATGCATTTTTTGCGTTCATCTTATTCCATATGTAACACGAAATCTGCATATGTAGTGCTATTGTCGTTAGCAGTGCTGCTAATTTTGACAACTTATTTTAATTTCGACGATTTTTCAATTTGTTAAAATTTTTAGAATGATGATTGAAGATTTTAAATTTTCAGTAGTATAAAAATTAGGATTTCAAGGGTTAATAATTAATGGGTTGTTAATCGAAAATTGATAGTTTTAGTTCAGTGTAAATGTAAATTACAAAATATGTATAGATTTAATTCTGGGTCAAGTCGTTTCAAAACGGAAATACCTTGAATAGCATCTCCATTTAAGATTTAAGTTTTAATTACGGCTATACTTTAAACCTATATTATATGTTTCAGCTATAGATATATATCAATAAAATTATTTAGTTGATTGCTGTGTTAAATTTTTTTCGTTGAAATTTCACCACTAATACATTTTTACATATAGAAATAACCAATGCTGTAATAATATTCGTAATATGAATTATATAAATAAATTTTATTGTTTCCTTTTGTAGTATTTTTTCGAGTTTTATAAGCGGTAAAATTTTCTTGACAATTTCTTGTTTTAAAAATGACAATTTTGGCGATTTAGTTTCCAAAATTGTAGATTTTCAGAAGATTTTATTAGCAGCACTGGTCGGTAACAAAGAAGAGAGAAAATTGTGTGTGTGTTTGTATAAAATGAGAAAGATTAAATTTTGTTTGTGTATTTCGCATAGCTTCGTATGGAGTGCTGTGTGTGTGAATTATTTCAGCGTTACAGAATCAGTCAGTCAGTCAGTGAGTCAGGGATCAGCGTAAATATATATAAGATTCTATGTATGTGTTAGTAGCAGATTTAAATGCAATTTACTCAAAATAAAGGAAAAATTTTAAAATCACTCAATCTGCAAAACGGCTTAATAGAAGTGCCTTTCAAATAATATACGTTTGGTCAAAATCGGTATAAAACGGTAGAACGAAACATCAGTCACAAGAAATCGCCCAGTCTCTTAATATTATATATTCTCTTTTTTATATAGTTAACAATTTTTCTTGATTTAAAAAGTTATATATTTTATAATTTACAATAAAAATTGATATTGAAATATTTAAAAAGACTATAAAAAAATTGCAACTAAAGTAAAAATATACGACTTTTTCATTGAAACTTCTCTATCTTGAATCAACATCAGGCAATTTTTACGTTCGCTGCTTAATAAATTATATTTTAACTCGGGATTTTTCAAAAAAAAAGCCAACCTTGGCAATTGTGAACATTAAGACTAAACAGTTTACGGGGGCCAAAGTTTTTGGCACTTTCTGACAAAATTTAACTTACAATATTTTTAAAAAGTACGAGTTGTAAAATTGACTGAAAAACTAAGACACTTTATAAAAAAATAAACTTTTTTAACCTCTTAACACTTCTCTTTTGTACTAAAATTCAACTAAAAATGAGAATTTATTTTTAACTGTTCATAACTTCTTTTATTATCAGTCGATATTTACGTGTTATAGCAAAAATTCAGGGCTAACGTCCCACGTACGAAAAAAAAACAAACATCAAAATTACGATCCAATCACAAGATATGGATTATTGACAGCCTTCTCGTGTAATAGTCCACTCTGTGCGCAGTTTATTTTACAACTAATTTTACAACTAATACTTTTTAAAATTTGTATAAGTTAAATTTTTCCAGAAAATGCCAAACTTTGGCCAACTGACCTTTTTAGTCCTAATGTTCACAAGGGCCAAAGGTTGCTCCAAGAGTATTTTTCGTTATAAAGTATAGCTGTATTATTGGCATACTCTCCAAATTTTTTTGCATTTATCTTTGTGCTGCATGCTAGAACTATGGACAACACCTGTGATAGATTTTGCAGTTTCTGGATCGGAAAAAAGCTCCTTGCATTACTTCCATCATTTGAATTTCCTTATCCTTGTTTTGGTTGGTCGATTATTAGGCCTAGCTGTAGATGTTTTTCTTGAATTAGTTTTTTCTTAATTTTTTTTGTTTTTTCTCACTGTCTCACGAAACGGACCAAATTCCAAATCATAACCCAATTTTAGAATATGCTCCATAAAATGTAACGTAGGCTTCCTTAAAACTATCGCCTTGTGGTGGTGGTTGGCTTAATTGACTTGATGTCTTTTGGCATATAATGCAGCTTAACTATGACTTTGTTTCCGGTAAAGATGTGCAACTTTTCAATAAATCATTGTGAAACAAATTTGAAATTTTAGTTCAATGTCTTTAAATTTGTTTCCCATTTTGTCAGGTATTTTAACTATATAACTCAAGTTCCGACTATTGTTGATTTTGAAAAATACCTATATAAATGTACGCGTCAAAATAAAAATAGATTATACCGATAAATATAATTTAATAATTTAGCGCATTATGTCTCAACCCTCGTGTCAACAACTCGTGTCAACTCTACCGTTTCCTTTTTCTGTCAGTATAAAAAACAAATTAACTCACGCAAAAAATACACTGGTAAGACCAACTTTTGCATTCATAACACACTGACGGACGGACGGACATCGTTAAATCGACTCAGAATGTGATTTTGAGTGAATCCGTATAAAAAAAGATGAGAATAGGTCCAATATTTTTGGTAGTTACAAACATCAGGACAAACTCATAATACCTAACCACATAGTGGAAAATATTTGAGTCTGAAAAAGTATTCTGGTGCACACGGGCGGAAACTGGCGGGTATACAATGGGGTATAGGAGGGTTCGGTATACAAAACTACAGAAAAGTGCAAAATTGTTTTGATGGCTTTTGATGGGCAGGAGTTATGCTCTATTAAGTAGGAGATTTTTGCGAAATTTGGATCTTTTAAAAATAATTTTTTTTTAATTTGAAAACGATTCAGTGACTTTATGTTTCTAACATTAATAGCTTAGAAATAACATAATTATATAAAATTTATTTTATTTTAAAATCTTTAAAAAAAGCTACAGTCACTTAAAATTTTAAATTTACAAAGAAATTTTTAATTTTATCAAAATACTGAGAAAGTCCATTTTCGAAGAACCTGCTCGCTGTGATATAGCTGAAATAGAATCACAATTTTTTTGGCTCCCAAGTGTCACTGGTATTTACTTTCAAATGAATAGCATAACTTTAAAATCGGTTACCATAAAAAAAAATGATTTTTGGCGGCCTTCCCAAAATATGGTCCACAGTGCGCCGGACCAAATTATTTTCTTAAACGCAAATTTTGTAAATTGTTTCTGCATTTCTGACATCCCTAAATTGACACAGAAAGTGAATTCTGAGGCTTTTTCATTTGTTTATTCGCAACAAATAAACAACTTAGGAACCACTATATGTTTTTTAATAACGTATTTTTTTTATTTAAATTATGCTTACTAAAATCACTTTAAACCTATTTTTTTCAATGGCGGTTTATAAAATCATTTGTCACTTTGTTGAGACTAGAATAAGAATAAAACAATTTGCCAAGAAACGAAGGAGTTTAGAAAAAAATATCAAAAAAAATCTTCAAAGACAGAATATTAGACTTTTTAACACCGCTTGCTTCTCTGCCCAGTTCGCCTACAAACACGAAATGCAAGCCTTTTCAAGCAGCATGGAAACGCGTCTTGAAAATACCCTCTAAGTTCAAAAAAAAAAAATAACTAAAAATAAAAATAAACCACAAATCGTTAGTTTTTGATATTTGTATTTAAATTTTTTCAGCAAATTAAATGGATTCCTTAAATATTTTGTCGCTTTGTCAGTTGTTTTTTGTTCTTTCAAAATAAAATATAAAATTATTTGGTTTCAGCTGAAAATGTTATTGTCATGTATTGAAATATTTGTGTGCTTCATCATTTATTTTCAGCTAATTTTAACGATAAATTATTTTAAGTGTATAAAAAATAAACATGGCCTGCGTATACGAAAAAGTTCATATGGGGTCTAGAGAAAACAATAGACCGATCACGATCATATGTTTCAAAGTCTTCGTATATCGTAAAAACGTATATAAACCAAATTTGAGGAAAGTTTGTGCTACACATATATTTTTCTAAATATAATTAAGTGAATATCAGGAAACATCTTCATATGGAGGCTCAATAAAAACGGTATTTTTAACCGATTTCATAGAAAATGCTTATATGCGATTTTCACCAACTTCAATAGCAACCGTCCTATGATCGACAACAGCTTTATTTATCCGATTTGATTACAAGGTTTACATGAACAATGTTTTTTTATATTTGTTTATCGCAAGCTCCAAAAAGCCAACGGATCCCCTAATGCAGGATGCTCTATTACTTATGCTTCAGTCTATGATAATTGACAGCAATCAACTAAATATTATTACTTTAGTTAACCCCAAAACTACTGTGTCTAATATACATTTATGCAGATGGTTACAAAAACTAACCACAACTAATACCCTTTTAAGCGAACTACAATCTTTAGTGTACGTAGCGTATCGAAAAAACTAAATAATCTATGATGAAGATAATAAATCTCATTTGTTAGTCGATAATAGCCCTTGACATTATAATTTGTTCAATTCAGGCAAACTACAAACATGTCAGCTTGATTTTGTTTTTCTCTTTTGGTTCATCTTCTTGTTACAGTTTTATTTTTTTTATTTTTTTTTTTTTGTAGTTGTTTTATTAATGTGTTTCACCTTAAGCAATTGATAGGCTTTTAAGATGTTTTTGATATTAGTTTTTAATTTCGATGTTTTTTATATATATTTTTTTAAAATATTTTTATTTGATTTTCGCCGCCTTTTACTGTATTTGTTGTGGTTTGAATAAGTAATCAAAAATCTCACCATGATATCTTCAATAGTACTCGTACATACAATATTTTCGATAATACCGCCACAAAATTTGATTTTGTATTTTCCATTTAATGTTGCATAGAGTTATACATAGGTGTAATTTGGAATGGAAAGCGTATTAAAAAGGTAATTAGGAAGCATGAAATTTGATAAAATTTATTTAAGTAAATTTTGCATTAGCAGATTATCAAAAGTCACACCTAAAGTCAGAGTCAAATGGGAATTATTTGAGAAAATTTGCGGTATCTAAAAACGTAAATGATTCAATAAAATCTTTTCGGAAATAGAGAAATTGGCTACCAAGGGTTAGAAACAATTTTTTATAGAAAAAAATGTATATTTTTCCGAAAAGATTTAAAAAAAACTTTTTAATAATATTTTAAAATGGAAACTAATTTTTGGAAAACAATAACTTTTTTAAGGATTAAGATTAGAAGAAATAATAATTTAAGATGAAAATCACAATATTAACCTTCACAGTGTCTGATATCAAATTAATTATATTTAAAAATGTATGGTAGTTGAAAAATTCTTAGAGGCGAAAAATTTCTCCATGGTGAAAATCAGAAATCTACGAGTATATGAAAATGAAAACAAAAACTTCAGTCCAAGAAAAATTAGTGGTGATAAAATTTTACTTACCATCTAAAGACACTAATCGTTTTTTACCTCATTCACACAGAATTGTATATCGACATGAACCATTTTGTTTCGCCGAGATTTATCAAAAAATTTTTTAAAAAATTTCAAAGGTCTCTTTAAATAATCAATTTTTCTTACAATATAAACAAAAATTTTTGTGGTGGATATCAAAATATAAAACCATTAGATCTTAAAAATTTTTAAACTAAACAAGAACAAGTAAGAGTGTTGAATTTGCTTGTGCTGTATATTTCATGCTCTCCACCCATGCTCTATACACCTTATTGTAATCATTATTGTCACACTAAGAGACAAGAAAGGATTCAAATTATAATGGCTAGATTTTTTACAATGATGTTTTAAGTTAATAAGATACTCTTAATTAACAAAAATATTTAGTAATTTCGTGCTTTTTAATTGAAAGCAATTATTAAATACAAAGAGCATAAATGTAAATACATACGATAACATTTTTGCTGTTATGTATATTAACTAAGCATACACATTTTTTATACCATATACCACAATGGGGTTTGGGTATAATGACTTTGTGCTGCTATTTGTAACTACCAAAAATGTTTGACCTAGACAAATCTTTTATTATACCGATCGCTATATCGATTTAGCGATGTCCATCCGTCCGTCTGTCCGTTTGTGTGTCCATGTAAACCTTGCAATCAAACTACAGGTCGCAATATGCACCGACTTTCACTAGTTTCAATAGCGGTCATCCTATGACCGATAAAAGCTCATATGCCAAATTTCATCTAAATATATTATTTATATATTTAGAAAGTCGGTGCATATTTAGACATAGTTCCCATGCAAATAACACCTATGAAATCGACATAAGATCCAAATTATCATATAGATCTGAGTCAAATTAGGTTTGTACGTGTTTATTAGTCATAGGCGCCATATAAATCTGATTCCCCATCTTTACTTAATCTATCAAAAAACAAAAATATTGCACAGATTTTTCTCAAATTTGGTTTGTATATATTTTTTCAAAATATAAGTGACCTTACCAAATATGGTCAGCATCGGTCCGTTTTTCGACCTAGTCCCCAAATAAATATATAGCTTCCGATATGAACTTTTTCATATCTGCAGCCAAATAAATTAATAACAATGCCACTCAGATTTGGTTTATGCCTATTTTCTATATTCACTTAGTTGGACCTCAGAGGTAGGGTCTCTAAGCCATGGTATACGGTATCGTATAGTCGGTCTAGACCGACTATAATTTTCTAACTTGTTTTTAAATTAAAATTGAATTTTTTGTAAACAATCATTTTAAGAAAAAGGAATAAAAGAATGAAAAGGAAGATTTGTTTTAAATTGAAAAAGAAAAAAGAATACAAAATTGAAAATTTATTTAAAAAAAAAAACGCATCAACGTAGTTTAATTGTAAACTAGCAGATTCCAGCGCTCGAAATTTGAGTGCAATTTCTAAGCAACTTTAAACTTAGCCAATTCACAAACCAACACTTTTTTGGTTTATTATTATTGTGAATGAAGATAACAAACTCATTAACAAACACATTAACAAATTTAATAACCACATACATGGAATATGTATAATTATATATATGTGTTAGTAGCAATTTTAAATTTACTCAAAATAAGGGAAAAAAATTTAAAAACTGTTAATCAGGTGAACAGCTAAAAAGAAATACCTTTCAAATAATATGCGTTTGGTAAAAAGCGGGATAAAATGGTAGAAAAAAACGGTAACCAAAAAATCGCATAGCTTATTAATATTATGGATATATGATGTAAACAAAAGAGAGCGAAATAAATTCATTAAGTAGAGTACTTTATTTGAAATAACTATTGATAAACTTAGAATTAAATTTTATCATTAACGTTAATTGTTAACGTTTAAATTGTATAAGCGTGAAACTTGATAAAAAAAAATCTCTTACATATATATAACTAGCTGAACCCGGTGTACTTCGCTACCACTCATCGTTATAAAATAAAACAAAATTAAAAAAAATATTTATACATTAACAAAATATTATTTATTTAATTTAGAATTAATTATTGCAATGATTTGGGATGTAAAATATTTTTAGTTTGTCCATCTGGAGCATAAACATATAAGTCGGTGGGTTTTCTTACACGTGAGCATGCAACAAAATGCTGTCCATGTGAGAAACATGGATTTGTTAAATTTAAGCCGCAAACTTGAAGATATTGACCTTGAGCTTTGTTAACAGTCATCACAAATGCTAATCGAATAGGAAACTGTAATCGTTTGAAGTCGAATGGTAAATCAGTTGGGATCATTGGAATGCGTGGCAAAGCACATCTGTTCCTTTATATATTCCTGTTATAATGGTCGCTTCTATTAAATTATTTAGCATTTTTTTACGGCAAGTAGAGTGCCATTGCAAAGCCGTGGTGGATCGATATTGCGCAGTCAAATAATGGGCACTCCAATTTTGAGTTGTAGCACATGTGCTGGAAAGCCTGGCACATCAATAAACGAATATAAAAAATTGTGTGTAGTGAGTGAAAGTTTCACACTGTGAAAATTTAAGGAAGAATGGTGTACAGGTTTGGCTTCCTACAAATCGGAAACAAAAGGACGTGGCCCGCCGACTTTCACATGGAATGTATACCTATTTAAGAAAACAACTTATTAAGCAAATCAATCCATGCCAAATATTGAGTTATATGGGCGGGGCGTCGTCCCTTTTTCCACTAACAACTTTGTATAGTCAAGGGCTTAATAGAAGTTATTTTGAATTTTAATTTTTCTAAAAAGGGCGTGGTCCCGCCCAGTTTTCTTGTAGTACTATTTCTATTAATTTCAATACGTTATATAACAAATATCATCGCCGTAGGTTAAAAAATGGCCGAGATATGACGATTTTAAATTTTGGGTTATATGGGCGGGACCACGCCCCTTTGCCCACTAATAAATTTATATATTTATGGACCTTTTGTGAAAATTTCATGACGATCCTTCCAGTAGTTTAGAAGATATTACGATTTTTTTTATTTTTCTAAAAAGGGGCGTGGTCCCGACCACTTTTCTTCTGTTATATATTTCTATTCATGCCAATACCATATGTACCAAATATGACCGCTATAGGTCGAAAATTTCCCGAGATATGACGATTTAAAGTTTTGGGTTATATGGGCGTGGCACCGCCCCTTTGTCCAATCAAAAATTTATATAGCATATTACTCCTTTCACAGTAACATGCTGTGAAAATTTCAGGAAGATCGGTTCAGGGGTTTGGCCTCCTATAAAGCAAAAACAAACACACATTTATTTTTATATATATAGATTGACAGCAGATTAATTATAATTTAAGGTAAAATGGGGCGAAAAAGACGGATCTGGTAATAAAAAAATGTATGACTACCTTACCTGTAGATAAAAAGTGTATAAAACTTTAGGTAAATACATATTACAAAAAAAAAGTCTTTTGTATAGCAAACATTGTTAGTGGTATAAGTAAGTATCTGAATTAAAAAAAAGGGGTCGGTGAAGTGGGCGCGGTTCATAGTTATATGGCGACATTAACAGTATTAAGAGCAATATACTACCAAATAAAAAAAAAATCCGTTGGAAGAAACAAATTTGTACAGAGAACAAAAAGTTTAAAACTTTCAAACAAAATTTCGCGTGAAAAGGGGCGTGAAAGGGGGCGTGGCATAAGAAATGTTTATTTCTACCTCGCCTGGAGTATAATGTGTCTACAATTTGAAGTAAATCTGTTAAAAACTATATGGGAGCAATTACATAATTTTAAAAAAGTGGGCGTAAAAGTGGGCGCGGTCGAAAAAAGAAGTACCCTATTAATCATGCCAGAGTCCCAGTTAAATGCTGTGAAAATTTCAGGAAGATTGGTCGAGATCTTTGGTCTCCTATAAGGTACAAACCAACAAATAAACAACTAAACAAACACATTCCATTTTATATATGATGAATTTCATGTAAAAATCGAGATGCATTGAACCCGACCCCCTCAGATATCGATGCACTTTTGTTCATAGCTAAATTTGATCAATACAAACAAACCCTCATTTTTAGAAATGACTGTTTTGCGATTTTTTGGGCGTGGCACAGTGGGAAAGTTTTCAAAAAAACGCGAAAATAGTCGAAAAGTGCTCCATTTAAAGCAATAACTCAGAATCGGCTGAACCGATTTCCATGATCTTGGTATCATTAAAAAGATATTTTAACAGGCTTTATGACACGATTGAAAAGAAAAAATACACTGTAAAAAATTTTATAACAAAAAGAAAATTTTAAATAACGAAAAAACCAAAAATATCAAGAGTTTTTTTACAGTGTATTATTTTTTTAGAAAGGTTTATACTTCACCTATACCATATCCAAAATGTAAAATGGGTTCTTTTTTAGTTTTTTTTATATAATTTTTTAAGTAATGTCACTTTTAGTAATACGTACGTACGTGTACTTATTACGTACACTTATTAGATATTTTTATGCATCTGTACTTATTGTTTGAATTCATATTCACTCAAATTTTTAAAATATATGCGTAGAAATTGTAATGGGATATCTTGGCTTCTCGAAACTGTTTATAATTATGAATTTCGGTACGTTGCACTTTTAAAATATGGACTTGTAATTTTCGCGGTCGTCGACACTTGTTGAATGAGTAAAATCGATCAATGCACTCCTATTTATACTGTGTATTGTTCACTAGTTTACTGACAGGTACTTATCAATGGGGTGCATATTTTTTTACGGTGGCTATATACCTGTTTCACCATGTGTGAGTTTTAAATTTTCCGAATAATGACCACCCTTAAATGTGGGTTGAATTTCTGTAAAAAAGTCATATAGGTAGCCAACTGAAAAACCCAAATAATTAAAAATTACTTTGCTTACGCAATCAAAAAAATTAAATAACCCTTTAATAATTTTTTGATTATTGTTACAATTATTTATTTATTTATTTTAGTGATTGACAAAAAATTAAAAATTTTAATATATATTTTTTAAATTTATAATAATAGCAGCAAATATTTTTGACAAATGCAATAACAACAAAAACTTTCAACAAATAACCCTTTGTTTATTCCGTTTTGTTAATTCTGAGAATCATAAAAAATATGATCGAGGGTTTTTCCGAAGAATGTTGTGCATATGTAGAGCAAATTTTTGAAATTCATAGCTTTACTCAATTGCGAATAAAAGCGAATTGAGTTGGCAAATCATGTGTTGTACTGTGTTATTTTATCTGTAAATATAAAATACTAGCTGAGTCCGGTCCGCGTTGCTGGCCCGAAGAAAACATCTGGATTTTGTATTGCATCTAAATTTTAATACCGAGTGTCGGGCAAAAGTAAACCACGAACTCCCTCGAAAATCCTGAAATACATTGCATTTAATAATATTATGAATATGACTGAAAAAAATATACGTTTTCTTGAATATTTTAACACCAGCGCCACCTACAGTTGAAAAACTTTGTCAGCAACTTTAGTTTTATGTACATAATATATGTTGCGAATTTGAGTTAAATTGGACCGTAAATAAATTTTTTGGGAAAATCTCGATCCCAGCGCCACCTATCAGATACAAAAAAAGTTATGCAAATCCGAGAACCAAAGGAACATATGGTATGAATACGAAGTCGCTAGCATTAGTGGTTCAACAGTTATTAGAGTACCAACATACGCACCAACGTTTTTATATATTAAGATAAGGGCAATTGCTAGAAGTGACACTACTTAAAAAATTATATAAATAAAACTAAAAAAGAACCCATTTTACTTTTTGGATATGGTATAGGTAAAGGATAAACCTTTCTAAAAAAATAATACACTGTAAAAAAACCCTTGATCTTTTTGGCTTTTTCGTTATTTAAAATTTTCTTTTTGTTATAAAATTTTTTACAGCGTATCTATTTTTTTTTTTCAAACACGTCATAAAGCCTGTTAAAATATCTTTTTAATGATTCCAAGATCATGGAAATAGGTTCAGCCGGTTCTGAGTTATTGCATTTTAAATGGAGCACTTTCGACCATTTTCGCGTTTTTTCGAAAACTTTCCCACTGTGCCACGGCCAAAAAATGGCAAAACAGTCATTTCTAAAAATGACGGTTTGTTTGTATTGATCAAATTTAGCTATGAACAAAATTTCATCGATATCTGAGGTGGTCGGGGTTCAAAATTTCAGTTTTATCTTGATTTTTAAATGAAATTCATCATATATAGATTCAATACTAATTAAATAATTAAATTGAAAATTTTGAAAAGCACTCGAACAAATATTGATATTAGCTAATAAATAAAAACTAACATAACCCAGCACTCGACATTCGAGTGCAAATTCTGGGAAATTTTTTTTTTCTTTAAATTTTTTTAATTCTATATATATAAAAAATGTATGATAATAAATAATTTTATAAGAGCCTAAAGTTATGCTAATCAATTTTAGGCAATTCACAATTCAACAGAGTGCGTGTGACATACAATTATAATGAAATTTGATGAATTGTGAATTGGCCAAAATTGATCAGCATACCTTTAGGTTCTTATAAAATTATTTATAATAAATATTTTATTCTGTTTCATTTAATATATTTTTAACATATATTATACGTAAATTTTAAAATTTTGCACTTCTCCTCCATATGAACTATAACTATGACAATTGTCGCACTCCTCCGAGCCCGTTATGTTTAAAGAAAAATGCAAAAATTTGCCTTCACGTATTAATATATAGATTACAAAAGTCGCAATTGTTGAAATAAGTGCACATTCTTAAAAAGGTATTTTCCACTTAAGAGGATAATGAAAGCATTATTAAATATTCCATAAACTATAATTGTTCGAAATCCATGGAAAATTACTAAGGGGTTAACAAATATAAAATTTATAAAATTTTGAACACAATTCTATACCAACTTCTTAGACAATAGATATAAATATATATCAACACATTTAAGCTAAACTACTTAAATAGCACTGAATAATGCATGTAAATAATTCAAATTTTAATATGCACTTAACTTGACACAGGGCAAATTCATAACGAAAACATGACTAAACGATTTACCCCAAAAAAAAAAACTATATTTACTTCGCATACAAAAGTAGTAACCAAAAAAATAAAAAAATATAGAGCACTTCAAAATGCATTATACGGTATGAAAAGTAGAAGGCCTCCTTAACAAATGTTTCTCAGAATTTAAGTGTAGTTTATTTTCTACCTTTAAGTTAAAAACAAAATATTTTACAACAGACCAAATATGTTTGTATGAGTTTGAATAAAGCAATATGAATATGCAAGAGTACAGCAGTGATGATTGATTACAAAAATGACCTCAAAAAAAAAAATATATACCAAAAAATATATATAAAAAAAAATTTAACATATTTCATTTCATTTTAGGAAATTGAATAAAAATTACTATAAACTTAACATAAATACAGATTTCCAAAAAAAAAAAAACGAAATCTGAAGAAAATCATAACTTGTACAAACAAAATGTTTAAACACATTCAGAGGAGAAGAAATTCAATAGACGAAACAAAAGTCGATAAACGAATTTTCGTATGTGTTTATTGTAGGTCAGCTGGGGAGTTATAGGGGCGTTCACTGAAATGTGTTACAAAGCAACTGCTGGTATTTGTAATTTTGTTCACCAAACACCACCAAAAATATTCAATTTTAAGTATTTTCCTCTAAACGCCTTTTAGAAAACTTTTAAGTAAAATTAGAAAAAAAAAAACAAAAGCTTTGTAACGTCTCGAGCTGCTGGATAATAATCTCTGTACTTTACTACTCGGTTTAAAGAAGCACTTAAAGGCACACGTGAAACAAATTGTAGCACTTCATTAGTTGCATTTTCAAAGTAACGGCCCAGACATGCAGCATAGATAATTGTTTAATAGAAAAGAAAAAAGAAATGAAAACTTAGCCAGAACTTGAAATTGAAAATTACTAATAATATTTTGTATTATAAATATGATGAATGCTAGTTTTTTCTTCTTCTTTTTTTATGAAAAACGGTAATAAATTTAAATGCATTTTGGGTGGTATTCTTACAAATACATTTTTTCGGATTCTGTTGAAAACAACACATTAAATTGTTAACGCTTTAATTATAAAGCGGTTTTTCTTTCTTTTTAAAGAGAAATCAATATTTGATTAATTTTTAGTCAATACTTTGTTTTGGTAAAAGCAAAAGTTTAGGCATCAATTTGGAATGAAATTAACAGTTTTCAAAAACTAAGACAATTAATTAACCTACGTCAGCTCCTTGCGCAGCCAACTACGCATGAGCCAAACTTTCTTTTACTTTTTTTTTCCAAAACCGTCAATTAAAAACTCAAAAAATTTAATGATTTCATCAATTTTGTTTGTTTTGTGGAAAAAAAAAACAAAGATAATTTTATCTAAGAAAGCCCGTATTCCTAGATTTTTACACATATTGAATAATATATGTTTTAAGCGAAAGTGTCTTGTAAAGTTTGTTGACGAGTAATTACTCAATTGGCAAGCATCTGCATCAGTAGAGCCACCAAAAAGAGTGTCCCCAAGCACATGAAAGAGAAAGCGAGAGAGAGATATAGAGAGAGAAGGCATTACAATATGAATAAGCTAAACAGTACTTTAGAATATGTATGACTGTTAAATTGGAATATAATATATACCCTCCGTCTCTATTCTAAGCAAAAACCTTATAAACAACAGATAAACAAGGCTAGATTTCACATTGGCTTTATTTTTTATAATCATGTTTAAAAACTAAAAAATATCTAACAAAAATTTTAGATATTTTATTGCGTTTTTTAATTGCAAGCAATTATCAAATGCAATCATCAAATATATACAATTATATTTTTGTTTATTTACAGAGAGTAAGATTATAACCCAGGGATGAGAAATGAGATTTTCAGTTAGGTATCAAAAAAAATTTAAAAGATTATTTTTTTAACTATCAAGTACTAAATTAATTTTTTTTTTTCAATTTCAATTTTCAGTATATTTATTAAATAACTAGCTGTTTTTACCCGGTCTTGCCCGGGATAAAAAGACCTTTGACTTGAAAAATGGTTCACTATGCTTACCAAGCGCTGAGTACTTAGCCCCAATTAACAAATTCCCCAATAAAATGAACTTTCTCCCCAAAAATTTGTATGGGCAGTAAATTCATTTTTTATTTCAATTAAAATTTTTTTGATTTTTTAATTTAGAAGTTTTTTATAAGATGCTGCAGCAAAAATGCTTCAAAAATAAGCTGCGAAACCGCTTTAAGTTTTTTTTTTCAGTTTATTTATAAACATAAAATAAAACGGAAAGGTTCGCAAATTAAAGGAATCAAAACTTTTAAAAATTGAATTACTTCATTCAATAAGTGATCATCATTGTGCAGAGACGTCAAATTCAAGTTTCAGAAATGAAAGACTAATGCGACGTTTAATATTGTGTCGCAAGGTTTCCTATTTTCAACAGGTAATTATTTCACATACGTAGATAAAATTTATCATACGACATTTCACTAAGCTGTGTTCCGCGAGCGAGTCGCGTCCGCGCGCCTCGCGCCGCTTCCTCGCAGCTACTACCGCTTAGTTTTCGTTAACTTATTTTAATTCCTAAAACATATTTTTTAGAGCATTGCGATATTTTAGCTGAGCTGTGTTCCGAGAGAGCGTCGTGTCCGCATCCGTCGCGGCCGAGTCCGCGGTTGCGCGCCGCGGGCCGCGGGCCGCTTCCGCGCATTTGGCAGCCACACCTGTGCTGCTGCGCAGTTGTTGTCAACTTATTTTAATCGCCAAAATATATTTTTCAGATCATTGCGATATTTTTGCTGAGCTGTGTTCCGCGAGCGCGTCGCGTCCGCATCCGTCGCGTCCGCGCGCCTCGCGCCGCTTCCTCGCAGCTACTACCCATGCTGCCGCTTAGTTTTCGTTAACTTATTTTAATTCCTAAAACATATTTTATAGAGCATTGCGATATTTTAGCTGAGCTGTGTTCCGAGAGCGCGTCGCGTCCGAGTCCGCGGTCGCGCGCCGCTTCCGCGCGTTTGGCAGTCACACCCGTGCTGCCGCGCAGTTGTTGTCAACTTATTTTAATCGCCAAAATATATTTTTCAGATCATTGCGATATTTTAGCTGAGCTGTGTTCCGCGAGCGCGTCGCGTCCGCATCCGTCGCGTCCGCATCCGTCGCGTCCGCGTCCGCGCTCCTCCGCTTAATTCTCGTTAACTTATTTTAATTGCTAAAACATATTTTTTAGAGCATTGCGATATTTCAGCTGAGCTGTGTTCCGAGAGCACGTCGCGTCCGCATCCGTCGCGTCCAAATCCGCGGTCGCGCACCGCGCGCCGCTTCCGCGTATTTGGCAACCACACCTGTTCTGCCGCGCAGCTGTTGCCAACTTATTTCAATTGTCAAAATATATTTTTCAGATCATTCCGATATTCTAGCTAAGCTGTATTCCCCGTGCGCGTGGCTTCCGCGCAACGAAATGATGCTATTGAAAAGAATACTCTTTTTAAATGCATTTATTGTAGGGCGTATATTGAGAGCAGTATGCATATGTTAACTAAAATAAATATTTAACAAAACTCATTAAATAAAAATATGTAAAAATTTAAGAATAAATTTGGGGAGTAAGTTCATTTTTTATTTCGATTAAAAAAAAAATCGGGAATTTGTTCATTTCTTTTGGGTACCTTTTTCTAAGTTTGGAGAATTTGTTCACCGTGTAGTTATTTCCGTGTAAACCAAATTTCAGAGAAATCCGCTGAAAAGTACAAATTTGTATAGGGAAGAAATATACCACACAACAAAATATGAATCTTATATGAAAATTGGGAGTAAAAGTAGGCGTGGTCGGTAAAAATCATATGGCGACCTTCCCTGGAATATGTACTAAATTTCGGAGAAAGCCATTGAAAAATAAAATTTGTATAGCAATCAAATAAAGAAACAAATAAAAGTAAAAAAATAAGTTTTATATGCATAGAAGTTGGCGCAAAGTTGCCTGTAAGAAGCATATGATGACCTTCCCTGTAGTATAGAGATCGTGTGTCCAAATTTTAGACATCCCTTGAAAAATAAAAATTTGTATAGTGAACAAATATACCAAAAAACAGAAAATTAATTTTGTATAAAAAGTGGGCGTAGAAGTAGGTGTGGCCGCAAGAATCACATGGTGACCTGGCCTGGGGTACAAAGATCGTGTATACCAAATCTTAGAGAAATGCGTTGAAAAATAAAAATTTGTATAGCGAACAAATATACCAAAAAACAGAAAATGAATTGTATACAAAAAGTGGGCGTAAAAGTAGGCGTGGTCAATAAAAAGTATATGGTGACCTTAGCTGGAGTACAGGGATCGTGTGTATCGAATTTCAGAGAAATCTGTTAACAAATAAAAATTTGTACAGTGAACAAATATGAATAAAACAGAAAATGAATTTTACATAAAAAGTGGGCGTAAGAGTAGGCGTGGCCGGTAAAAAGTATATGGCGACCTTTCCTGGGGTATAGAGATCGTGTGTACAAAATTTCAGGAAAATCCGTTGAAAAATAAAAATTTGTATAGCGGTCAAACAAACAAACAAACAAACAAACAGAAAATGAATTTTATATATATAGACAAAGCAAAAAAAAAATATATAATAAAAAACAAGTAAGGAAGTTGTACCGTGGTTAAGAGACCCTATCTTTACAGTCCAACTAATTGGATATAGAAAATAAGCATAAACCAAATTTGTGTGGCATTGTCATTAATTTTTTTGGCTGCAGATATGAAAAAGTTCATATCGGGTGCTCTATTTCTATGGGTACTAGGTCGAAAAATGGACCGATCGTCACCATATTTGGCAAAGTCACTTACATTTTGAAAGAATATATACAAACCAAATTTGAGAAAAATCCGTGCTATATTTTTTTTTTTGATAGATTTAAGTGAAAATGGGGAAGCAGCTCTACATGGGGCCTATAACTAAGAATTGTCCTAAAGGAATTATTTTCGGACTACACATACAAACCCAATTTGACTGAGAACTATATGATAATTTGGATATTATGGCAATTTATGTCGATTTAATAGATGACATTTGTGACGGTGATCTGTTTTGCTCTGCACTGTAGAATTTCTGTTACAAGCAGAATAAGAAAGAAGAAAAAAAAAAATAATAACCTTGATCTTGAAATTATTTTCAAGTTCAAGTATGTACATATAAACAACACCTTATATGGTAATATGTTGATGGCATTTTTTTTGGCAAACTGATTTATGGCGCTTTTTTTCTCTTCATTGTGTTGTAGGAAATCATGAACACATTCATATGCAATCATGCTGGTCAAACCACGTATTTTCTTGTATTGATCTCACTTGCTCTCATAGTCATATATGAGTGGGAGTGTTATAAATACTAGAGAATATTATGAATGCATATGAATGTTCTCAATGAATTGGTGGTGATTTTGTTTTTTTAATAAACAGGTTTTTATCTGGACATGAATGAAGGAAGATGAGAAGGTTTAAGGTAGTAAAGTTAAATTTAAATCGAGGAGTTGAATTTTGAATGTTGAAAAGAAAGGTTGAAGAAAAACCTTAAAACTTAAAATTAAAAAAAAATGTAGTTTTAATTTAATTTTAAAGAAATAAGAAAAGACATAAAAAAAAATGTAAATTTAAAATAAAGTAACGTGAAATTAAAATTAAAGTAAAATTAAGAAAAGTAAAGTTTAAGGAAGTTAAAATAAATTTAAACCTTAAGAAATTTAAAATTTAAAAAAAAAAAATAAAAATTGATTCAAGTTTTGATAATGAGAGTGGCAGAAAAATCTTTAATGTGTGTCTAGTGGAAATATATAATAATAAAACATTAAAAACAAAACTAAATCTACTACAACTTAATCGATCGCAGTCATCATAATTTAATACAACAATTAAATGCTGTTATACTCCGACAAAGAGTGAAAGGTTAAGGAGCTTTAATAAAGTCACATGCCAAAATTGAAAAGCATATGGCGAGACACAACCACGGCATCCGGCGGCAGCAGCTTCATCGGTACAACCACAAGGCGGTAATTTTATTTATTAATCCTAAATTGTCCACTTAAAATTTTTGTACAATATAATTATTGTTCTAAATTTAAAATTTGTATTAAATTTAAAATGTTACCAAATTAATACATTTTTCTAATTAAACTAAAATTTTTACTACGTTAAGAACATTTATAAATTTAGGCTAAATAGAAATAAATTTTGCTATATATAAAATTTGGCTAAAATATAAAATCTTTCCTACCTATAAAATTTTCGATTATAAAAATTTTCTCTTATTGTAAAATTAAACTAAAATAAAACATTTCGAAATGTGAATTTCCCTAAATGTAAAATTGTCTAATTATAAAGTTTAAACAAAAATTTTTCTAATGCTAAAATTAAGCTTAAATTAAATAGTGCTAAAATCCAATTGTGCTTAAATTATATAGTGCTAAAATTCAAAATGCTAAAATTAAAATTTTTTTTTCTACTATTCAAAATTTTCCTAAAATTAAAATTTCCCTAAAATAAATTTTGCAAATATATAATTTTAAAAACCCTAAAAATGAAGGGTAAATAAAAAAGTTTTTAAACCAATGTAGGAAACCAAACCAAACCAAAATCTTATCATTTGTGTGGGTTACCTCCAATTAAGATGGAGTCGAGGTAACATGGTAGGGAGGGTAAAAGGGGCAGAACACCTCGTCCCCAATCCCAAGGTAAGTATGGCCATCCGTCCCATTTAGCGTCCGTTTTTTTGACAGTTGTTTTTTTTAAATCGCACGTGAAAATCTGTAGTGCGGTTTCCCTGGGCCTGAGCAAGACCCCACCCATCCGGCGAGCTAGGCCCCTACGCCAGCACGTGCGACCCGCAAAGGCTCAGGGAAACGGAAGCGGATCTTCCACCAACGCCGCACCATTACACATTTGTATGTGTACTAGGTCTGCCTATCGACCGAATTTCACAAATTTCAACAGTGTTCATCCTAAGGCCGATGAAAGTGTATATATAAAATTTCATCAATATATATTCATATTTGCTACCTGTAGTTTGATTACAAAGTTTACATGGATACATAGACGGACAGGCGGACGGACATCGCTAAATCAACCCAGAAAGTGATTCTGAGTCGATCGGTATAATAAAAGATGGATCTAGGTCAAATATCTTTGGTAGCTACGAACATCAGCACAAAGTCATTATACCTTAACCCCGTAGTGGTATAGGTTATAATAACCACATAGTGGTATAGGGTATAATAACAGAAAAATTAATTTACATTTTTTAATAATACACAACCAATTAAAAAATTCATTAGCATACAAAATTTACACTAGCAGATTTCAGCCCTCGAAATTCGAGTGCAAATTCTAGAAAATTTTATTTTTTCATTAAATAAAGACCCTAAAGGTTAGCATCAATATAACCAATTATAACCAGTTTACAAATCAACATAAAAAACAAACTCATTTTTATTACAAACACATTAACAAATTTAACAAACACACGCATAGCATTGTATAGTTTTATGTATGTTTGTTAGTAGCAATTTTAAATGCAATTTACTCAAAACAAAGGAAAAAATTTGAAAATCTGTAAATATGCAAAATGGCTCAAAACAAATACCTTTCAAATACTATACGATTGGTCAAAATCGGGATAAAACGGTCACCAGACATCGCCTAGCCTATTAATATTATAGATATATGAATTAGGGTGACAGCCACTTTTTTTTTCTTTTTTGAATTTCAAGATGTGCGGGTCGGATTATTGTGAAATTGAATCTAAAACTTTATTGCGCAAAATTTGAGCCAAATCGGACAATGCTTGATGGACGCGCATTGAGTTCAAAGTTCAAATATGCATATATGTCAAAATTATTAAAAACAAGTAAGAGTGTTAAATTCGGCTATGCCGAATCTTTGATACCCTCCACCTGGGTATTACGTTTACATTAATATCTGGACTTCTTACACTATTTGTAACAAATGTATATAACATATTTGAATATGTAAACACTTTGATAAACCTATTACTGAATTATTACAACAAATGCTCTGAATTTTCAGCATTTTATAGAGGTGTCGACATATTTTAGGTCATAAATTGGCACAATAACACCCGATTTATCCCATTTTAAATACTAACCTGATCCAGATAATTACAAACAATATTAAGTTTAACCAGGTAAATGGTTTATTTTGTAATTTTCTTTTTAATTTAAATTTTTTAATATAAAGGTGTATTTTCCAGACATATTAGTATAGGGCACATTTGTGAGTCCGCATATATCAACTTTCAACTCTTACTTGTTTTTATTGTATTAAATCTATCTTTGTGTCTTTAAATTAATTAAGATGAAAATATTTAACAAATTGTTTTTTTTTTTTAGTTAATATCTGAACATTTTACTGATACAAGGCAAAACTAAAACTGCCAAAAATTGCAGACAAAACTATTTTGACTGTATTTGTTAAATATCGCATAATTTTTTTCAATTTTAAACTTTAAAGTCTTTTTAAGTCTGGTAATAACTCTATAATATGAAGGAAGTAAATATGTGGATTCTTTAATAACAATGACAAATATAAAACACTTTTTTGTGCATTACATTAAAATATTATAAATTTGAACATAATTATTTTTAGAAACATAATTAATTTTAGAAAAATGTCCGATTCGTTTTTCGATGATGCTGAAAATACATCAAAGAAATACAGATCATAAAGATTTTGCTTCAGTTAGTTGAGAGACGAGAAGCTAATGGATGGCTGGAGCAGGTCAAAGGTGACGACTATAAATGCGGATGCAAGGCTTTTGAAAATATATTAAAATGCGATAAATCAGATCTAAGTATACATGCTTATAACCACTGTTATAAAAAATCTTTTAAAACCAACAGTATTGCCATAATTTGAAATTGTAAAGATGCTAAAAAATGCTTAAACGTACTGGAGTCTAAAAAAAAGATGCTAAATTTTTTTTTTTTTCAAATTTCATTACCTTTATATTGAAAAATTATATACTTATTAATGAATTCTTTGGTTTTTAAATCGAAAAATTAATATAAAACATATGTTTAGATTTATATTTTTTAAATTTTAATTAAAATTATTTTGGATTTCATCTGAAATTTTTTTTCACATCAAATTGAGTTTATTTTAAACTTAAATTAAATATTTTTAATTTTAGAGGGATTTTTTTTTTATTTAAAATATAACAGAAATTACATTATCAAAAGATACGATTATATTAGAATAATTGGTTTATGGAATCTAACATTTCTGTAATGTCTTCATCTTCAAGTTCTTCTTGTCTCTGATATTTTTCTGACGATCGACTTTTATCAACGACATCGCTCGGTATATTGTAAGTGTGACAGCACCGATTTTGCTATTTCAATCCTTCTTTTATACGTATTACAGAACATAACAACTCGGATTTTATTCAGTTCGCAGTTTACTTCTAACTAAAGCCATTAAACTAAACAAACGTTCAACTTCGACTTTTGAGAAAGACAAAACTAATATAGACAATACAAATATTGATAACTCCTTAAATGGATTTTCGCCAATAGAATTTTTCAATCCATAAAGAGGTTGTATTCAGTGTTGTATCCCAGTTTTGTTCTGTGATATAACTCCATTGGATTTGAATTTTTTCGGTTTCAGATGATATAAATTTAAACTCTTCTAATATATTGGTTATCTGTTCTTTTACCCGATTTAATGTGTTTTGTATTGAAAATTTTGGCATTTTTTTAATACAGTAATATTTTTTAGCAATCGACTTTCTAATTCATTAACAACTGTTGTTGGTGTTTACATTCTTCTATTTCAAACAGAGTTCAGAAAAAAACACACACTGAATAAAAAACTCGTACATATATGTAAACAAACATAACTTAGACCAACACACACATATTTTTATTTTCATACCAATTATGTTTGTTTTTAAATTTTCTTCGGTGCCCAACACAACCATGACTGTGTTCGTTTTAAAATTAATTTATTTACACGAACATTTTTGTATCACATACTTTTTGTTTCAATCACACATAAAGCACACATTTTTGAATGTTGCTTTATTTGAAGTTCATGTTCTGGTACGTGTACTGAAAAAAACAGAACATGTACAATAAACAGGTTGTAGTTCAGTTATATTTTAAGTCGTGTTGTGGTTCGTGTAGTAAGAAAAAACAGAACATGTACAATAAACAGGTTCGAGTTCAGTTATATTTTAATTCGTGTTGTGGCTCGTGTAGTAAGATAAAACAGAACATGTACAATAAACAGGTTCGAGTTCAGTTATATTTTAAGTCGTGTTCAGTTATATTTTCGAGTTCAGTTATATTTTAAGTCGTGTTTAAAATATAACTGAACTCGAACCTGTTTATTGTACATGTTCTGTTTTTTCTCACTACACGAGCCACAACACGACTTAAAATATAACTGAACTCGAACCTGTTTATTGTACATGTTCTGTGTTTTTTTTTCAGTGCACGTACCAGAACATGAACTTCAAATAAAGCAACACTCAAAAATGTGTGCTTTATGTGTGATTGAAACAAAAAGTATGTGATACAAAAATGTTCGTGTAAATAACGAAATATTAAAACGAACACAGTCATGGTTGTGTTGGGCACCGTAGAAAATTTAGAAACGCACATAATTGATATGAAAATAAAGATATGTGTTGGCTGCTTTTGAACAGAACATTGTGTGTTTCATGTGTGTATTTTCTGAACCTTGGCTGCTATGCATATGTTTGTGTGTTAACAAAAATAAAGGATATCCCAGTCATCATATCGAAGATTGTTTTAACAAAAATTACCTTACTGTGCCTTCTTCGAGCACTTTTGATGATTAAAAACTGATTAGTCACATGCGCTATTAGAAAAAGACTAGAAAATGATTTTTGCTTTCTTTTAAAAAGTGATTTATAGAAAAATTACATTAAATAAGACTCAAAAATGAGTCGAAACTGATCAGAAAAGCGGATAAAAAGGACTCTCAAGAAGAATCGCGGGTAAGATAATATTTAATCCCCACAAAAGAATATTTTGTGACCAGCAAAAGAGCGCATTTATGACTGTTTTAATAGCACATATGAGTCAAAAAAGACTCTACATGATCATTTATTGCATAAAATGCTTACTGGGATTTTATTCACTATCTGTAGAAACAGGTTTTTTAAGTAAAACAAATCTGAACACAATTTTAATTCTATTTCGTTCACAATGATACGATCACTTTGTTTACTAGCTACCAGTAAAATAAGAAAATAGTATTATAATACAGCGTAATGATGAATTGTACTTCTCAATTAGTTTATTTTTAATGTGCCATAAGAAGTTCGGTTTGTGCTAAGAAAAGCATGATTATATGTTTCCCAGGGCGAAGCTTGATCATAGCACTTTGATTGAGTTGAGCTCCGCGACTTTTCATAATGTGAATAGCTCGTTTCTAAAATTTTTGGTAGTTGGGAATGGCGTTTGTGTTAAGAAAAGCATAAATGCATGTTTCCCAGGGCAAGGCTCGATCATTGCACATTGATTGAGCTGAGCTCCGCGGTTATTCTTAATGTGGATAACTCATGCGAAGAATTTTTGGGAATGGCATTTGCCTCCGTCCCGACATTAAATAACAAATTTTAAAAATTTATTTTAATTAACATATGATAAAAAATTTTATTTTTTTAAACACCAATTTTTTTAAAGGGTAAATATATTATGGTTTACCTACTACTTTTGAATGCAAGTATGCAGAGTTTATACATGTACCAAAAATACAACCCTTAAAACCATACCAAAATTCTTCAGAATTTTGTATAAATAAAATAAAATACCGATTTATTTTAATATGCGCTTATTATGGATATACATATACAGAATATATGAATATTATTTATAGTATTTTGATATTGGCAACAGTAGTATGTATCAATTTGTAACATTTTGTGATGTTATAAAATTCGTAGAATATTGATATTGATTTTACATAGTTTCTTATATTAATTAATTAACTTAAATATTACACCAAAACATATTGATATTGATGAATTTTTATATTATTAACACAACGACCACAAACAACATGCACAGCTATGACAAAATACAAAATTTAGGAAAACAATATAGGAAAACGTCATATTTTTTTTTAACTTTTCAGTGATTTCTCGGCACATATGAAACATATTGTCGTGTTTTCAAAAAGAGAAACCTTCTCATGATGTTAGTGAATCATTCTCACTAAAAACGAGCGCCCTAGCTGTCCCATTGAGGGCGTTATCGCGACAAGAACACATATTCAAATCATATTTTCTCAGGACTTTTTTTACTTCGTCGCTCAATTCTCGGGACCAGATTAACCGATTTGGACGATTTGAAAGAGCAAACTTCTCAGGATGTTAGTGAATCATTTTTTATACCAACGAGCACCCTATCTACCCGATTGAAGCCGTCATCGTGATTTCCACAGACGGACAGACGGACAGCCGGACAGCCGGACAGACGGACAGACGGACATCGCTATATCAACTCCGCTTGTTATAGGGATCACAAATATATATATTTTATGGGGTACAGATTTTTTTTTCTAATTATTACAAACGGAATGACAAACTTATATATACCCTCTGCACATTGGAGTGGAGGGTATAAAAATAATTTTTAGAAAAATTTTAACATTCATAATTGCTTTTCAATTAAATTAAGCAATAAACCATAATCTAGCGTAAATTATCTCTAATAAAACAACAAAATCTATTATCAGCCTAAAAATATCCAAGTTATATCAAGTTATCCAGACAATAAATGCGCCGCAAACCACTTGATTAAGAAAATCGAGTTCACATTTTTAAAGACATTGAAATAATTTACAACAACAACATTTTTGCATTCTCCTGATCCCTAAATAATCATATGTAAGGTATTTTCCGTCTCGTCTATTGTTATGCCATTCTAAATTACGTATTTTTTAGCACTATTTCAAAATCTCCAATTATACTTTTTCAAAAATTTTGTTTAAGAAATTTACCAAAATCAATTAGTGAACTTTTGGTCCTATTAACAAAATATGTGTGATTATGAATTCCAAATATTGTATGTATTCTGTTCTTAATTTGGCGTGGGCAAAGAAAATGTGATTCTTCATACTCTTTCAACTTTTAGCCTACATCTTTTTGGTATTTCCATATTTCAAATATCTTTTGTCAAAATATTATACTACTTGATATAAGTTCTCAGTCTTGTAAATTAAGGTTAAATTAAAATACTACAAACTGTCCCTCTTTAAGGTCAAAAGTCAAATTTAAGGTCATTTATATTTTTTTAAAACAATATATCGAAATTATTGTACATGTTCTGTTTTTTCTTACTACACGAGCCACAACACGACTTAAAATATAACTGAACTCGAACCTGTTTGTTGTACATGTTCTGTGTTTTTTTTTTTTCAGTACACGTACCTGAACATGAACTTCAAATAAAGCAACTCTCAAAAATGTGTGCTTTATGTGTGATTGAAACAAAAAGTACGTGATAGAAAAATGTTCGTGTAAATAACGAAATATTAAAACGAACACAGTCATGGTTGTGTTGGGCACCGAAGAAAATTTAAAAACAAACATAATTGGTATGAAAATAAAAATATGTGTGTGTTGGTCTAAGTTTTGTTTGTTTACATATATGTACGAGTTTTTTATTCAGTGTTTTTTTCTGAACTCTGATAAAAATATAAGTCTCCTTAAATTTGACATTTGACCTTAAAGAAGGACAGATTAAGTGTCTCAATTTAACATTAATTTACTAGATTGAGAACATACATATATCAAGTAGTATAATATTTTGCCAAAGATGTGTGAATTATGAAAACACCAAAAAGATGTAGCCTAAAAAGTATGAAAAATAAAATTTTTCTTCAAATCTGCTGAAATAAAAACGCTGGCCTCGCCAAATTAAGAATACGATACCTGTAATTTTTTAGCATTTTTAATCACATATATTTTATTAATAAGACCTTCTTGAACAAAATTTTTGAAAAAGTTAAATTGGAGATTTTGAAATAGTGCTAAAATATACGTACCGTTTGACATTAATTTAGAACGGCATAACAATAGACGAGATCTAAAATACTTTACATAAGATCAACTTGGGATCAGTAGAAGGCAAAAATGTTGTTGTTATAAGTTATTTCAACGCCTTTAACCCTCATAAGCCACAGTATTAAATTTATACTATTTTGAAATTGTTTTGCTAATATTTCAGCTATTTTTATGCGCATATGTGTGAAATTTCTTGACTTTTATTCCTTCATCAAAAACTACAAAATTCCGTTTTTAAAAATTGATTAGCATTTATAGTTTTTGTGTAGTCAATATTATAATTAATTGGACACACAGGGTCATTTTTGATACTATACTGTAAATATATGAAAAAATCACCGTTCAGCCATAATTCAAAAAATTCACATAGCAGGCTGTGGTTTTAAATTTTTTAGAAGCAACAAAATATAAAAAAATAAATCAATAAAAGACTGTATTTTTCAGATATTTCAACAAAAAAAAAGTAAAAGGAATCACGTAGTGGGATGTTATTTTGATTTATTTTTTTATTTGTAAAGCAATTTGTCATTTGTGCAAGTGTTATTCAACCGTTTGGTGGCAAAACTGTCGCGCAGTGCTAAACTATCAAAAAGTGAAATATAATTTTTTGTGAACGATGAATGGTCTGATGACGAGGAAGCCTCTGTTTCTGATGAAGATCAGAACTATGAGCGAGAAAAACAAAATAGTTCTGATAAAATTGATTCATATGAAAGTAATTTAATTTACACACTCAACTAATTTGAAGTAATTTATTTATCAAAAGATAAATCAATTTCCTTGTCAGATAAACCACGAGCTCTTGTTGGTCGATTGTCATCCAGAAACGTTATTCATATAACCCCAGGTAAGTAATATAACTTATAGGCTTAATCACAGTTTCGAAAAGTTCTGTTGTGTGATCATTTTGCTAAATCAGAAAAAAATTCCAACATAACTGATTTTTTTTCAGTTAGATTTATAGTCATTTTTCAGTCATGTTGTAATTACTACTGTAATTGATATTAATTTTGTTTAAATGGTGCGTGGTAAAGAAGAAGAAAGCATATATTTAAAAAATTCATAATTGCACTGTATTCTTAATCGGACCGGTTTCTGGCATTTCAGCCTTCATCAGCGATTTATTGAACATTGTGATAATTGTTATGTTTTAATTGAATAGATTGTTTCTATATGAAAATTTTTCTACTTAGGGCGGCCGTGAGGTTTGAACCATGAACTTTCACATACACTCGTACTTGCACTTTTTGGTCAGCGCTTTAACACACTCAACTAAATCTAACCACACTGCTGGTGGGCCTGACTTTAGGTGAGTGTGTTAAAGCGGTGACCAAAAAGTGCAAGTACGAGTGTAATGTCATATACAATAACGTCTATCAATCGATTCAAAAAAAATTACAAAATGATTCGATTCGACGATAAAACCAATTGAACTGAGCGCCGTGTACGAGACAAACTTGCGCCTATTCGAGTGGTCTTCGACAAATGGTCAAACAATTTGAAAGTAATGTACAATCCCGGCGAAAATGTCACGGTTAATGAACAACTTGTTCCATTTCGTGGTAGATGCCCTTTCACTCAGTACATCCCATCTAAGTCTGCGAAATATGACATCAACGTTTGGGCTGCATGGTGGGTCTTTTTATGCATGGAATATGAAAATATATACTGGTCGGGATCGAAAATGCAAATCAGAAGTGAATCAAGGACAACGTGTTGTGTTAGATTTAACGACAGGTCTAAGTGGTCAAAATATAACATGTGATAATTTTTTTACAACATATCAGTTAGTAGTTGAACTGCATACGAGTATAAGCAATTTTCACTACTGTCGTGCTTCGCTACGACTTAGCAAACATTGCTGACATGTGTATTTTCATTATAAAATTTTCTTACTAAGAATGTATTGGCATTTTATTTTATTTATTTTATATATATTTTTTTTTTTGCTCATTTACAATAACTAGCAGATTCCAGCTCTCAAAATTCGAGAGCAATTTATAGGCAACTTTATTTTTAGCCAATTCACAAACCAACACTTTTTGGTTTATTATTATTGTGAATGAAGATAACAAACCCATTAACAAACAATTAACAAATTTAATAAACACAGCACATGTATAATTTTATGTATGTGTTATAACTTCAAACGCAATTTGCGCAAAACAAATTGTAAAATTTTAAAATCTGTAAATCTGGTGAATAGCTAAAAAGAAATGCCTTTCAAATAGTATACATTTGGTCAAAATTGGTATAAATCGATAGAACAAAACATCGGTAACAAAAAATCGCCTAGCCTATTAATATTATAGATTTTTGTTTTTTCGTTCGGTGCAAAAATTATCAAATTTTTGGGCAAAATATTAATCATACATATTAACCATTCGTATGCAGCTCAACTGACTCTAAAAGGTATTCGTTTTGTTTTCCTGGTGGCAGGTTAACTTTATTGAGGTTTTGGAATCAAAAACCACTGAGTGCCATCCTTACCAATAATTATTTCTCAATACTTCCCAGCTGCATCTTCTGCAATATCCGAATTAGTATCAGACATCTCTGAAGCACCATTTCCATTATTTTTATTAGTTTCACATTCCTCGTCATCAGATTGTACAAAAATATTCCCGACGTCAGCATCGTCGGCCGTATCTTCATCAATTTCTTCCACGGGTAGTCAGATTTATTCCTCCGCAAGTTTTGACATGTTTTTTTTATTATACTTGCACGTATATGCCGTATGAAATCTTTCAAAATTATTTTCCAACATTCAAAACCTCTTAATAATTCCGATAAAAGGGGATATCTCGAAGTTAACATAATATGATGCTATGTTACTTGTAGAAATATATATGAAAGATAGTTACTGTTGTACGTGTGCAGCAGCTGTTAGATATATAAAAAAGATTTTTGTTTTTGTCCTAAATTTGCGAAAAATACCCACTCTTTTGTGTCTCAGAGGCACATGTTGGTAATTTATGGTAAATTTTTTTTTGTTTTTGCTTACAATGAACCAAACAATTTAATATTTATTAAGTTCAGAAAAAGACACACACTGAATAAAAAAAAACTCGTACATATATGTAAATAAACATTGCTCAGACCAACAAACGCACATTTTTATTTTGATATCAATTATGGGTGTTTCTAAATTTTGTACGGTGCCGAACGCAATCATGACTGTGTTTCGTTTTAACATTTTGTTATCTATACGAACATTTTTCTATCACATATTTTTTGTTTCGAACACACATAAACCACACAGATTCGAGTGTAGCATTATTTTAAGTTCGTTTTCTTGCACGTGTACTGCTAAAAAACAGAACATGTTCTTCAACGCGTACATCTAAAAATTTAAACATTATCCACTCGCGATCGGTTAAATATTTGGCACGATATCTGAGAGGGCCATGGGCATCAAGATTTATATTTTAAAAGATATGCTTTCTTAAACTAAAGACCATAAACATTTGACAAAAAGTTAAGCCGTATGCTATAATAAAGGCGATTCTAATACCTTTTTTACATAGTAGATTAACTAATTTTAAAAGTGATTCGGTATATATAAAAGCTTGAAACCAAATAGCTAAATATTTCTTGAAGAATGTGCAACATTTCTTATAAGTTTTAAAGAGTTTTAAGGGATCCAGGCAAACCGGCTTGTTGATTAAAATATAAATATGCTTTAACAGTATTGCAAGTATTTATCTAAAGTCATTCTAGGGATTATATCACTATAGACATACACAAAAAGTACAATTTTTATAAATTAATTTCTGCTTCAACACTTTGGACAATTCTATTTTTTGATGTAAAATCCAAGAACCAATTTCCTCGAATTCTATTTAATGACTTTCGAATTTCTAAGTTCGTCAACTTTGACACCTTCGAAAATCCCAAAAAATACAACACATGGCCTTAGTCAAAATATTGCAATCTTAAACTTTTAAAGTCAAACCTGTTAATATAGAAGTTTCTTACAATAAAACAACATACCTTCTTACAGCAGAAAAATTCCAAATCATGTCAAATTACCTGAAAATAAGAAAATATATCAATTAGTTTAAGAACATTTTTAAGCATGTAAAAAAAGTTTTTTCAGTCTGGCCTGTCCAATTGTTACCGTACACACTGTTACAGTCTTTAGATAAAAAATAAATTACTAGGAATATTTAAATTGAGGATTGGCTCAAAAATGGGTAGACCGTGAAGAGATTTGGTGAAACCATGTTCTAAAAATATAAGCGATAGAATATAGCGAACCTAAGGTGCCCAAATCTTTAGAAAACTGTAATTTAAATGCTGGAACGCTGCTTTACTTGGGTTACTGTTCAAATATGGTCAATCGAGATAGAAGTTGGAACATGCAGCGATTTTCAGCAATTTTTTACTTTTTTTTTTTTTGTAATACATCTTTATTTCCAATCTATTTAACCATTATAAGCAAGTTAGTTAAGAATTAATAATTACATAAGTTTTAAACTCCCCTGAGGTTAAAAAGTTCATAAATATGTACAAAAAGTACGAGTGTAACTTACAAATTTATATTAACATCTGTTATACTGTTATGTATTTACATATTTACAATTATTATTGTCTAAAAGGTAGATCTAAAATGTGGTGTCTTTTAAGTCTGTTTACCTCTTCACCGTCATCTTGTAGACCAACAGCGAGTGGTCTTGAGTGTTTTTCTTCAGCAATTAAAATTCAAAAAATTTATGCAAAAATATTTGAAAATCGACCTGTATAAGGTTAAAATGCACACAAATGAATGCATGGATGGAGAAATATATTTTGACGATTCAGAATATGATTCATAATATATGAATCAATCAGTTGGATAAAAGTTAAGTCCACGTCAAACATTTTCGGTTAGTTGTAGTGCGCCTAATTCGCATTTTGAAAAATGAAAAGCACCTTCATACAATATTTATTAAAAATTAATTTGTTTTACAATTTTTGATGTGTAAACATCTATACGCACAGGGGGTAAATTTCTATTTAACAATACAATCACAAAAACAGCGTAATATCTAAGACGTAAGACAAAATCGGTGTGACATGATTGTATTGTAATGAAATATGAAAAATCAAAAATCATAAACCAAATTTGAGTGGAATTTTTATTAATTTTTTTGACTGCAGATATGAAAAAGTTCATATCGGATATAGCATCCGATCTATATGGGGACTAGGTCCAAAAATAGACTGATCCTGACAATGGTTGGTAAAGTCTCTTGTATTTTACAAAAATATATACAAACAAAATTTGAGATGAATCAGTGCAATATTTTTGTTGTTTTTATAGATTTAAGTGAAGATCGGGAAGCAGCTCTATATGTGACATCGTTAAATCGACTCAGAAAGTGATTCTGATTCGATCGGTATAATAAAAGATGGGTCAAACATTTTTGGTAGTTACAAACAGCAGCACAAAGTCATTATACCCAAACCACATAGTGGTATAGGGTATAAAAATGAAAAACGAAAAATTAAAAATAAATAATTAAAAACGAAAAATGAAAAATTCAAAATAGAAAATGATAAATGAAAAATGAATAGTGAAAAATAAAAAATAAAAAATGAAAAGTAAAAAGTAAAAAATTAAAAATTAAAAACGAAAAATTAAAAAAAATTCAAAATAGGAAATGAAAAATGGAAAATGAAAAATGAAAACTGTGAAATGAAAAATGGAAAATGAAAAATGAAATATGAAATATGAAAACTGAAAAATTAAAAATGAAAAATGAAAAATGAAATATGAAATATGAAAACTGAAAAATTAAAAATGAAAAATAAAATATAAAAAAAAAAAATGGAGAATACAAAATTTTAAATGAAAAATAAAAAAATTAAAAACGAAAAATGATAAATAAAAAACTTAAAAAATAAAAAATAAAAAATTAAAAATGAAAAACAAGATATTAAAAACGAAAAATGAAAAATAAAGAAATGAAAAGTGAAAAAAGAAAAATGAAAAATTAAAAATAAAAAATGAAAAATGTGTCTAAAATTCTTATTTTAAACAAATTATTTGTCTTTAGATTTTTGTTTAATCAATATGAATTTGATTAGGTAGTATGAATATTTTCCCGGGTTATTTTTAAAAATTCCAATTTATTTGTATTATATAGCAGAGTATGCATTTATTCAACGGATATATTTGTTCTATATTGAAAAAATGTTTAAGAATTTTATAAAAAAAAAAAGAAATTATACCGAAAATTTAAATTTTTTTTATGATGTATATTAAATTCTCATATATCATATCTTTGCAAGTAAATTACTACAGCTCCTTAAAAATTTACGAACATTAAAAACTTAAGTGTTTGTACTATAGAAGAATCATTTGTTCATTGTTTCCTAAGTAGCAGTATGTGGAAATTTTCTGTCTCTTAAGAAGATGTTTCTAGCAGCTTCCAAGATGTAAATATTTAGCTCAACATATTATTACCTATGAAGAAGGATGTCAAAAAATCAGTTTTTCATTGACTCATGAGCACTTCTTAGAATGAACTTCCCACGATCCATAAAATACAATTTTCAAATTATGGCAACTCTGTAAAAAACTCATCGGGGTTGATTCAATCACACATCGTTATCAGTAATATAGAGTGCGTATAATTCTGCTGTAAATATTGTGGATTCATTACATAGGGGAATGTGGAGTTTGCATCTCGGTCCGTAATGTGTAATACTCTTCTATGTAATACTCTGCTCCAGTGGGAGTTAGAGGAACATATATATGTAATACTCTTTTCAAATGAAAAAGTGACTTTTGAATTTAAACTTCGCGGCAATTATTTTTCTTCTCTTTTTTGATTTGTTGAGCTAATCATGACTTCTTTGGGAAGCTTCATCTCAATCGGTTTAACAGTTTTTGTAAACAACTTAATATAAATTTGGAAATATTAATAATCTCTGATTTTATTGCATCTCTGTTTCTGGACAGACAATCTAAGTGCAAAAATAATCCTTATTACAAGCGGTATAAACAAAACATCGAGGAAACAGAGCATTCCGAATGCGAAAAAAACATCAACTGATGAACAAAAAGTAAAGGAAATCAAAGATTTAGTTTGATATTGTACGCATTTTAAAGGAATTAGTTCACACTATTTAAAAATATATTTTAATATTTTAGGCTAAAACGCGTAAAATCTCGATTGGTTCCAAATATTGGGCAACACTAGTATTTGGGAAACAATATTTTCTAACCATTAGAACAAAATGAAACGTATTGCAATGGTTGATGTTACTTGTACATATGCCCACTACCTTGAAACAATCGACCTCACAAGAAAATATCATGTGAAATTTGAATCGAGGCCGAAAAGATTACTCCAAAGTCGTTCAACTTTCAAATTCATGTTAACTGTTAAGAATACCTACCGCTGGGCTATAATGTTCAACCTCACTCTGGGATTTGCCACCGTGTCACTGGCGGCTATTCCATAATATCAACGACCACTCTGAAAACACGATTTCGACTTGGTTGAGGAGATAACAGCCCAATCGGTGTGCCCTTTTGGGTATATTGTATTGGAGGGGAGCTAATTTGAAGGCAGATAAAATTACTTTGGACAATTAGATAAAGATTATTTATTTTATGACAAAATTTACCCTTTCATTTGAAGGCAGTAGCATTAACTACATTACGTCTGTCCGCCGTACCTTCAAAATGGGTCTCAAAAATGCCTATGGTCAATATTATATACAAATGAACTTCCTTCTTAAGCCATAAATCTTAAATCTGTGTAATATATTATACAAATTTATATATATAAAACTAAACACTTAACATCGTCATAAGTTACCAATGTTGTCAATCAACTTTGACCACAAGTAAAAAATAACGTCTTGTAACCTAGCTTGTTGATAAAAATAAATATAGTAAATAAAAATTTTAAAATATAAAATAAAATTTATTTATTTATTTTTATTTATTTTTTTTTTATATTCTTAGAACAACATAAAATTTTTTTGTTCTCTGCAGATAAAAATGTTTGCTTGACTGATTTTGACTAGTTTTGTGATAAATTATGATTTTACAGTTTAAACAAGCATTGTTAAAATTTATGATTATGATGATTAAACTTAAATAAAAGATTTTAACTCAAAACCTATAAAACTGAAATTCGAGATATTTAAATGTAAATAATAGAATACACACATTTAAAAAATTAAACAAAGACATATTACGGTTTATTTAGACAAACATAAATTTATATATTTAGTTTATTTTTCAATATTTTTTTGTTGTTGCTAAATCAGTTTTTAAAATATATTTAGACAAACAAAAATCAATTTTTAAAACAAATTTTTGAAGAAACATAAATTAAGTATATGTTCATTATTATTTCTTGTTTCAAATATTTTTTTTTTTTTTGTTAAATTAATTTGTAAAATATGTTTAGACAAACATAAATTTATATGTTTCCTATTGTTTTTTTTTTTTTTTTAATATTTTTCTTCTAACAGTTAAACTAATTTTCAATTTTTAAACTATTTAAAAATATGAATAGCATTATCTTCATACAAATTAAGAGATAATATAGTTCAATATTTTTTGTGTTAAAAAATAATAAATATTTTGATTTTAATCAGATTATAGCGAAAATTTATTGGTTTTATATTTACAAAAAAAGTTTTATTTCCTAAAAAAAAAAAAACAGAGCACACAACGTAGTCAACAAGATTTAGAAGCTGTTATATGGAAGTAGAAAACTCAGATAATTTTCAATCAACTTAATATAGTCTATTCACAGAAACGTTTTCTCTTTTATTATGATTACTGATCTTCATTATGTAAAGATAAATTGGATCTTTTGATTTTCAGTGAAAATAAGTCTAGTTAAGAAGTAGGTGTACAAAAAATAGCCGCTCTGCATAAATTTCAAAATTTCATTTCAAATTAAGTCTATTGTCTTTTCCCAATATACATTTCTATTAATATAATAACAATTCTATATAATTGAGTATTAATTTTGCTATGCGACAGCACTTATTTATTGGCCTTGAATAAAACCACATAAAAATGAAAGCAGAGAACGTATAGTAAAACTGCGTTCATTGTTTTTCATTTTCTGATCTTTTGTCTTTTTAAAGGACTTAAAAATTTTTGTTTTAATTTTTCAGAACGAAAAATTTTTAATAATGTCGTACTTTACTTTATCATTTCACATCCTTGAAAATATTAATTATTTGAAATACAGATGATCCCTAGAATAAAATTAGAAAAATAAAGAAAGTACAAAATATAATCTCCATAGGAGGTAATCTCGTATGATTTTAAAAATTTTGGTTCCATTATTTGGGAACGTCCTTAGGGATATTTTTAGTATTTTTATATTACATATATTGAGTACTATGACCGAGAGAGATTTTAAAATTTGAGTAATGTCACCTATTATTGTTGTTAGTAGCCACGCCGAAAATGGGCGGAATTGGATAAGTGGGCATGGCACCTCCCATGCACAGTAATAATTCAGTATTATATATTCCGAGTGCTGTGACAGATATAGCTTCGCAAAATTGTCTGCGGCCATCTCTTATTAATGTGAGTAGTCGGAAAAAAAATGGCACCTCCCATGCACCGTAAATATGAAAAAACATATCTCGAGTACTGTAATAGTGAGAGCCGTGGGACATTGCGTGATCCCATATGTTATTAATGTGATTAACTGGTGTACTATAAAAGGGAAAGCCTCGACACATTGCACGAATCCATCAGATATTAATGTAAGTAGTCTGATAATATTTTGGCAGGAAGGGATTAGTGGGCGTGGCTCCTCATATACACAAAAATTCTACGAAAGCAACAGTATTGAAACTTTTGATAAGTACGTTAATTATCAATGTGAGTAGTCGTGGGAGGTATGGGCGGAATCGCCGAATTTCAAAATCGGCAAAGCCGAAAATTGCGAAAAATAAAAATCACCAAAAATGAAAAACTTCAAATCAAAAACTGTCATCTGATATTCTAAATACAAGGCAAATAGATGGAAGGAGCACTTCGCTACGGTGCTTAACAGCATGATCGTCAGCATCGACCTCAGCTCATCCGATGTTTCCGCTACTACACTCCCTACGGCATGCATCAGAACCGATCCACCAAGTTTGAATGAGATCCAGATTGCAATTGAGCAAACCCCCTCTGGAAAAGCAGCAGGAATCGACGGAATGCCTGCAGATCCAATAATCGCGGCAAATATTCTTCGACCTACTATAGCGATAGCATGGCAGAGCGGATCCTTCAATAAGAATGGAAGCAGGCAACACCTAAAAACTGCGATAATTGGAAAGGTATATGCGTCCTGCCAATAATCGTGAAAATTATCTCCAGAATAATACTAGCATGAATCAAAGACCATCTTGAAGCAACAATTAGCGAACAACAAGCTGGACTTCGAAGCGGTTTTCCTTGTGCCGACCACATCAATATGCTTAGAGTCATCACTGAAGAATGTGCTGAATACCGATCACCTCTTTTCATGCTTTTTGTAGACTTTCCTATTCTCATTTTTGTAGTGATAGGGAATGTGTTAAACGATGCCTTTTCCAGTGACCGGCGCCTCAGAGCAATACAATGGAAAATCAATAACGTCTATCTCAGCCACTTAGCGTACGCAGATGACATTTGCTTATTATCGCACAAGCTCAGAAATGCGATACCATGCGGACTAAGGATAAATGCCCCAAAAACGAAACTATTAAGCCTGGGTGATGAATTGCTACGTACATTTATTACCAACCATCAAGACTTTGAAGTGGTCCAAAAATTTTGCTACCTTGGCCGTGTAGTTACAGCAGATGGTGGATCATAAAAATATGTTAATAGCCGAGTCAACAAATCGAAGGCTGCCTTTGGATGTGTTGCACCAATTTGGCAATCCAACATCATTTTCACGTACACCAAAATTCGAATCTTCAATTCCAACTTCAACGCAGTCCTGTTGCATGGTTGTAATACGTGGAAATTTACATCAGCCATAACAAGCCGACTGCATGTATTTATTAACCGCTGCCTAAGACGTATTCCGGGTATTTTTTGGCCTCGCATAATATCAAGTGAAAACCTTCTTATAAGAGCGCGGCCGAGGTCGCAACAGAAATAAAAAACGAAAATGGAAGTGGATCGGTCACTTGCTACGTAGGTTAGATGACAACATCGCGAATCAAGCACTGCGCTGGAACCCCTTCAATCAGCGTAATCGTCGTATTGGTAGGCCACGTATTACATGGAGAAGGTCGGGTGAGGCCAAAATGCAGTCGCTAAACATCAGTTGGAATGAGCTGAGAATTATTGCCCAAAATCGTGTTAAATGGAAGAGAGCTGTTAAAGACCCCATATGCTCTAGAAGGAGTAAAAGGAGATCATACGTAGGGCAAATAGTTAAGTGTTGGCAGATTTAATTTGGTAAATTAATGTTCTTCTCATAGGCAGCTATATGTACCTTGCTCCAGAGTAGGAACGCCGAAAAATATTATAATTGTTGCAGCGAATGAAAAAACCAATAATAATCTATATGGGCAAGCATTAAAATATAAAAAATATATAATAAATTAAATAAAATATTTTAATTGCACAATACAAACTTCGTAGGAAAAATTGATTACGAAATAAGTCATGCCAGTAAGTCGTAACGAACCGTTAATAGTAAAGTATAATGTGGAGAAAATTGAACACTTTGCGGGTGATTTCAATGCAAAACTTTAATGGTGGGGTTCTAGATTAATAAATCTCTAGAGAAGAAAGCTGCACAAGTGCATAATTAACAAGTAAGAAAATTATAGTCGGTCTAGACCGACTATAAGATACCCTATACCATGCGTTTAGAAACCCTATCTCTTAGGCCCAACTAACTGGACATTGAAAATAAGCAAAAACCAAATTTGAGTGGGATTTTTATTAATTTTTTTGGCTGCAGATATGAAAAAGTTCATATCGGATGCTATATCTATAAAGGGACTAGGTCCAAAAATGGACCGATCCTGATCATGTTTGGTAAAGTCTCTTGTATTTTGCAAAAATATGTAGAAACAAAATTTAAGAAGAATCAGTGCAATATTTTTGTTTTTAATAGATTTAAGTGATGATCGGGATGCATCTCCATATGGGGTCAAAGGGATCATTTTTGCACTACTCATTAGTGGATGTAATGAACGCATACAAACCCAATTTGAGTAAGATCTATATTACAATTTGGATCTTATGGCAATTTATGTCGATTTTATATGGGTAATTTGTATGGGGGCTAGGTCTGAACACGGACCGATTCTCACCAATTTCAATAGCGTTCATCCCATGGCCGATAAAAGCTTATATACTAAATTTCATCAAAATATATTCATATTTGCGACCTGCAGTTTGATTACAAGCTTTACATGGACACACAGACGGACGGACGGACGGACGACGGACGAACGGACGGACGGACATTGTTAAATCAACTCAGAAAGTGATTCTGATTCGATCGGTATAATTAAAGATGGGTCTAGGTCAAATATTTTTGGTTGTTACAAACAGCAGCACAAAGTCATTATACCCAAACCACATAGTGGTATAGGGTATAATAATAAATACTTAGTCTTATCCACGGGAAAGAAAACATATTGGCCAACAGATCCAGGAAAGATACGTGACCTATTAGACTTTGTTAAATTATTCCATATTTCAACTAATTAATTAATAAAGATGATTTTTATAAACTATTTTCGGATCACACTCCTCGTGTAGCATGCTTTGCAGTCGCCTGTACAAAAACAAAATGCCGTTACATCGAAATTTGATTTAAGAAGAAGAGTATGGTATTTGGAATTATAGGAATTCAAATCTAAACTTATCCCCAGCGGAAATTGATGACGTGGTTAAAAATTTAAATAAATTAATTCAGGGGAAAGGGGGGGATAAAAAAGTCGTATTTTCATAATTCTATTTTCAAGATATGAATAATGCTGTATTATATATTTCACATACAGGATATATAAGCATAGCCTTTGAGGAATCTTCGAAAAAGTGACGGGTAGTTTTTTTAATTTCCTTTTGTCTAAATTCAGAAATTTAGACAAAATTTTTATGTAAAATATATAAGATAAAATTGAATTTTGTAAATATTAATGGTACCTTATTGTAACTATAATGAGTATCCTAAGTTGTAACGAATACCTAAACCTACTGTGAATTATTTATTTTTTTTATCTAAAAAAGTATCGTAAAATCAAAAATGTCATATTAAAAATATTGGATAGTCAATTGCTGTTCAACTATCAACCAAAACGGTGAGCTATAAGAGCCCCAGAATTAATCCTATTTTTTTAAAACAAATAAAATTGTAAGATCTGAAATAAATCTCTCTCTCTTTTTATTTCACAACAATTATATTCTCTACCACTAACGAGAAAATATAATTGTTGAGGCACAGGTTTCTCACCCGATAAATTTAGGTTCCAGGCATTGCAGCTCATCTTTGCATCCTAGCATCCTAAATTAAAAACATCCATCCTGGAGAAATCTGTTCACCTTTTTTTTACAGCATTTTGAAGTGAAAAACAAGATTTTTGCTATAAAATTTTATGTTAAAAAATGGGGAAGTAAATGGAATATAAAAAAAACTCTTCGTGGTATAGTGGGTAAAATTTAAAAAGAATCGGTCAAGCAGATTTTGAGGTATGATATTCACGGACTTCGAACATTTATTTGCGAGAAAATCGATTTAAAATATTTTATAAACTGATTTATATATGATTTACCGTCTGAGGCCGATCGTTGGAAACGCTGTATCTTATTAATTTTTGCTTCGATTTACTTGAAATTTTGAAACAATGCTCTAGACATATTTGTACATTCAAAAAGAGGAATGAAAAAAGGTTTTCAAACTTTACCCCCCCCCCCCCTTAAGGGGGCAGACTTTGTATCAACCCAAAATTTACAAATCCAACGTCAACAAGACCAAATTTTTATAATGTCTGAAATCCGATCACCAATAAGATATAAACTAAACCAAGAATACAAAGGAAGAAAACTGTGCGCAAAACAGCAGCAATGCTAATGTTAAGATCAAAAAATCTTAAAATCTATCTCAGGAGTCTTAACGTATCGCATAATAAGAACGATGATTTTACCTTGTGGAGGGCTACAAAGTATATAAAACGGCCAACTAAAATAAATGTACCAATCGAAGATGCCAACGAGGTACAGTGTAAAAAACATTCCATCCTCATACATAAAGAATGGCCCGCTCGACAACATTCAAAACATGATTACAACGCCTCTGGCATATAAAATTTTTAAATCTTCAGATGTGTTATTGACAAGACATGTACCGTTAGGTACTTTTGACACGTTTCAACTTTGTCAACTTAATATTATTTTGTACAAACGCCATGGATGAGACGTGAAAAAATGTTGCACACTTTTTTTTTGGAAAATTCGGCATATAATGGTTTTAATATTGCCAAAGGCCTTAAAATTCCAAATCTGTAGTGAATAGTGTTTTTAAACTTTACAAGGTCACAGCAACTATAAATAGAAAACCAAAACAAGTCAAAAAAGGTTATGGTTAAAGTAATATCCTGTACCAAGGCAGTATTTGTTAAAGTAATTTTACCACAAAAATTAAAAAAATTTATTCACTAATTTCTTACATCTTACATTTACGAAGAAAACAGTTGTTTTCAAATATGAATTCGAATTTGAATTGTCCACCGACTCCGTTCCCCACTCGTTCGGGAACCTGTTTAGAAGCATGCATGTATTACGCAGAATGTGTGGAAGAAGTGAAGGCTGTCATTACGGAGTTACATAGCGAAGACTCGGAACCAATCGTACAAGCCAAAAAAGTACATGATATAAAAGAGTTGAACTCATAACTCGCGTTTATTAAAAATAACTTTTCGGTGATTGTTAGTTCTTTAAATAAGCGACAAACAGTTGGTTTAACTATAAATAAATGCTTAAATATAGTGGCAAATGTAAGAGAAAAACTACATGAACTTAAAGACCAAAAATATGTTAAAAAAATATGATGCTGTGTTTCGAAGAAATCGAGGATATCAACAATATGTAGAAATAAATAATATTTTAGAAATAGGTGTAAATTCAAATGATGAATATGTAAAAACCCTATCATGAATTTAAATTTTAATGTTTAAATTTGCTCCACCAAAGTCCGTTGATGTTGGAAGAAGTTTTTCAAAATATAATGCTCGTCGTCTTAGTAATATAAAATCACTTATGATTGTCTATTGCAACAATTTTAATGATACTAATGTTTTGAAATAAAAGTTAATAAAAACAATTGAAAAAAATGCTTTTTGCCACTTTTTCTTGGTTTAAAAGTGATTTTTTAACTTTTTTTTTTTTTGCCATAAATAAAATTTTTTTTGTTCTCTCTGGTCATTATACCTGACCACATAGTGGTATCGAGTATAGTTATCTCACGGTATTATATTTTATCCGATATTGATTTTGAAAGTCACTTTTCAATTTAGATTTCCATATACAGTCCCATGGGAGGATGGGGCACCTGCAGATCGAGATGAAACTTTTTTATGTTAGAGAACTCAGAAAATTGAGTGAAAATTTAGCTCCTCAATCTCATTTTAGGCTTCGTAAAACGGTGCCAAAAAATGTATTGAAATTTTTTGCAGATTTGTTCAACAACAACTATCTAAAAATTGGATATTTTATGAAAGATATTTGTAGGTCCCATCGAACAGAATCCTCGAATGCTCGTATTATGTCATAAAAGTCTAACATTTTAGGGGCTCTGAAAAATTTGGTAAGAATATGTTTGAATGGAGCTGAGTTAATAATTTTAAATAATTTTTTGTATAGATGTTGCCATGCCGCTCGATCATTTCTGCCCGTATTTTCAGAAATGTAGCTTTAAGTTTTGTTAAAATATTTTAAACGCTGTGCAGAGATGAAACATTTTGTAATATCAGTTTATACGTTAGATTTCGCGCACCTCTGTCCAATAAGAATCTAGTAAAGCTTATAATTCCTTCTAGAACTCATGCAATTTTTGGCCTGAAGCATGTAGAGACAATGAAACAAGCAGACACACAAACGTCTTTTTATTATAATAAGGGTCCTTATATTATTTATTTATTGTCTATTTAAAATAGATTAAATTTAAAAGATCACTATTTTTTATTGTATACTGAATACAAAAACCTTTGTCTCAAAACAGTATAATTTAATTTGTATGCAAGTTATTTCTTAAGAAATCCATACAATACTATTTGATGTCATTAAGTTTTGTTTAATTGATTTTTCCCTGGCTGTTATAAATTACATTATGTTTTATACCTATTTTATACCTAAGCCTTCATTTTATATTTCGAGATAATATTGAAATCTAAAGCAAAAAAAAAAAAAAACATAAATGGATCTTAAGGGTTGCAAAAAATTGTCACCATCTAAACGATCTATCAGCACTCATAGACGACTCATCACAATCTTGGCTGCCAAAGAGGTTTGGTCTAGTGTGGTAAATTTTAACATTTGCTTTTATTTTAGCCTGAATATAAAAAAGGTTCCAATCATTTTATGTTTTGAGAAAATAACAATTTCTTTTAATTTTCCTGATTTCCTACATTTACTTGTCCATGATTTTTTTAAGAAGAATTTCCAGTCTCTTTAATGCTGCCATCAAATCGATAATACTCGTACTATTTTAATGACAGAGTCGGTGGTTTTAAAACATGATTTGTTTTGTATTAGACTGCACTAAAACTGTCTATTGAATTGCTAAATTTATAGGCACAGTATCAATTTAATCACCACTATTTTATCATCTAACATATTTTGGCTTATTTATATTGTTTTGTCTTTTTTGTAGGATTGTTTTTTTTTTTGTTTTTTTGGAAGAGATGCACGCTTAATTTTTGCGCAGGTGTTAGATAAATATCAAAATAGTGCAAAATCGTGCATACCAAATTTGTACGTGATTTAATGTTGTAGGAGTTACATTAAATAACAGCACCAAATAACAGCAACAACAAAACAAAAAACATTATAAAGAAACATTAATAAAGAATGTCAAAGAAAAAGATTTAAGATATTACTAAAATAAATGAAAACTCTTTTAAGAAAGAATAAAAAAAATAATATTAGTATTTGAATCTTCAACGCTATAAAATTTACATATACTATAATTTCATAAAAAAATTTTGTTAACAAAAAAAACTTTAGAATAAAAAATTACATTTTCATTAAAATAAACCTTTTCATAAAAAATGAGTTTTCCTTTAAAAAGTTGGTATCAAAAGAAAAAAAAGAACTTTTGTTAAAAAGTAAGTTTTTCTTAAAAAGTAAGTTTTTCTTAAAAAGTAACTTTTTCTTAAAAAGTGCTTTTTATTAAAAATTATCTTTTATTAAGAAATACCTTTCTTTAAAAAGTAACTTTTATTAAGAAGAACTTCTTGTTAGGAAGTGTCTCTTATTAAAAATACCCTTTTATTAAAAAGTGCCTTTTATTAAAAAGTACCCATTATTAAATAAAACTTATTAGAATAGTACATTAATAAAATTACTCTTTCAACAAAGTACCTTCCCTTAAGTAACTTTTTCTTCTAAAAGTAATTTTTTCATAACTAAATTTGCTTGAATAAGTATCTTGTCTTCAAAAAATATATTTGTTTAAATAATAGCTTTTTTACGAAAGCATCTTTAAAAAAATATTTTTTATTAAAACATTAACTTTTCCAAAAAAAGTATTCTTTTTCAATTAGTGCTTTTCTAAAAAAATGATCTTTAAAAAGTACATATTCCTCAAAAAGTATCTTTTTTTAAAAAAGTACCCTTTCCTAAATAAATACATTTTTTTTAAAAGAGTACCTTCTCTTAAAGATGTACCTTTACTTAAAAAATTACATTTCTTAAGAAAGAAATTTTTTTAGGAAAGCACCTTTTCTTAAAAAATTAAATTTTTTTCAATAAATACCTTTTCTTAATAAAGTACTTTCTCCAATAAAAGTAAATTTTGTGGAAAAGTACCTTTTTTTTAAAAACTACCTTTTTAAAAAAAGTATATTTAATTAGAAAAGTATTTTTTCTTAAAAAAGGACTTTTTCTAATAAAAGTAATTTTTCTAGAAAAGAACCTTTGTTAAAAAATTACCCTTTTTTAACAAGTACATTTACTTAGAAAAGTACTTTTTCTTAAAAAGTAACTTAAAAAAAGCACCTTTTCTTAAAAAATAATTTTTTTTAGAAAAGCATTTAAAAAGGTACTCTATTTTCTTAAATAAGTACCTTTTCTTAAAAAAGTACCTTTTCTAAAAAAGTACCTTTTTTAAAAAAAGTATATTTACTTAGAAAAGTATTTTTCTTAAAGAAGCACCTTTTCTAATAAAAGTATTTTTTCTAGAAAAGAACATTTGTTAAAAATGTACCTTTGCCTTTGTTAAAAAAGTACTTTTTAAAAAAGTTTATTAACTTAGAAAATTACTTTTTCTTAGAAAGTAACTTGAAAAAGCACCTTTTCTTAAAAAATAATTTTTTTTAGAAAAGCATTTAAAAAAGTACTCTATTTTCTTAAATAAGTACCTTTTCTTAAAAAAGTACCTTTCCTAAAAAAAAACAAGTAAGAAAATTATAGTCGATCTAGACCGCGTATACGATACCCTATACCATGCGTTTAGAGGCCCTATCTCTCAGGCTCAACTAACTGAATAAGCATAAACCAAATTTGAGTGGGATTTTCATTAATTTTTTCGGCTGCAGATATGAAAAAGTTTATATCGGATGCTGTATCTATATGGGGACTAGGCCCAAAAATTGACCGATTCTGACCATGTTTGGTAAAGTCTCTTGTATTTTGCAAAAATATATACAAACAGAATGTGAGAAGAATCAGTGCAATATTTTTATTTTGTGATAGATTTAAGTGAAGATCGGGAAGCAGCTCTATATGGGGCCTATGACAAAGAGTTGTCCAATAGGGATCATTTTGGACTACTGATTAATGGATCTGAAATATACATACAAACCCAATTTGACTAAGATTTGTATGATAATTTTGATCTTATGGCAATATATGTTGATTTTATAGGGGTCATTTGTATGGGGGCTGGGTCCGAACATGGACCGATTCTCATCAATTTCAATAGCGTTCATTCCATGGCTGATAAAAGATTAAGTACCAAATTTCATCAAAATATATTCATATTTGCGACCTGCAGTTTGATTACAAGCTTTACATGGACACACAGACGGACGGACATCGTTAAATCTAATCAGGTAGTGATTGTGATTCGATCGGTATAATTAAAGATGGGTGTAGGTCAAATATTTTTGGTTGTTACAAACAGCAGCACAAAGTCATTATACCCAAACCACATAGTGGTATAGGGTATAAAAACATTTTCTTGGAAAGATACCTTTTCTTAAAAAAGTACTTTTTCTTTAATCAAACTCTTGCTTTGGTTTATAAATCTACATTTTTGTCACAAACTGTTAAAGTTTGGTTATCAGTTCTTTAGGGATTTTTCTTTAAGGTTTTTGTTTTTATTAATATATTAATATATGAATAATATTGGATTATTATTTCATATACACATTATAGCATAACATTTGAAGAATCTTAGAAAAAAATTTTAATTCAAAATTTTAATAAATTAGTCCGTGGCAGTGAATCTCCAGAGGCTTTGTTGTTTTGTGGGATCATATGAAATAAAAAAGTCGAACTGCGTTTAAAAGGTAGTATATTTCCCGAGGTAACGCCGAAGATTATTTTTTAATATTATTACTTTTTTTTTTTTGGCAATTTTGAAGTGAAAAACACGATTTTTGCTATAAAATTTCGAGAATTTGTTGTTAAAAAATGGGGATGAAAATGGGAAATGAAATGTAAAATAGTGATGTATGTGTAGAAATAATGTGTAAAATTTCAAAAGAATCGGTCAAGTTCATTTTGAGTTATGATGTTTACGGACTTCAAACATTTATTTGCGAGAAAATCGATTTAAAGTTTTTTAAAAACTGATTTACATACAATATACGTTATGAGGCCGGTCGCTGGAAACGCTGCATCTTCTTTAGTTTTGCTTCGATTTACTTGAAATTTTGACACAACACTCTCGATATATCGTACATTCAGAAAAAGAAATGCAGAAAAAAGGTTTTAAAACCTTAAAAATAGCTTTTCTTAATTAGTAACATTCTTTAAAGAACTATTTTTTAAAACGAACCTTTTTATAAAAAAAGATACGTTTTAAAAAAAGTACTTTTAACTATTAATTTTTTTTTTTTTTTCGATATGGAATTTATGTTTAAAAGTTATGTTTGTTTTAAATAGGTAAATTTTTTGATAGAACACCGTTTCTCAAACAAAATATCCTTTTCTTATATAAGTACTTTTTCTTATAAACGAAACTTTTCTTTAAAACATGTCCCTCTTTTTCAACACTATTTTTTTAAAGCAGTACGAATTCCTAAAAAAAAAATTTTTACTGCTTAAAAATACATCTTCAAAAAATAATATGCCTTCTCTTAAAAACTTCCTTTAACTTAAAAAAAACACATTTTCTTTAAAACTTGTTTTCCCTAAAAAATTGCAATTTCCTTTTATAAAAAAATATGTTTTCTTCAAAAAACACCTTCTTATTAGAAGGAACCTTTTCTTAGGAAGTAACTTGGGTGAAAAAGGTCGTTTCTTGTGAAAGGTATTACATATATTCTTCAAAAAGCATCTCTCTTATCTTTTTTTAAAAAGAGGTATTTTCCTAAAATTTTATCTCTTCCTTAAAAAGTACCATTTAGTGCTAAAGTTGTACCTTTTCTGAAAAAGTGCAATTTCTTTAAAAGATAATTTTTCTAAAAAAGTAAGTTTTCTTTAAATGGTACGTTAATAATATTTTGGAGGCAAATTTAAAAAAAAAAAAATTATTAAAATTTTTTAGTGCAAAATATTTACTCCACTTGGGCTACAGAAAATCTGACACAATTGTTTGTTATATTTTTATTAATCAATTGTTCCAAGAATAATTACGTTTTTAATTTTTGATGCATGTGGTTTCATTAAAAACTCTTTAGTGTTCAGTCTTTGTAATACATGCTGATACTCATACAAAAGAAAAAATTAAACTATTGCATTTATCATTTTACTATCTTAAGATGTTAAGACAAACAAACACACAAAACGAAAAAAAGATGCTAAAAATAAGTGTATAAATAGTTTTTTTTTTTCTTTTTTTGGCTTAGGAAATTTAATTTCAAATCTTAACAAAACATGAAATACGTGTTCATTTAAATATACATTATATTTATGATGATGTAGGGAGTTTAAAATAAATTAAACAAATATAATTAAAAGTGCATAAATTCGTTTTTTTTGCGTGATTTTACTTTTATATATTTAAAATCTCTATAAAACAAGCAAGGGTATAAATTTCGGCATTGCTAGATCTTTGATACCCTCCACTAGTATCGTAAAAACAATCTTGAAACGGAAGTTGGTTACGGTTAACAATAGAATACTATTACTGGGTCAGACTTTTCAAAAATACAGAATCTATAATATTAATAGGCTAGGCGATTTCTTGTGACCGATGTGTTGTTCTACAGTTTTATCCCGATTTTGACCAAATGTATATTATTTGAAAGGTATTTCTTTTTAGCCATTTTGCAGATTTAGAGATTTTTAAATTTTTTTCTTTAATTTGAGTAAATTGCATTTAAAGTTGCTACTGACACACATATAATTATACAATGCTATGTGTGTGCTTATTAAATTTGTTAATGTGTTTGTAAAAAATATGAGTTTGTTTTTTGTGTTGATTTAAGAATTGGCTACAATTGATTAGCATACCTTTAGGGTCTTTATTTAATGAAAAAAAAAATTTCCTAGAATTTGCACTCTAATTTCGCGGGCTGGAATCTGCTAGTATGTATAAAACGTTTAAATTAAACTAGCCTTTTTTAAAACTTTAAAAGCTGCAGAATTGGCTTATCTTTACACACTCTACACCACTCTGCAGAGGATATATAGTAGTTTGTCTTTCCGTTTGCAACGCATCGCAAATTGAATTTCCGACCCTATAGTGTATATGTGACCCTGCGTATGAAAACCCACCTAGTGTGTCAAAACAAGTTTTTGCGTAAAACGCAATTAAAGTTTCCCTCTCTGTGTCGCATTTTCATAGTGTGAGTTTAATTATTTAATAATTTAGTACATTAATAAGAACAACGAAAATTGGATGGAAAACAAATTTCACACACTAGATGGGTTTTTACGTTACTTTTCGATGTTCTAGAGACTTACGAGCCTATGAAAATTGAAGGTTTTTTTATACAAATCCAAAAAAAAAAAAAATGAATTCATGAAATTTGACACACTAGCTGGGGTTTTTAAGCGAGGTCATATATATATTTTTGAACCTTATAACAACTCGAGTCGATATATCGATGTCCGTTTGTCCGTCTGTCCTCGGAAAACCTTAGACAGTTTTGTTTACCATTATTTTAGAGTTCAGGAAAAAACACACACTGAATAAAAAATATATATGAAAACAAACATAGCTCTGACCAACAAACACATATTTTTATTTTCATATCAATTACGTGTGTTTCTAAATTTTGTACAGTGCTAAACACAACATGACTGTTCATTTTAATATTTCGTTATGTACGCGAACAGGTTTCTTTGTCCTTTATTGTCATCGCAAATGCAAGATTCACTAGGAACTGAACACGTTTGAACTGGAACGTCAAATCGGCTTAAGTCAAGGGAATTCCCTTGCCACTATCACATTATTCATTAATTTCGTCACAATCAATCGGGTTCCATTGCATAGTTTCGGGGCATGAAGATTTCGTAGCATAAGGATGACAGATCCAACTTTAACGCGCAAATGGTAAGGCGGACAGCCAGGCAAATCCAAAGTGTTAAGAAATTTCACTGGATAACTCACTCTTCGTTTTCAAAGCGATCTATCGAATTGTATGAGTGCAATTCTCCAAGATTTTGATGCTGAATCGTCTAATTCGAATCATTGACATCAATATTTTTTGCTGCTGAAATTGCGCGCGCTCAAACGATCACAGTTTAGAAAGTTTTGGCCAATGTTCACGATTCAATACACATCCAGTTTGACGATTTGGTGCTGCTATATGATTTTCAATCAATAGTTTGCCACTCATGAGCAAACACATATCATCAATCAGTACTAACGCTTCAATGTAGATGTCGTCGTTCATTTGTAATTTAAAATTCCCTGTTGCTGATCGAAATCGATGCAAAATGTCTTCTGCAATGTCATCTTTGTATGTATCCCATAATTGACGTGGGTTTGAAATGTCGACATTGTCATAGCGAAAAGAGTACGAACTCAACTGGCGGACGAAGAAGCTATTGCATCATCTAGCGTTTGATTCCAGTGATTGTCATGTTTAAGCAATTGTAACTATTCACATGCTTCTCGAAAAGTTGCACAAACCAAAACATCCACAGTCGGTAATGATTCAAATGAAGTTGAACCACGCATATTAACCAAAAGCAACCGAAGGCAATCGTCGTTTTTTGGATGGAATATGTAACATCGTCGAAGTGCATCAGTTGATAATATGCCTGGACATCCATATACTGATTGGCCTTGCTTCTCGCGTAGCCATTTCTTCGACGATGCATTCCATGTGTAATATCCGAGTAGAGCAATGTTCTCGCAACCTGATCACTGGCACAAATTGAAAATAAACTCGTTAATGTTGTTGCTGGTGGTCTTTCCACTCGCTGGGCTGTGTTTTCTACATTAAAATACACTAGTTTTCCATTCTCCAAATGAACCGCCCGATTTACAACAGTCGGATGACGTTCATGAATTGCAAATGAAAATATTCTTCAGAGTGCTTCATTGCAGTTCACATATCGTCCCATTTGAAACTTGCTGATTTCACCACGTTCAACGCCTATAACCGCCATATCGCTTCCTTTGCAAACATACTTAATCGATTTCACCGAACTGCAATACTCAACATTGATGTCTGTTTTAAATGCCTTAGACAATATTGGCGAATATGGCACGATCCATGTGTTGTCAACGGCGATATTCACTCATTTCAATGAAGTTATGAATGTTCTTCCATTGCCAACTGAATATATTTTTCAGATCGCAACTTAGCCTGATTGCATCCAATGTAGTTGAGTCGTTCTGTCTCAACCTTAACGTACATAGCAACCGCATATTGTTGGAACAATCGTCGATATCTCAGTAGGTGATTGTCACTGTTTTGGCGAATCATCATTCGGTATGCGTAAAAGTTCATTGAACTTACCTTCTTAGTTGTCTCAATCACTAAAAATGTACAGTATGTATATGGGTGACAATCTAAAATGTTTTTTTGCACTAACCATTGGCCGGGTTTATCATGTTGTAACTGAAGTGAACTGATGAAAAATTTTTACCAACAACAACAATCGATATTTCACTAACTGCATCGTATTGTCGTTCATTAGTTCCTGCTGGTCATTTGTACACTTTTATGACAATGCTGTGATCATGGGATGGCATCTTTTTAATCAGTACTTTGTAGGGGATGTACCCTGCTCATATATCCGATCCAGCCTATTTCCGTCAGGTCTACTTACACTAATAACAGATGGCGTCACATAAAGTATCAAAGCTCTCCCTATCATAATATTGAGTAATTAATTTGATTTTTAGGTGATACGCCCAGTTTTCCGATAGCGCTCATTTTTACAACGGCTACTCAGAAACTCACAGCAATAATAGATGGCCTCATAAAAAATTACAAAGCTCTCACTACAACAATAATCAAGATATATTATGTTAAAAAAAATTTTGTATGGGAGGTACCACGCCAACATATCCGATACCGACCATTTTCTGTATGACTATCCATATTAATAATAGTTGGCCTCACATAAATTTAGAAGGCTCTCCCTCTCATTGTATTCGATATATATGATGTTAAAATGGAATAACCGCGTACAGCGCCACGTGGTGAGACTTTTTGTTTTTATCTTTTTTCCAAAACCTTCGCGTGGCAGTTACAAACAAAGAAGCAGATAAAGAAAATAGTCAAAATATTGATATTTCAAGGATATGCTTTAAAAAGTGAAGTAAATTGGAGAAAATTGTAGGGAAAAAGGCTTCTTCATTCCCGATTTGATCAAATTAGAACCGACGCTAGTTTAGATACTTTTAGCTACTGGTTATTGCATTGAATTATGGTAATATATTTTTTACGGTTATTTTTATTTTATTTTTTTTTTTAAGTATAGATAACCCTATTGGAGAATTTATTTTACCCGTATACGATAATAAATTATGATCATTATGCTTTTTTTTATTTCATAAGAAACTAAACTGAGTTTTAGTAAAAAGGTCTTTCGAATTAGAATAATTTTCTATACTTAAAATATTTTGAATATAAAATTTTCAAAACAGTAAAAAATTATCTTAAAGTCATCAAAATCTGTTAGTTTTCTGTTATACTACTTAATAGTTTTTATTCTTTTATATTAGAGATTTTATTTTTTATATGCATATATTTTGGTGACATGGTAGGCACGATGGTATAGAGGTTATAAAAACAGTTTAACATATTTTTAACTACCAATTATTGGGAGTGTTGAAAAATTAACTTAATCTTGTTTACGTTTTTATTTAATTTTATGTTTATATAAATAGCGGCCAGTTTGTTGTCATTAGGTTATTATGTAAAATTTTGTGTAATAAAATTAATTTATGTTCTGTCTATTGTATTGAATCTTTTGTAATCGCTTTAGAGATTTCAACACATGTGGCAAACCTTACGTGTGACTTTTTTAATTTTTAATATAGCCAGAGAACTACAAAAATTAAAATTTAAATATTTTAGATATTTATTTTTTTATCTATGATTTTGTTTATTAAGTCAAATGTAACAGTTTAAAAGCTACAATGTTATTAATGTCATTAACGGCAACAGATGGAAATTTCGTTAATAAGATTTCATAATCTCAGGTGCTTTATTTTGAAAGCGGTAGACAAAATTTATATATAAAAAAAAATAAAAAATCACTTACAAATCATTTAAAAAATCACCAAAAAATGCAAAATGACACAAAAATTCAATATACGTAACATCGCCAAAGAAAAACGACATAACGCCTAAAAAGAAAACTAAAGAATAAACAATAATCAAAACCATGCGTTTAGAGACCCTATCTCTTAGGCCCAACTAAATGAGTGGCATTGTTAATAATTTTTTTTTTCCTTTGAATATGAAAAAGTTCATATCGGATGGTATATTTATATGGGGATTTAGTCGAAAAATGGACCGATCCTCACCATATTTGTTAAGGCCACTTATTTGTTGCAAAATCATATAAAAACCAAATTTGAGAAAAAGCTGTGGAATATTTTTGTTTTACCCTCACCCCAGTGTTCAGAGGGTATATACATATAAGTTTTTCATTCCGTTTGTAATAATTGTTGTAATAAAAAATGATATCCTGAGAAGTTTGCTATTTAAAATCGTCCAAATCGGATCACTAGGTCCCGAGAATTGAAAGAAGAAGTAAAAAAAGTCTTGAAAAAATATGATTTGTCTATGTTGTTCTTGTCACGATCACGCCCTCAATAAGACAACTGGGGTGCTCGTTTTTAGTGAGAATAATTGGCTAACATCATGTGAAGGTTTCTGTTAAAAAAATCAATAAAACCTGTTTAATAGGTACAGAGAAATCACTGAAAAAATAAAAAATAATTTTAAAATATATGTTTCTGTATTGTTCTTGTTGTTTTTGTAAATGTTGTATTGTTGTCATAGCTGGACTTGTTGTTTTTGTAGTTGTTGTGGTAATAATATAACAAAAACTAACCATTTGTAAATTTTTTTTATCAACTCTTGCATAAAAATTTAAAAGTTTCCATTATTTTGGCATCACTAAAGAAATTTGTTAGATAATTTTTGTCATCGCCACGAGCCCGCCTGCAAAGTTTCAGATCGACTGGTTCACGGGAAAGGGATTAAAAACCGATTCAAATTGTTGTCGACAACCAGACAAGCAGACACTACGAGTTAATATAAAGGTGGTAAAAATTCACCAACATCTAACGCAAATGATGCTAAACTACTTGTTGTTAATAAAAAAAAAACAATGCAAATTTACCGAAAAAAAATGTTATGCTTTAATTTATTTAGAGAAAACACAACAATAACTTTTGATGTTGTATTTTTTGTGTGTAATATCTACATATGTATACATACATACATACATATATTAAATAATAAGATAATATACATACATATAATCTATATATGTATATCCATAATAACCGTATGTTAGAAATAAATCGGTATAATATTTTATTTATATAAAATTCTGTAATATTTTGTTTTAGGGAAAATACATTTCTTTTGCATTAGCAAACAGACTGTCACTTCATTTTGCTCAGTGTGACTATGCCACAGTAGATGGCGAAACAATTTTTGTTCTATTTAGCTTTGCAGTAGTTATTTTTATTTTAACATGAATGTCAACATTTTCATTTAGATATCAAACACAACAATGTTAAAAGTATACACAGAGCTGAGTAAAGAAGAAGCAATATGTTTTTGGCTTTAAAAACTGTTCTACATAGTTGTATAAAATTATTATTCTGCTTAACCTACAAAATATCTGATTGCGATTACATATAATTTTTAAAAATTGTTTATAATTACTAAAGCATTATTATTCACATAAATGCAATATTCACCTTTTAAATTTTCCATTCAAATTTAAGAAAATATCAATTGTAAAAGCTGGAATTCAGATTTCCAATTATAAATTAGAAAATATCAATTGAATTTCAGAAAATCGTATTAAAACGTCAGAAATAATAACTTGAAATTTTGAAGATATCAATTGAATTTTTAAAATTTAAATTTTATTCTTTAAACACAAATTGAAGTTCAGAAAACACCAAATATTTTTACAACTGAAATTAAAAAAAATATTGCGATTCAGGAAACATGCTATTAATGTATAAGAAAACATTAATTTAAATTCAATGAAGTAGAAAACCTCAAATGGTATTTAAGAATTGCGAACATAATAATTGTTACATAAATAAAGCCGAATTTGATGAGAATGTTATATTTTATATATTATATTTCACAATTTTTTTTGGATGAAAATTAGAAGTTTTTCAGAAAATAAAGATTACAAATTATTTTATTTAAATTTTTTGGGACATTTGGTTTTTTACGTTTAGCATCCCTAATTTAAACCAGTGTTCATGATGACTTCAAAATTTGACTTCATGGTATGCATAGGAAAACCCAAAAAATTGAATTTCGAATAATTCCCAGATAGTAGTATTTGGAATCAATAAATGCAAATATATTTTATTAACATAATTTAATTCAAAATCAAAAGTTAGCATCACTGGGTTAGATTTTGTATTGCATTGTGTTATTTTGTGTTACCACAAAATCTAATAGTGAAAACTTCCTTTTAATATGTAAAAAAAATGTATTTTCCAAATATGGCAATATTTTAACAAAAAAAAATTAGAGTGCTTTTTTTTGGTTATTATTTTGTTACTCCGTGCGACCTATACGGCCGCAATGAAGAATTATTTGGCCAGTTAAAAGAAACTAAACAGCCATTTTCAATTAGCACACAACCATTACCTTCGCAATGAAGGTTAGGGCGAGCTATTTAATTTGCAAAAATTTAAACTAACGAGAGGTTATGTCATATAACTGGAAACGCATGCATATACGTATTTAAAACTTAAATGCATGCCGATCAGCAACCACGATGACCAAAAAGCTAAAACCGCAACGTGTTTTTTTTTATCCTAAATAATAGAAAAGACGAAAATGATCTTTCCCCGTTGCAGCGCGAATTACTAATGTGAGAGATCTTTATAGACGAACTCTTGAAATAAACAAAAATCATCTGTTAAGCGGAACAACCCAAAGAATTTGCTGAAATAATTTGATATTAAGTTTAACAAATTGTTTTCTTTTTCAAATATTTTATTTACATTTATTATCAATACTCACAGCGAGGTGGAGGGTATCAAAGATTCGGCACAGCCGCATTTAACACTCTTACTTGTTTTTTGATAGATTGAGGTGAAGATCGGGAAGCAACTTTATATAAGGGATATGACTAAGAATTGTCCTATAGGATTTATTTTTGGACCACTGAATAATGGGTGTAATAAACACACACAAACCCTATTTGACTGAGATCTGTAAGATAACTTGGATCTTATGGCAATTTATGTCGATTTCATAGGGGTCATTTGCATGTTGGAAAAATTATTTTTTTTTTTTCATCCTTTTTGAAAATATTTTCCACAACTAAGTCTTTTTTGCTTTCTGTTTGATCTATATGCTTCTCAGTTTTTTCAATAAATTTCATTTGAAAAGAAAACATTCATAATACAAAACTTGCGTTTTCCAGCCTAATATTACTTTACTTCTCATATTTTATGTACCAATTTTGTTCTGTGTTGGTTTTGAAGAAACATTGAAAAAGAATTTATAAAAATATGGAAAAAAATATATTTTTGAAATGTTAGTTATGAAAAGTTTCAAGTAAAAAAATTAAATAAATTAATTTAATGATTTGGCCAGTTGCCGTTTAGCAAGCGGCTGTGAATCAGCATCAATGCTCTCTCTATATGCTGTTACTTTGGTACCTTTCGCCAGCAAATTATTTCCTTTCAAAAATGAAGCCAGTAGTTCTGATTTTTTCTGAGTCAAACACAAATTTGCAACAATTCCATCCAATTGGGTTTGTGTGACTAGGATTGGGTCCTTTGATGTTTCGTAGGAGGTACCTTCATCAGGGTCGTATTCTGGGAAGAAATCCATGGATGCAGCAGCGGCGATTGTAGTACTGATATCAGTTTGAAGATCAATACTTCGGTGTGCTGGTAGCGAAACGAATTCTGAGTGCGGTAATGGTAATTGGACTCTTGGCACTGCTACATAAGTTTTATTTTTTGCTTTCCTTCTATTCAAAGTTTTATGGTAGTTGATAAATCCATAGCAATTTTCTTCTTGATGCGGGCTGTTGTCTAACCACAACATTGGTATACCAAAAGGCATAGCCTTTTCTTTTTTCTTTCTTCACTTTTCCATTCCATAAGAGTTGAAAAGCAATTAAAGCAAACTTTTTTACGGGCAGAGTTTACGTCAGTGATAAACTCTTACGAGAAATATTGTTTATAGACTTCAAAAAAAAAAAAATCACTCGCATTGCCACATTTTTCATCGCTTGCTATGAGACGTCCACAAACATTACAAAAATGATCCATTTTGCATTTTGGTTCCGACATTTTTAACACAATATATAGGTATTACACAATGTTTTTTTTTTTGTTATTTTTTTTGAAACCGATGCACTTAACTTTAACCACTCACAAAATGAAATAAGTTCCAAAAAAATTAAAAGCGAATTTTATCACGACCGAGCGAAAATTAAAAGACATCAGATTCGGCTGAGCTTCGAGTCTTAACTGAATCTTCATTTTTGAAATTAGTTCGCTTGTACGAAATAAAAAAAAATCGCTACCTGTGCGGTGGTTGAAAACAAAGAAGTTATTTTACTAATTCCTAATCCTTGGAATTTCCCTTTTTAATTACTTCTACCTAAATCGCTATTTTTTTAACGGTTTTGGGATTTTTCACGCAAATTATCGACTTTCTTTTGAAATGAAATTTATTGAAGAAACTGAAAAGCATACTATAGATCAAACAGAAAACAAAAAAAAATTAGTTTTGTGGAAAATATTTTCAAAGAGCATGAAAAAAAATTTTTTCCATCATTTTGCTTCATAAGCACCACAAAAGTTTTCTAAATCAATTTTTTAAATTTTAATTGTTGCACAGGTCTCCAGCAATAATTTGGCTTTTACAGATTGAAAAAATATCAATTAGTCGACGAGTTATAGCCAAAAAACCATACATATAAACAATATGCTGGAAATCGGCATTTGACTGCAAAGTTCGAAGATCGGTTAAAAAAAAAAATTGAACTAACATAAACAAACGCCGCGATACGGGTCTTCTAATTTAGCCTCTATTTTCACCCCTCATTCTCAGAATGGACCTAACTTTTGCTAACCTAAATTTGTTCCTCAGTGAAATTATACCCTATTCCACTATGTGGTTTGGGTATAATGACTTTGTGCTGCTGTTTGTAACTAGCAAAAATATTTGACCTAGACCCATCTTTTATTATACCGATCGACTCGGAATCACTTTCTGAGTTGATTTAGCGATGTCCGTCCGTCTGTGTGTTCATGTAAACTTTGTAATCAAACTACAGGTCGCAAATATTAATATATTTTGATGAAATTTGGTACATATGCTTTTATCGGCCATAGAATGAACGCAATTGAAATTGATGAAATTCGGTCCGTGACCAGAACTAGTCCCCATACAAATGACCGCTATGAAATCAATATAAATTGCCATAAGATCCAAATTATCATAAATATCTCAGTCAAATTGAGCTTGTGTGTGTTTATTACATCCATTTATTAGTTGCCCAAAAATAAACCCCATAAGTGATAGCCCCCATATAAATCTGTTTCCCGATTTTCACTTAAATCTATCAAAAAACAAAAATATTGTATAGTTTTTTGGTTTGTGTATATGTTTCAAAATATAATTGACTTTACCAAATTCGGTCAAGATCAGTCCATTTTCCGACCTAATACCCATATAAATATGGCATCATTTCTGCAGCCAAAAAAAATTAATAACAATGCCACTCAAATTTGGTTTATGCTTATTTTCTATATCGACTTCGTTGGACCGAAGAGATAGGGTTTCTAAAACATTGTATATGGTATCGTATAGTCGGTCTAGACAAACTACAATTTTCTTAATTGTTTTCTTTTTTTTTTGTTCACACCTCTTCCGACAGTGACGGTATTCGTCATTTTCGTTGCATATCCCTTGCTTCTGAAAAGGTAAAGAAAATAGTAAAGATTTAAGTATTTCACGTTATAACTGTTGATTGCAGTTTTCTTGATTTTAAGATTAGTAATTCAGTCCGATGAAATATTTTATTAGCTTTTAATTGCAATCTTGTTTATTAACTTGAAAGTGATAAAATTATATTTAATACACATAATTTCATTGGAGTAAGTAAGACACATAAAGCGAAGAATACCGAATCATAAAACGTAAACTAAAATTATTTTGATAACCTTATATAATAGGATTATAAAATATATATACGAATTTCCGGTGTATTTTGATTTTGTATGCATCATTATTTTGATTGAATTGTTTGCACCTGATATATCAAGCTTATAATTGAAGAGTCATAATACTCTTTAGCGCACTGTATATTGAAGGTATTGAAGATAACAATTTTTATTTTGAGGCATTCGAAGAATATTGCCTAGAAAAATTTTTTGTGTATAATTTTTGTTTTTTCAAAAACTTCTTTTTTAATACGTATAAGTCTATTTCAATTTATTATATCCAGTGCATTTAGAAATTAGTTTCTTAAAATTTAGTTAAGGTTTATTTAAATAATTTAATTTACTTAAAAGAACAGAACACTTTACTTTGTTTAAATTTAATACTACAATTGTGCACTTCGACTTCAAGTTAGATTATTTGATGAACATAATGAACTCAAATGTCTGAAATTTTCTGCTTCTGGTCGCCTGCAAATATTGTTTTGTATATATCCAATTCCTATTTATATTGTTAGTCGTTAGTGCTTTAAGTGCAAATAACATATTCAAATCAATTTTAATAGCGAATAGTGAAGAACGTTGGCGATCTCGATCTTGTCGATTTTCCTCATTTTATATCGGCCATATTTTATTTTACAAATTATCTATTAAGGGTTCCTACATTTTCGGTGGCCATTCTCATCATGTCTCTAGCGATATTATTATTAGTACATTATTGTTCCTTATATCTTCTCGTCTCCACATAATTTTGAGTTCTTTGGATATCGCTTTCCATTTGAAATGGAACCACTATTGAGTTTATGTATAATATGTTATGACGAATGTGGTTCGTACAGATTGCTCTAGCTCCCTTATTGTATTTAGTATCGATATGTTCAGAAGAGTGTAATGCATATTGAAACAATAAAGTAGTGGTTCATTACGTAAGAGATTTCTGGGAAATTTAAAAATGTATATTTGCTTCATGATCCCACAAAAACTTACTTCTAATAAATAAGTTGTACTTTGGGGGGAAAAAATTCGATCTATAATATTAAAATCGGTAAAGAAATTTACAATTTATTCATATCCTGATAAAGTTTTTGGGGCTCCTTAGTTTTCTAAGTTAGTGAATAAAGATGAAACTCATATTTCTAATTCGTGATGTTCAAAATCAAGAACTTCTCAAAACAGTGACACAGTGCGACTTATCATATTTTATTAAATTATAATTTTATGTAAATTTTTTATTCTTTTTTCGTTTTTGTTTTACTATGTGATAATAGCAGCGTATTAAAAAAAAAAAAAACAACAGCACCACTAGCTAAACTGTGTATTTGATAGATGAACAGATGAACATCGCTAGATCGTGATTTTAACTTTGAAGCAAGGGGACAGATAAACATTTAAAGATCATCAAAAATATCTATTTTTTTAATGTGCACCCGGTTTTATATATATTGCTACATTACAAATGACACAACCACCAATAAATACCCGCTACGTACCTAGACTGCAGAATATAACAAAAAAATAACACAAACAAGTTTCTGTTACTTAATTAAATATCAACATCATAAAACAGAAAAAATACAAAAAACATCTATAAAAATTTAGAATTGTCATCCAAATAGTAAAACACAGACATAAAGATAAAACCATATCATTAAAAACAAAATACCTATTCATCATCAATACCGCTAAATAAAGATAATGTAAACTAAAAAAAAAGAAGCCAATCACAATCAAATATTATTTTGTGTTTTTTTTGTACTCTTCTTTAAAAGCTTAATTTCCGCTTTAATCTACCACCCGCCTTAAATAACAGACCAACAAACGAAAAAAGATGATGTTTTTCAAAAAAAAAAAAAAAACCAAACAGCTAACATCAAACTCTAATAATAACTTCATTCGTAGCAAATCAAACACTTAGAGAAATTGTTGAGTAAATAATATTTTCGGAACAGTTACATTTAAGATATATTTGTACATTATGTAGATAAGTCTGTTTTCTAATATTTTCAGGAGAGCAGTTTAAAGTTTCAAATCATCGCTGCAAATCTGGAGCCGGGTTTTTTTGGTTTAACTTTCGTACAGATTCTAAGGAAACGTATTATTTTACTTACTCGTGAAAAAATAAGTTTTTTTTTCTGCAGTCAAAAATATATTTGGGAAAAAGTTATAACTTGTTGACCGAAAGAAATTTTAAAAGTTAAATGAGAAAAAAACTTTAAGTGCGCATAACTCGATTTAAGTCGTTATTCTATGTCAACATTTTTAAGATTTGATCTCCCATGTTGAGTTAGGTTCTTAATCCCTACTGAAAATTCATGAACTTTATTGACTTAGGCTACATTTGCACTTTGAATGCTTTCAATTTAATAAGAATTGTACCAGTTCTACAATCAAAATACAGAAATGTCGTTCCAAGATATTTTGTGATATAAAACCATTTAATTTAATTCATAAATAAAGCTTTACAAGTAAATTTTGCTTTTATTTAAATATCTTCTTCGCTGTCATACTCCGTCAAATCGGGATGGTTGTTTTGTTGTTCCATACTTGTTAAAAAATTGTCATAAAACAAAAAAAATTCTGGGCTGATAAACAATTTCAAGACCATAAGATCTCTTTTCTTTTCTTAGTCTTAGTCCTCATATGAAGCTGATTCGCGGTCTCCACTTAAATCTATCAAAAATCATGGTTTTTGTGTGTTTTTGCAAAAAATAGTGACCTTACCAAATATGATCAGGATCAGTCCAATTTTCAGCTTAGTCCCCATATTAATATATCATCCGATCAAATCTGAAGCTAAAAAAATTAATTACAATGCCACTCAAGTTTGGTTTATGCTTATTTGCTATATCTGATTGGCTGGACATAAGAGTTATTGGTTCTGGGTACATGTTATGGAGTATCGTATGCTCTGTCTAAACCGACTTTAATAAATATATCTAAAGTAAGAAATGTTTCTTGAAACTAAAACTCGAACACAGGTTGAGATTTTTTTGTTTAAGGAGAAAATAAAACTTATTAGTATGACTGAATTAATGACTTTGATATTTTGGTAATTTATTTATAAATTCAAGACCCTCATTGTGGCTCTTTATATATATTTTAACGACAGGTGGACATTTATTATGTGCGTCATTAAGAACAGGTCCCGCAAATATTTTTAAAAAACATTGCTTACATACACTAAGTTTTTGACAGTGAATTTCAAAATTGTATATATATAGACATATTGACGATTCTTTGGGTGTTTTGACTTTTGTAGAGTTGCAGTCTTTTCATTCTGTACAATAATTAAGTTCGATAAAATTTTTTTTACTGCCCGAAATGGATTTTTGTGATTTCGGTAATTATCCGTCCACCCTCTATTATTATTATTTATTTACTTTTTCTATGTATATCCTAACAAGAGCCCTTAAATAGAAATAAAACATATTTTATATATATATATATACGTTAATATAAAAAATCAACTGATTTCACTTATAAGTAAACAATTTTTAAATTTTCGAATTTGATAAAGGAACATATTTCGAATTATGTTGTTTTGTGAAAAACAAATTTCACAAAAAAAAAAAAAAAAATAAAAACGTGGACTCCTAGGAAAAATAAGATGTTTTGTCAAAAGTTCGTTAGAAATTTATTTAAAAATTTTATTTGTTTTTCCACATATCTATAAAATTAATAGGTAAGGCGATTTCTTGTGACCGATGATTTGTTCAACAGTTTTCTCCCAATTGTGACCAACCTTATCTTATTTAAAAGGTATTTCTTTTTAGCTGTCCACCAGACTTACAAATTTTTAAATCTTTTAATTTAGTTGGAGTTAAGCTCATTTAAAGTTTCTACTAACACATACATAAAATTAAACAATGCTATGTGTGTGTTTATTAAATATGTTAATGTTTATTAATTTGTTAAAAAAAAAATTAGTTTATTTTCTTCATTCGCAATAATAATTGTGTTGAGTTGAAAAAATATTTTGGACATAGCATACCTTTAGGGTCAACAATTTATTAAATGAAAAAAATAAAATTTCCTAGAATTTGCACTCGAATTTCGACGGTTGGAATCTGCTAGTTTCAAACAAGTTTATGAGTTGAATTATCGAACATAATATATTTGTAACTAAATATCGTAAAAATATGCCGATCAGACCAGAACCAGTTTACGATTTACATTAAGAAAAAAATTATGAAAATTTTCTTTTGTCGACTGAAATTTTTTTGTTCGAATATATTTTGTATATATTTAGAACATATATAATGAAAAATGTAGTTTTTTTAGGCTAGGCAGAAATTATTTTTTCAAAAAATTTTAATAATTCCCTGCGTGTAGTTTAAAATAACAAAACAAAAGATTACATTGACTTTGCATCTTTAAAACAAAAAAACAATAAATAAATAATTACAATAATCTATGAATGATACCGCAAATATCAATATACATTGCAAAAAAAAAAATGTGTATATTTGTCGACCTCATTTAATTTTAGTTTTCGTACCCTACACAGCTCTGTAGTACAGGGATTAATAGTTTGTGCTCATAAAATTATTTAAAGAAAAGAAAAATAAAAAATGATAACTTAGATTATACTTCTATAAACCGATTGACCCATTCCTCATTTCTGAGGAGATTTACTGGTATAAATCTTTTCACATTTTTCTGTGGCTGTGCACATACAGTATGAGAGCTTTAAAATAAGTGTCTGCATAAACAGATATCCTGTTTTATTTACTTAGACTCTAAATCAAATGCACAAAATATTTAATAAAACAAAATTCGTACACTTTTTTTATTAACCCCACACCCCCCCCCCCACTCCTAACAGTTTGCTCTTTCCTACTTACTTAAAAAAGTGAAGATTATTATGTACTGATTATTTTTAAGGCAACAAAGCTGCCTCTTTGATGAAAATGCTTCTTTGGGAAGAGACACTTTTTGAAGAAAAGTAATTTCTCAGAAATTGTAACTTTTCCTAAAACGCACTTTTTTAAGAAAAATTGTTTTTTTAAAAAAAGATACTTTTCTAATCAAATGTACACTTTTTTAAAATGTACATTTCAAAGAAATGTTAGTTTTTAAAAAATTGGTACTTTTCAAAAAGGTACTTTTTTAAAAATGTACTTTTTAAGAAAATCTACCTTCAAGAAGAGGCACTATTTTAGGAATATGTACTTTTTTACGAATGGGTACTCCTTAAAGAAAGGTACCTTCTGAAGAAAATGTACTCTTTGAAGAAAATTCACTTTTTTAACAAAAGGTAATATTTTAAGAAAATGTACTATTTTTCGAAAAAAAATTTTTTTATAACAAGTCCATTTTTAAGAAAAAGTTCTTTTTTAAGAAAAGGTTATTTTTAAGAATAAAAACTATTTCAAGAAAATATTATTTTTTACGAAATGGCACTATTTGAAAAAGACTTAATTTAGTGAGAATATGTACTTTTTGAGGAAAGAAATATTTTTTTAAAAAATATACTGATAAGGAAAATGCACTATTTATTAAGAAAAGGTAGTTTTTTAAGAAAAGGTACTCCTTAAGAAAAGGTACTTTTTGAAGAAAAAACAAGTATGAAAATTATAGTCAGTCCAGACCGACTATACGATACCCTATACCATCAGTTTAGAGACCCTATCTCGTAGGTCCAACTAATTAGATATAGAAGATTAACATAAACCAAATTTGAGTGGCATTGTTATTACTTTTTTTGGCTTTGTATAGAAAAAGTTCTTATCCAATGCCATATTTGTATGGGAACTAGGTCGAAAAATGGAACGATCCTGGTAAGGTAACTTATTTTTTGCAAAAACATATACAAACCAAATTTGAGAAAAATATGTGCAACATTTTGTTTTATGATAGATACATATAGATATATATAAGTGAAGGAATCAGCTTTATATGGTAGCTATAACTAAGAATTCTCCTATTGTGTTTAATTTTTAATACTAATAAATGGATGCAATAATCATATAAAAACCCAATTTGATCGAGATCTATATGATAATTTGGATATTATGGTAACTTAAGTCGATCTAATAGGTGTCATTTTTGTGGGGACTAGGTCTGAACATGAACCGATTTCATCAATTTCAATGGCGTTATCCTATGGCCGCTGCCGGCCGATGTAAGCTTATGAAGTTTGATTACAAGTTTGATGGATGGACGGATGGACGACCATAGCTAAATCGACTCATAGAGTGATTCTGAACTTTAGCAAAAGTTGTATCTGGGCCAAATATTTTTGGTAGTTCCAAACATCAGGACAAAGTCATTATAAATATCTTTTTAATAAAAAGTACTTTTTTAAGAAAAAGAAGACGCACAATTACAAGGAAGTGTTCTTTTTTACGAAAAGTCCCTTTTTAAGGATAGATAAGGCACTATTTTAAGAAAAGGTTCTTTGTTAAAAATAGTACTTTTTTAGGAAAATGTACTTTTCTAAGAATAGGTACTATTTTAAAAAGAGGCACTATTTTAAGAAAAGGAAATTTTTTAATAAATTCTTTTACAAGAGATTTTTTTTACCACAGTTATTTTTTTGTAAAAAGGAAAATATGAAAATATTAAATGTCCTTTTTTTTAAGAGTTTCTAAAAAAATTTTCTTTTTCAAGAAGTGTTAATTTTTTAAAGAAACCTATTTTTTCAGAAAACGTTTATTTTCATTTCCAAAAAGCAGTTATGATTTTTTGTCAAATGGTACTTTTTGGAGAGAAAATTTGCTTTTTATGAAAAGGTACCTTTTTAGTAAAAGGCCTTTTTTTATTTTAGATAAATTCTGTTTTAAGAAACGGGTTTTTTTTAGAAAACTCATTATTTCAAGCAAATGTACTTTTTTACAAAATTATACTTTTTAAAAAAGGTTCTTTGTTAAGAAATAGTACTTTTTGAAAAAAAAAAAATATTTTTTTACTTTTTATCGAAAATATAATTTGAAAGAAAAGGCACTATTTTAAGAAAAAGTTTTTTGTTAAGAAAAGGTACTTTTTTAGGAAAAGGTACTTTTACGAGGCACTGTTTTAAAAACACACACTGTTATAAGAACAGTTACTTTTTTACTAAAATAACTTATTTTAAACTTTTTTAAAATCTGTTCTTTTATGAAAAGCGAGTATTTAAGAAAATTTTATTTTTTAAGAAAGGGTACTTTTTAATAAAACATACTTTTTTAAGGAAACCTATTTTTTCAAAAAATTAGATTTTCTACAAAATTACAACATTGTGTTAAATGGCACTTTTTTTTAGAAAATTATTTTTATTTTTATAATTTTATAATTGTTTTAAGAAAAAATGATTCTTTGTTAAATGCAAGTTCTTCAGAAAGCGTGCTTTTCTTAGAATTGCATTTTGAAGAATATCTAATTTTTTACGAAAATTTTCTTTTTTTAGATAAGATAATTTTATTATTTAAGGAAATATTTCTTTTTGTTGAAAGGTACTTTATTAGAAGATAAAATATTTTTGGGATATTTTTTTAAGAAAAATAATTTTTTTAACAGAAAATTTTTTCTAAAGGAAACATATTTCGAAGGAAAACTTATTTTTTTTTTTAAATGTAATTTTTAAAGAAAATGTATAGTGTATCATATTATCTGCCTAGATTGGTTTTTTGCTGTCTTCCTTCAACTAGTGTTTTTTACACTTCATATAGCTTAAAAAAATTTACTTGTTGTTGAGATTTTCAAAGAATAGCAAAGTTTTTGCTTCAGGCTTTTATTGAAAATAAAAGCACTGCATGAAATCAATGTTTTATTAACACAGATAAACATTTATTTATTTGTCGAATAAAGTTATTTAAAAAGATGTTTTGGTTTGCATACTTATTGAAAATTTGGATATGAACTAAATAAAACAAAACTCATTTCGTGGGGATGTTTCAAAAGAATATTTGTCAATATTTTTTTTTTTTAGCAAAAAAGCAAAAATTTACCTCTTCTTCTTCTTTATTGTGTTTGAGACTCGTATCAGAGAGTGTCATACTTTTGACATTGCCTCATACTTGTGGAAGACGAAGGCATTTCCATCTGCAGACCAGTAAATCAGGAAGCATTTCGGGGAATAAAAGTTCAGTTTCTTCCATTCAGTTTCTTCCAGTTCAAACATCCGCTATAGCAATAATCACATACAATGAGTTCTAGTTCTAGTTGATCAGCCACACCACATTCACAATACATATATACTAGAATGCTAAATCTAGTGTTAATAGGGTTCGTGCTGAAGAAGAAATTAAAATAAAAAAATATATGGGGCGTTTCATGTCAAGTGACTTTTGAAACAGATGTCGTCCGATCAGGATGAAATTTACAACCAAGGTAGTAGTAGATGGTAGATTCACAATTTTTCAAAAAGATCGGCTAAGAACTCTCTGAGTTAGAGCAGGTCAAAATTTTACATTTTGCCCACCAGATGTTTTTTCTGATCTATGTAACTTTTTACCTATTGTTCTTAGCAAAATTTGTTCCAAATAGTTTAGAGAGCTATTTCTTCAATATCTCGGAAAAAAAATTAAAAAAAAAATTAAAAAAAAAAACTTTTTTTTTTTTGACTATTTTGCATAATCAAAAACTTTTTGACTTTTTTTTTAAAAAAAATACCCTTTTTTTTTGCTAAAAAGAAAGCTTTGGTTTTTTCCTTTAAGAGCTTTTTGGTAGCTTAGTGGGATGCGAGTGAGATATCTATCAAAAATATGTTTTGTAACTCAAGACAACAATTTTTCAATTTTATGCATGCACTAACTTGAATTTTTCCTATTAGTGTGGAAGTGTCTCCTAAACCTTAAAATAAAATATAAGCTGAGAAACTAGACAAATTAAACTTTCCGACAATGTAACATAGGTAACTAAAATTTCATAACTTCGTTACTGTAATACCCGCAATATGTTAACCTCAGGAAAAAAACTCACTTTTTCTATAGAAATGTTGAAAAATTGTTTTTTTTTATTTATTTGTAATAATAATTAAACTAATATATGTAGATAGATTCTTTCTTTATTGAGTTATATAATATAACAATTTGGTATCACAATATTTGTTTTAATGTCAAGCTTTAATATGCAAATTTTATAATTTCCTATATTTATAATAATAAAGATATTTGCGGCTTGGTTTTTTAACCGTCTGTCGGAAGTTTGTCTTCAAATTTCTTTAACTAATATTTTTTTTTTTTTTTTTCAAAAATTGAATTCATCTATTAAAAATTTTCGATAAGTTAATGAATTCTTTACAAAAAGATAAATTGAATTCCAGTTTTCCTCTCTTCCCCCATTTAGAAGATCATAAATTTCATTATCTGGAAATCCCGAGCACCCTAGAAATCTTCTTCGTATACCTGCCAGTACAGGGCTCCTTCCCATAAAATGTAAAATTGTTTCTTCTTCATTCAGATTACATAAGGAACATAGAGTGGATTGTTTGGTGATATATTTATTCGAGTTTAGCATTAAAAGATCTCCGCGAGTTTTCATTAGTAGGGATATTTGGTGTTGGTTATATTTTTCGTTACAATAGGTAAGGCCTTTTGAATGATCCAAAAACTTATAATTTCGTTGTAGACTTTTTAGTGCAGTTTCTCGGTAGTTTTGATAAGATTTCATATTATCAATTAACCTATTGCACGTGTTATTCCATATGGTTTTAGATTGGTGCATATTCTTTGATTCCAAATCGAAGTTATTCAAACGATCGACGTAGTTTTTGTACCAGTAAATGTTTTTTGATATAATTTTTGATGAAAGTCTGTGGGGTAACCTATGATTTCCATACTCGAAAAGCGTCTTAGAAATATATCGAAGGTGCAGACTATAAGTATAGAGGTGTGCATTTTCTTGAGCGGTTCCTAAGCAAGTACATAGTTTGGGGTATTTTCCGGTATATATAACATGCGTTTAGTGAAAAACCTTTGCAATTTATCAACAATGTCAAACCAAGGCAATCCCCATACCTGAGCACCATACGCTTGTATAGATCTACAAACAGCTTGAAATAACATCCACTTTGTCTTGAGCGACACATCCCTTTATGCAATAAAATTTTTCCAAGTTATATTTACACAAACTTTTGCAGCATCATTATTTGTGATTATATGTTTCGTGTAAGACATTGTCGGAGTTGGTATTATACCTAAATACTTGTATTGAGCCACAATTTTAACCTGCTCTCTGTCAAACGTCCACATTTCACTTGAGGAAACACGACCACCTTTCCTAAAAACCATTATCTCGGATTTTGTTAAGTTTACTTCCATTCCCCACGTTTTACAATATATTTCCAAATTATTTATCATTTTTTGATGGACGCTTATATTCTCGGCAAGAATGACAATATCATCCTGATATATTAAGGTTCTTATATTCAGATCATCTATGAATAGACTGCCCTTCAGTTGCTCACGGAGATCATTTAAATACAATGAAAACAAAAAAGGCGACAACAAGCATCCCTGTTTAACACCAGAGTTTGTGCTAAAATATTCTGAAATTTCATTTCCAGTCCACACCGCAGAAATGTTATATTTATATACATGTTCTAAAAAGTTTACTATTTTTGTGGACAATCCCATTTGGCGTAGTTTAGACATTAAAAGTTGTCTAGGTACACGATCAAAGGTGGCTTTAAAGTCCACTAAGAATGCGTAAACACTTTTTTGTTCACGAAACTTTATGTTACCAATTTCCGTTAAATTATAGATGTTATCTATTGTCGAATAGCCTTTGCGAAAGCCTGCCTGGATCTCACTTAAAGTTTTATAGTTTGTGGACCATTGTATTAACCTTTCATATATAGCACCCATCGTGATCTTTCCTATGCAATTCATGAAGGATATTCCCCTGTAATTGCCTGGCTCATTAGCATGTTTTTTATGAATTGGGAAAACAATACTACATTCAAACAATTCAAAAGAACCACTTCCGTTAAACAAATTTGTAAAGGCTTCCGCCAAAGCGCTCAAAAAGTTATTATTTGCATTTATAAAAAATTCATAAGGTATTCTATCCTCACCAGGCGGTTTATTTTCTTTAAACTTTACCAGTACCAACCTAATTTCTTAAATTAATGTATAATAATTAATAATAATAATAAAAAAATAAATAATTTAGTAGATCCATTTATAACATAACTATTTTTTTTAATTAGTTTATTTTGTCTGATGAAGTGTTTAAGTTTTGTAAATTATTAAATACCCAGTCTTTCTGCAGCTTATTTACCGCCTTTATTTCAGTCTTTTTGCCAATCTTTTCTTGGCATTACTAGCTTCAGCTGTTGATTAAACTGATGTTAAAGGAAATCAATTTAAAGTACTTAACAGATGATTCGCCAGAAGATTTACACGATTACCGCGATTGCCTTAAAGCGACTACGTGTCCTAATGCAACAACTTCTTTCCACTTAGGTGAATGTTCAAATTGCCCGGAAACCACATTCATCAAAGAGAATTTAATAAACTCTTTTGATCGCGAATATATAGAGGAGGTCAAATTTGAATCTTGGATTTGACTGACAGATGCACATTGAAAACAATAATTTTAAATGAGTACCAGAAGATAATACTAAAATATTTAAAATCTAAATTTACAGTGGAGAAAGTATACTACATTTCGGTCGTAGCTCGTCAACATTTTTAAAACAAAAGTATCTTCGCAAATTTTATGGCTCATGGAAAAGATTTTGGAATGCCAGCTGAGTGGCATTTTCATTCTACTGCTCATGGTAAGGGAGCATGTGACGGTATTGGAGCAAACCTTAAAAGAAATGCAGCGAAGTATAGCCTGCAGTGCTCTCATCAAGATCGCATTTTAGATGCGACTGCTTTATTCCATTGGGGAAAGAATTATTGTAAAGAAACTAAAATAGTAGCAAAGAGGATCATGAGGAAACATTGACAATACTGAGGAGCAGATTCGGTGCTGCGATAACAATCGATGGCGCCGCTCAATACCATGCTTTTAGATCGCTTGTCGGTGGAAGACCCAATTTTTCTGCCTCCGCTCGATGCGATTTATTTTCAAAGTCAAAAAAAAACAGCAGTGATATCAACAGCTGAACCTAGTACCGCCAAGAAAAGATTAACAAAAAAGCAGCAAATAATGGTGATAAATAAGCTGGATGAAAGACTGGTAGGAAAAAATTCAAATTAATGCATATGCTAAAAATTGAAAAATCATTGTCTAGAGTTACTACACGTTTTTTTTTCTGATAGATACCCCACTAGCACCCCTCTAAGCGAACAAAAAACTCTTAAAGGAAAAAACCTAAGCTTTCTTTTGAGCAAAAAATGGGCGTTTTAAAAAAAAGTCAAAAAAATTTTTGATTTTCCAAAAAAAAGTCCAAATTTTTTTTTTTTTTTATTTTCAAAATTTTTTTCCGAAAGATTGAAGAAATAGCTATCTAAACTATTTGGGACAAATTTTGCTAAGAACAATAGGTAAAAAGTTACAAGGATGAGAAAAAACACCTGTTTGGCCAAAGTGTGAAATTTTTACTCCCTATAACTCAGAGAGCTCTCGACCGATGTTGTTGAAAAATTGTGTCTAAACTGCTATCCAATAGACTAACCTTGGTGCAAATTTCATCCCTTTCGGAAGACATCGGTTTCGCAAGTTGGGTCACTTGACATGAAACGCCCCATATATCTAAAAAAAAGTCTCGCCTCTCCTGAATACTCTGCAACAAAAAAAAATATTTTTTCTTACAAATCTGAAATATTTTTAATTTCTCAATATTAATATACAATTCTAAAAATTTATTTTTTCTTTATTTTTTTTTATATTTTGTAGATTTTTATTTAATATTTTTTCTTAATGACTTTATATTAACATGCATGGAAATTTGTTAAAATCACATCCAAAGAAATTCTTCATTTGGAAACAGTGGCATTACCATTCTTCATTTCACTTTATAAAGAATGTTGGCGAAACTGCTTTATGAATAATATTAACGTCAAGTGTAAATTTCTTCAGATTTAAAGTTATTTTGTAGTGTTAAAGTAAAGTAAAGCCTGTCCTCAAAAAGAAATAGCTAACAAATAAATTTCCTCCATATCTGATCATCATTTATAAAATATTTCTTTCTTTTTTTGTAAATTAATTTTTCATACAGCAAAATCACCCCGAGCATTTGAAAACTAGTTTAAATTATTTGCAGAAACGTAAGCATGAATAAGTTAAATTATAAATGACAGTTGTTTTAAACATTAACATCATATTTTAGCACATGTAAACAAAATATTTAACTCCTCTTGAAACTCATGTTTTTCTATCTCTAGGGTATAATACGAAATTCGCTCTAACGGCTTAGCAATGTTGATACGTACTTACTTACGTAGTAAATATGTATGTCTAGTCAGAATTTGAAGTATGTAATGATGACTTAACTTAGCAAACATTGTTGGCTATAATAAAAATGATGATGATGATTTCCCAGCCTACTTGAAAATAAGTCGTATGGAACAATTAACATGATCATCGCAAGCAACAACAACAAAAAATCCGTTCAGCAGCAGCAGCAGTAGCCGTAACAACAGACAGTAGTCGCTAACAGTGGCTACAGTGGCTGAAACTGAGTAAGACAACAGAAGCGCTGTTGGCTGGAAACAGCGGAAAATTCGTAGAAAACTATTATAAGTAATGGATACAACAAATTAACAATTTTCATTTTTATGACCGTATTCCAACTACCACCGTCTCTTTTATTTTATACATACACACAAGACATACGAGCGACTACTGTCTAATGGTCGAAAAACTTAAGGAAATTGTAAAAATACTTTGTTTATGTTTTTTCTTCTTGGTTTAAGCTCAAAACTAGATGCAACATGTAGCAACAACTTAGAAGAAATAAAAACGCTAAAACAGCAACAACCACAAAACACGCGTGTTTGCCTAGAAGGCTTAAAACAATTAAATGCAATCAATATTGTTGCGTATTCATACATAATAATCCACAGATCACATTAAGTGTTTGCTTTAAATTAAGTATGTATGAATACAGAAATGGCAAATTCGAAAAAAATGTCACTTTATAATACTAAGCAAACGAAATAATTAATTACTCATTAACTCTGTGGCGTATGGGATGGTGAAATGTTGCCATACCAATCGCTGGCGAAATTTAAAAAACAAAATCTCTTATTGCTTTTTTTTTTCAAAGTACAAAAACTACGAAAATTTTCTCTACAATTCTTTGAAGCTAAAAATAACAGCTTCTCTTTTTTTATTGGAAAACTGACTCTAGTATTTCAACTCCAGTAGGTTTCTTAAATTTTTATTTTTATTTTGCCGACCAACTTTATAAAATACATATATATATGTCACCTTCTCCGAGAAATTCTATCGCTTTTTTTTTGAAAGTACAAAAAATACTTTTATTGATATTCAACAGAAAATGTCAGTACTATCTAATGAAATATCTGCATACGGAAATCTATTTGATGAATTCAAACAATTAAACAATCTAAATTCTTCTCCGCATTCATCTCCAAAACGTCGAAAGTCATCAAGAAATAAAAATAAAGATAATCTTGTTCTGGATCTTGGCCCGTCTACTTCTAATGTAATTGATCCCATTACTAATCCTCCCTGTTTGCCATTAAAAAAATTTTCAAACCCTTCTGGAACAAATCTGCCTACTGATGGCTGTTATTTCCAAAAGGTGGTTTTTCCTACCAATAATGAAAGTGTATCCAATCCGCCGTATTCTACTGTAAAAAATGCTAACAATGTTGTTACGAATCAACTAAAAGTCATCGCTCCAAAAAAGTCAATCTTTATTTCTCGATTTGCATCCGAAACCACCGCTGCACTGTGGTCAATATTTTGAGATAGCGGCCAAAACTCCTTTTGGTTTTTGTTCTCCGATTTTAATGTTATTAGACTCATATGAAAGTAGATAGTAGTAAACCTCGGGAGCCAAAAAATTAGAACTCTATTTCAACTATTTCACTGAGAACAGGGTGGTCCAAAATGGGCTTTTTCAGAATTTAGTAAATTTATGATATTTTTAGTTAATTTTTAAAGTTTAAATGATCATAACTTTTTTGTGTTGTAACTTAATTTATTTCCTATTACTGGTAAAAAAATTGAAGCTCTACTGTTTTCAGAACAATTAAAAATTTTTTTTTTAAAAAAGGTCAAATTTCTCGGAAATTTCCTACTTCATAGAGCACAACTCCTGTGAGTCAAGCTGAGTCAAAACACAAATTTACCATTTTGTAGTCCTAACTCTCCCCTACATTCCTGTATATACATGTCCATGCATCGGGACTGCACTTTTTGAGCTACTGCAATTTTTCTGACCCAAGGTAAGATATTCGGTACAAATGCACGTCATATTTTTTGAGAAGTTATTTGTATGTGAAAGTGGCTATTATGCATATATTTTGATGAAATTTTGTACAAGAGTTCTTATTGACTCAAAAAATAATTCTGTTGAAATTAGGAGAAGTTGGCCCATATTCGGACCTAGTCCACATATAAGGGTGTATCAAAATTTTGACAAAAATGACAATAGAACTCTCAAATTATGTGGTATCTGGCAATTCATTTGGAAAAGGTAAAAAAGATTTTATTGCCATCTAATATTACACAACTTAAATACGTGAAAATTGCAAATAAATTTAAAACTAATGGAAATAACTGGTAAAACCAATTACCTGTTATATTATGTTTCAAAGAGGTAAAAAGATCATGTTGAAACTTCGAGCAATAGTATATTAATTCATGCATTCATTTTTTTTCTTCATTATTGTTTAAACAATGGCTAAATTCAGTTATAGTGTTCTATCTGATATATATTTTGAACGGAAAGATGAAAACGACATTATTTTACATATAATGAATAATCCATTCTTCAAAATATGCGACAAACAAGAAATTAAAATTCATAACTTAAAAATAAAAAACTTTTTAAATACTTTAAGAAAACGGTACAATCAATGTTCCAGAAACAAGAAATTGTTTTACTCACGCAACCAAGAATGGCTAAGAAATAAACTTATTTTTAAAAAGCCATCAGTAACTACCACGGAAACTGGAAAAGGTGGTCGACCAGCAAAGCCAATTGATAATTGTAGTGAAAGATCACGAAGACGCAAGCTTAAACATATCAATGAAGAAGTTTCTTGTAGCATCATAAAGGATTCATTTCTGCATCAAATTCAACCATCGAAAACTAAAAAGGGTAAAATTGCTATCATTGAAAAAATAGTGGAAGCAAGCCCCAGACGCACAAAAAGGATTTTAGAAAGTATGCCGACACCAACTGAAGAAAATAAATTTTTTCCAGAAGAAGCATTTGCACTATTTTTGGATTTGAAAATGACTAAAAACCAATATACAGAATTGCGGAAGCGAACCAATGAAAAAAATTGTGGAATTTTTCCATCATATCGAGATATAGTTTCTGCCAAAAAAGATTGCTTACCTTCACCAACTGCTATTAGTGTAACTTCAAGTTCAGCAGAAATAAAATTGCAGGATCTTCTTGAACACACTGCAGAACGATTATTAAAGACATTTGATGCTGACTATTTAAAGAAGTTTAAAAATTGCAGCATGACTTTAATTTCTGAATGGGGATGTGATGGGTCCTCTGACCAGAAACAATACAAACAATGTAATGCGGAAAATTCATCAGATGCCAATTTATTCATGATTTCTTTCGTTCCATTACGTTTAACAAAAACTTATATTGGTTCAGAGCCGTCAACTAGTAGAGCTGCGGAGATAGATGTATGGAAGAAGGAAATTCCCTCGTCAACAAAATTTTGTAGACCAATAAAGTTTGCTTACAAAAAGGAGACTCAAGATGTCATAGATGAAGAAGTTCGAAAAATAAATGATCAGATTAAAGAACTTCAACCAGTAATATTTAAATTTGATGACCAAGACATTGAAGTAAATTTTAAAATGTGTCTCACAATGATTGATGGAAAAGTTGCACAAGCTTTAACCAAAACAAAGTCATCGTCAAGCTGCACCATATGCCAAAAAACATCAAGTCAATTGAGCCAACCACCAACACAAGACGATAGTTTTAATGAAGCATATGAATTTGGAATGTCACCTCTTCATGCTAGAATTCGTTTTATGGAGCATATTCTTAAATTGGAATACGAGAAACAACAAAGAAAATTTGGAAAAAAGAAAGCAAAAAAAAAAAGATATTCAAGAAAAATACCGTGAGATAGGCCTTATAATTGACCAGCCAAAGCAAGGAGAAGGAAATTCTAATGATGGAAACACAGCAAGGAGATTTTTTTCCGATCCAGAAACTGCAGCCTCTATAACTGGAGTAGATTATGATTTAATACGACGATTCCAAATCATATTACAAGTTATAACATGTAGCAAAAAGATAGATGCAAAAAAATTTGGTCAGTATGCTAATGAGACAGCAACCCTTTATAACCAAAAATATTCTTGGAGACATATGCCAACCACAGTTCACAAAATTTTGTTCCATGGGGAACAAATAATTCAGCACAATATGCTTCCAATTGGAGATCTCTCAGAAGAAGCCCAAGAAAAAAGGAACAAAGACTACAGATTCTTTCGCGAGCACAATACAAGAAAAATTCCCAGATATTGTACTAATGGAGATCTTATTAATATTTTGTTGTGCACATCAGACCCATATATGTCCAGTATTCGACAAAAATGGAAATCAACCTCATTAGAGTTAGATGAAGAAGCTAAACAACTACTGCAAAATGAAAATCAAAGCTATTTGGAAGAAATTTTTACTAATATTGTTTAATTAATACTAGTTTAAAGATTATAATTTGTTTCTAATTTTAGTATAAATTTTTATTAATACATTTAAATAAAATATATGTGCACTTTAAATCAATAGTAAAAGTTTACTTAAAATTTTATCGATGTTGTGTTCTGTATATAATATATCCAAATGGTATTGATATTGTTGGGAATTTCAGTGTTATTTTTCAGTTTAATCCTCACAAGAATTAGCTTTCTTCCAAAAAAACCAACCTTTGGCCCCTGTGAATATTGAGACTAAATAAATGTCAGGGGCCTAATGTTGGAATTTTCTGACCAAAATTAAGTTTAGGAATAATAAATAAGTATTGGTTGTAAAATACGATTGAAGAAAATAAGAAATTATAAAAAAAATACCTATTTAAAATGTCAAAATATTCAACTTTTACATGGAAACTCAACAAAAAATTAAAATGCATTTTTAACTCCACATTACTTACGTTCCTATCAGTCGATTTTCACGCAAATTGAAGCTTAAAGTCCCTCCTATTGAACAAAACAAATTGCGTAAAAAAATACCAATCCGGTCAAAAGTTATAGAGTTTTGACCGCTATCTCGCGAAATTGACCACTGTGCGGCGGTTTAAAGTTAAAATTTAAAAAAAATATTAAAATTACAGATTTTGTTAAAATTGAAAAAGGATAAAGCATGTGGATAATACCCCTTAAGGGCTTTCTTAACACACTAAAATATTTTTAAAATCCTCAATACTTTTTAAGATACACTGAAAAAAAATAAAAAAAATTTTTTTTTGATCGTGTATGCATATAAAAATTTATTTAAACTTGTTAAACATTTTACAAATTTACGGCTGGTATAAGACATAGTTTGCAATATTTTGGGAAAAAACTATTTGCCTATCGCTAATGGTTTAAGAGATATAACCATTTACACTTTATATATATTAATATCAGTAATACCTTTAAAATGCTTAGTTTTTTCTGAGTTTAGTATAGTATTAACATGCTTTATATAAAAAGGTGTTTGGGTATTTAATAGAACAACTGACTCGTTAACATTGCATTTTATGGCTTCTTTGGACGCGACTTCTACGTGGTATGTTAAGCCTTTAGCACCCTTTCGGTCAATTGTTTTCTGACACCACTTGTAGTAAAAAGTCTTTTCTAAACCATTTGCAGCCTCCGTTATTTCTTTTTTATTGCAAACTTTGCATTCTCTATACATACACGATTTCGGATCTAAGTTACATGCTACCATTGAAATATAGTTATGTGAGCTAGATGAAGATAAACCTTTAATCGGTACAACTTTTGCAGCATTAAATCAAAGTTAATGTGTGTTTTACACAAACATGTATCTCGAGCAGACATTTTATTTTTAATTATCCAAAATTTCTTGTATTTAGCAAAAGTATTAAAGGATATTTTGAGTTTAGTTTCTTTGAAAAACTTTTGGTGCAGATTAGTAAGAGTATCTTGAAGAAATCGTTTTCGAATTAATTAACCATTTTTCCTTATAATATCCCTTTTTCCTGGACATATACTAGAGATTTGAACTTTTTGTAAAAACTGTTCAATTAAATATTTTATTGTGTTCTCCTTACAACCTCTATTTTCTTGGGGAGATTTAAAATTTTTATTTTTATTTTGTTGATAACGATTAAATATGTGATATAAAATTTTACGGCTTTTATATTTCTTTAACACTTTTCCAGAAATGATTTTGGAGTACATAGATTTTTCTTTATGAGTTACTATATTTTGTTTAATTTTAACCAATTGTTTTTCTAAAACCTTACAAAACATTAGTTGCTTTTTCACCGTACTGTGTCCTTGTTTCATAAAGCAAAGGCTACTGTGATCATAGAGTTTTTACAATAAAGCAAGTTCTTTAAGATGTCATTGCATCGGCGGTAATTTGGCGGTTTTCGCGGTAGTATATTTCAATTGTTTTGTTGAAATTTGTTAAGGTGGCCCTCGTGAATATTGTTTAAAAATATAGTCTCACTTTCTAGGGGGTTAAGAAAAAAACGCGATTTTTTTGCAAATATTAATATTGGACCGATTATAAAATACTTGTTGGGATTCTGGGTTACTTATTAACACGAATTCAAAAATTATTCTTTTAAATGTTCAAAATCAAATATTTCATACAAGGATGCTTTTTGAGGTTAGAAACATTTTGTTTGCTCCATAAAATTTTAAATCCTTAAAATTTTTTGGGTGCTTTTTCGATTTTAGTATCAAGCCCAATAAAATCTTCCATTCGATGTACGTTTGATCGGAATTGATACAGCGCTTTAGTTGTCACAAAGCGAAATGTGTTTAGAAAAAACTGCCGCTGCATTGAAAAAAATTATTTTTTTTTTTCACTTTATCAGTTTAGTCTGTCGCGAAGAATCTATTTAGATACCTAAACATGTTCGCATGCCATGTTTTGATATAAAAAAAGCTTACAAAAAAATTATTTTTTTGCAAAACTTTTCAAAAGTTCATAAAATTTTTGCGTTTAAAAATTTTAAAGTGCGTTTTCACCTCAGAGGTGCAATTTACGAAGGTACTCACATCACGCAATACACTAGCCAAATTAAAAGACAATTCAGATTGTCAGACGCAAAAAAGATATATTTTCAAAAAATTTTCACTACTTTCTTTTAAGTTTGTGATGTCCGTGATACGTTATTGGTGCGCTCACACCAACTTTATATACCTCAAACTTTATAAAATTACGCTGTTTTTTCAATTCTGCACTCAAAACTCATTTCTATTAAACGGCGCAAAAACTCTATGTAATATCTTCAAAAAGTTCAAAATTCGGAAAATTTTGGTTTCACTTGTAAACCACCATGCAACTTTTCACCCAGCATCGATATCAAATTTTTTTTTCGTGGATTTATTCTCCAAGTCTAGTGACTATATTTTGTATATGTTCGGATCTGAGGGATAAAAACTGTTACAAAGAAAACGGAATGAATCAAAAAACTCATGCAAGTTTCAAGTCGTTTTTTTAATTTTTCGAATTTTGGATGACCACCAATTCTTAAGGTGAAGACTTTTCAACGTAAAACTTTGCACGTCAGATCCATCAAGTATAGTCATCCAACCCCTGTACAACGTTTTTTTTTTCAATTCATAAAACTTAACGAAATAAGAGCCATAGTATGTCGGTTTCAGCAGGTGCTCAAAAAATTTAAAATAGCCCATATGGCCTCCAGTCTGGATTTTCATACAAACATTTTTTGGCATTTAGGAAATGAAACATTTAATTCCTTGACGTATACTCTATATTTTGTGCAATCGCTTTGTCCTCCTCACTGTAAATTAGCTTCTTTGAGACAATCATTTTTGCAAATGCAATCCCTTCCTTGCTGGCGATAGAACTTAGAAGCTTCGCCTTAAGCTTAATAACTTGTAGTTGTAGTGCTTTTATATTCCGTTGCGCAGCATCCACTTGCTCTTGGTGAATTTTCGTCGCTCTAGCAAACTTTTCCGCCTAACCGAGTTCCTTCCATCATCTTCACTGCATGGGTAGCCGCCTTAGCAATTTTAGCTTGGCGTGAGTAAAATTCGAAGCCCTCTTTCGCTATAGGTTCACTGAGCCGCTTCAGTGTGATGTTCTGTTTCCGTTTGTATACCAGAGGATTTTCTCATTTAATTGTAATATATCCACAGATTTTCACAATCCACATTTTCCAAAGAAGAACAACCTCATATTCTCCTGCTTGTTCTAGCAATCCAAATTAGAGCATTATCTCTTATTTATTTTCGTTTGTTGCGTTTCTTCGGTAATATCGGGTGTATCCGAAGTGGGTGCTGCTCCTTTCTTTAGAAGTTTCAATCCCACAGATTTCGGAGCAAAATGCAGGTTGCATACACGTTCTTGTGTATTAGGATTGAAGGAATCGTCCAAATTTAAATTCCTCTTCCATACAGCTAACATTGCTGCATCCTTGATTGGAAAAGAAAAGAAAATTTTGTTTCCGGAAACAGCGAAATTCTTTACGCATTTAATCATATTTTATCAAATATTTTTCTCTTATTGGAATTAAAGTACCAAATAAAAATTAGCGATGTGTTAACATATTCTTGTTTTTTAATTCACCATAATTTAGTTTTTAAATTTTGCTTAATATTTTAACAATTTTTTTTTCATACATTTTCCGCACAATTAAATAATTTTGATAAAAATTCTTTTGCTAAAAATTTTTCATAATTTTTTTTTTAATTCATTTTCATACACATCCCGCACAACGAAATAATTTTTTTTCTTAATTTTTAAAAAATTAAAAATTTAGTTTTCTTTATTTATATTTAAAATTTTTATTCTTTTTCATGTCTTTATTTGCAGTATGTTTGACAAATTTCATTTAACAAAAGGGAATATCATATGAAATTTGGCAAATAAACTTGAATTGATAAAAATTGTACATTTTGATTTCTTGCAAGTTTTTGGCTCTCTATCAATGTGTATTTATGTATGTATGTGTGTTTTGTTCCTGCTTCGTAAAAATGTATGTGTGTATATATTTTGTTTCTTGCTGAGCAGCATTGTGAAAGCATACAAGAGAGAAGATGCATATTGTTAATATCGTACATATTGTGCATATTGTACGATACTAAAATTATCTTAGAATTAAAGGATTCGGTAAAATTCTGCATTGGCCGGCTCCACCGTTTATCAACATATTTCACATTTTGTATATACGCTTGTTGTCGTTTCCTGCTAAGCAGTTTAGTTTTCAGTTTGCACATCCTCATTATATATGGTCCTTGGCTTCACACTAATGCAACAAATGAAAGATGGTCTCCTCTTCCTAATCAGAAGTTCCAGTCTGCCTGCAAGTTCACCGATCCCCCAATGACCAGTCAGTCATAAGCTTCAAAATGTCCGTTCTACTCTTACTAAGAAGTGACTTAGTCCACGGCTGCCACGTAGACCGACAGGTGTCCATATTCTGTCATCGGTTCTTCTGGAACATGTATTATATATACTTGATATAAATAAACATGGTATAAGGTATCGTTTAATTTTCTTAGTTGTTTTTATTTTTTAATTTTGTATCTTTTAAGAACTATTTGAAAAATTTTTTTACATTTCGAATTAAAAACCACTCAGTTCTTCATTATACCCTATACCACGATGTGGTTTGGGTATAATGACTTTGTGCCGCTGTTTGTAACTACCAAAAATATTTGACCTAGACCCATCCTTTATTATACCGATCGAATCAGAATCACTATCTGATTCGATTTAACGATGTCCGTCCGTCCGTCCATCTGTGTGTCCATGTAAAGCCTGTAATCAAACTGCAGGTCGCAAATTAGAATATATTTTAATGAAGTTTGGTATATAAGCTTTTATCGGCAATAGCATGAACGCTGTTGAAATTGGTGAGAATCGGTCCATGTTCAGACCTAGCCCCAATACAAATGACCCCTATGAAATCGATATAAATTGCCATAAGATCCAAATTGGCATATATACCTTACTCAAATTGGGTTTGTATGCATTTATTACATTCATTATTGAGTAGTCCAAAAATGATCCCTATGGGACAACTCTTAGCTATTCGCCCCACATAGAGCTGCTTGCCGATCTTCACTTAAATCTATCAAAAAACAAAAATATTTCACTGATTCTTCTCAAATTTTGTTTGTATATATTTTTGCAAAATACAACAGACTTTACCAAACATAGTCAGGATCGGTCTATTTTTGTGCCTAGTCCCCATATAGATATAGCATCCAATATGAACTTTTTCATATCTGCAGCCAAAAAAATTAATAAAAATCCCACTCAAATTTGGTTTAAGCTTACTTTCTATCTCAAATTAGTTGGGCCTGAGAGATAGGGTCTCTAAACGCATGGTATAGGGTATCATATAGCCGGTCTAGACCGACTATAATTTTCCTACTTGTGTTTTATGATTTAAATATTCCTACAAAAAAAAAAGTTTCTGGTATGAGGGGTTAAAATTATAGTATTGATTTCGGGACATAGATTTTTTCTCTATCGCGATCGATGTTGAATTATTTGCTCACACAAATTAGCCAGATCTCTTTAATCTTCTGACCCTGTTAGTTACGAACACGTCTGCGGGTTTATATCCATCTTTTGTTATGCCGGTCGACGCAGAATCACTTTAGGAGTCGACTTCTGAGTCGATACACAAACTGCAGCATGCAAATAAAAATATATTTCGATGACCATATGATAACATCTATTGAAAATGGTAACATTCGCAGTATATTTAGATCCAGTCTGATCTAATTTTTCCATTTAGTAAATTTCCCATTTAGCATAAAATCCAGATAATAGTGTATATTGTAACCCAATTTTTGTTTATTATAGCTTTTTACACCCATAAATCATCAGCCCCAAAATAAGCCATCGAGCAAAATCTCTATAAAAAAAATTGATCCGGGATCAGCATTTAATTCTATCAAAATGAAAAAAAGAAACAGGTTTAACTAAAATGTGGTATATATTTATACAGTAAAAGCCCTGTTATCCGGAACGCTTGGGGATGCGAGTATTTCAGATACCCGAAAATTCGATATAATTCAGTTTTTCATTTAAACTATATAAGTTTTACGAGAACTTCCAAATTAAATCGCTTGCTTTCATTTTTTTAGGATGTTTGCCTAATTATTTTTAAATTATGTACCAGAAAAGAACCACATACATACATAATGTCAAATTATATACTAGTACTATATATAATACTTATGTACTGTACGATTTATCGAGACTTGTTGACATTGATGCCTTCATAATCAATTTTCATACGAAGTTTGTTATTGTTCAATTGAAAAATATTTTGTTTTTATATTATACTAGATGTAACCTGGTGTGCTTCGCTACACCCTCCCCCCGAATCGTAATGAAAGGGCTCAAGCAAAGTCCCAAGGATCTCACTATTACAGTAATTCAGATATATCACATTTATTATTAAGTTTGTATGGGGGTGCCACGCGCATTTGTCCAATCATGACAAATCACATTAATAACTAATGTACTTGTCAGAAGACTTTCGCTTTCTTAGAACTTCATGTTTTTTTTTTGTATAGAAGGTGCCACGCCCACTAACCCCATTCCAATTTTTATTGGACTAATCCCATTAATATCTGATGGACTAATGTAAAATGTCGAGTCTTTTTCTTTTATAGTACACCAGTTATATTATATTAGATATCTACTTTGCATGGGCGGTGCTACCCCCATTGCAAAGATCACGCCCATTTTTTTGTTCGACTAATCATACAAAGAACCTATGAGTTCACGAGAAACAACAAAGCTCTCTTTTACAGTACTCCAGGTATGCTACATTAAATAGTTATTTGCATGGGGAGTGCCACGCCCATTGGTGTGAACCGCCAATTTTTTGTCCGACTACTCATACTGAGATCTGATGGGGTCGTGCGAAGTGTCAAAGCTTCCCTTTTTAGTACACCAGTTATATGATATCATATATTTACTTTGTAGGGCGGTGCCACGCCTACTGCTCCGATCACGCCCATTTTTTGTCTAACTAATCACATGAATAACTTATGGGCTCATACAAAGACTCCCAAGACTCTCACTATTACAGTACTCTAGATATATGGTATTTTATATTTACTTTGTATGACAGGTGCCACGCCTATTGGTCCGATACTGCCCATTTTTGTCAGACTACTCACATTAATAATGGGTGACATCAGACGAATTTGAAAAGCTCTCTCTATTACAGTACTCGATTTATGTAATATTGAATTATTACTTGTATGGGAGGTACCACGCCCACTTATCCGATTCCGCCCATTTCTGGTGTAGCTAGTAATATTACCAATAGGTGACCTCAAACTAATTTGCAAAGCTCACCCTCTCATAGTACTCTATATATAGTATATGATATTAAAAATTAACTTTGTGTGGGAGGTGCCACGTCCACTAAAAATATTTAAAAAATTATAACCTATAGCACTTCCCATATCCACAGTAAGACTCTGTGAAAATTTCAGGAAGATCAGATGAATAGTTACGGACATTACATCCTACAAACAAACAAGCAAACAAACAAACAAACACACATTACCTCTTTATTATATTAGTATAGATTATTTATATTTCAATGCTGGTATACAATATTTTTTGGTTTTCATTCGGTGCAAAAATTATAAAATTTTTCAGCTTTCCTACTCTGGAGCAAGCTACATATAGCTGTTCATGAGCAAGATATGGGTTTTCTAAATTAAATCCGGTAAGATTTAACGATTGGCATTGAATTTTTAATAACATTTAGCAATAGTTTATTTTAGCGATTTTTGATTTAGGCGATTTTTGATGTTGGAAATTGTTTTTGGCGATTTTTGATTTATGCGTTTTTCGTTTTTGGCGATTTTTGATTTTTGGCGATTCCGCCCATATTTTTTACGACTTGTCAAAAGTTTCAAGACAGTCGCTTTCATTTGCGGACCATTTATTTGCAATCTAATGATGAGGCTGATGGTTGCATACAATGTGTGCACATATGCGGATGACTTGCTCGTCCTTACCGAAGGCCAGTCTCATGCTGAGCTAGAGAGAAGTGGGGAGGAAGCCATGTATATGTTGCAATGGACAAAACTGTGATGATGTTGCTAAAAGGCAAGTTATCGCTAAAGCGACTTCCAATTGTTACGGCCAACGGCATTAGCCTTAAGTATGCGACTGAGGTCAAATACTTGGGGATAAAAAAGTGTGAGCTTATGAACGTCTTGGTTCATCTCGAGCGTGTTAAGTCGAAATTGGCTGGTGTGGTGGGATGTGTCCGGCGTATTCTTAGGAATGACTGGGGCCTCAGCAGGCGTTCTATGCAGACCATTTACCGCAGTCTATTTGTTGGTTGCGCAACATATGATTCCTCGACGTGGTCCAGCGGGGTCACGACTGCCAGAGTAAAGCTGAAAATCATGTCGTGTCAACGGGTAGTCTTGCTCGCTTGTGTGCCATGTTACCGTACGGTCTCGACGGAGGCCTTACAGGTTTGGTAGTGTAGCCCCTCTTGACTTGTAGGTGATACGTAAAAGTATTGCATACAGGATCAAGAGAGGACAGCCAATGTTGCAAGACGATTGGGTGACTAACGAGGATATTAGAGGGAAGAGCTGGACGGAGTGCAAGAAACTCTTAAAAGAGTAAGTTGTCGCCAGATGGCAAGATAGGTGAGACGGTAGTGACAATGGACATGTTACATACGCCTTCTTTCGCGATGTGAAGTTCGTGGCGAAGCGTCCAGATTTTGGTTTCAGCCTGATTATGGGCTTTTTTCTTACGGGCCACGGGTCCTTTAATGAATTTTTGCATAGAAGAGCCTTGGCTAATACGTCTGAGTGCGACTGTGATCCTTTTACCGAGGACTGTTTTCATATTTCGTGCATACGCACTTTTTACTAGGACATACGGGACCTGGATTCTCTAGGTGTCGTATTGACAGACGATGGTTGTGACATCGGTGGTGTGCTTGCGAATGGTGAGAGAATGCGCTGTATGAGTGAGTTTGCGTGTGAAGTCTTCAACAGAAGACTTCTAAGAAAGGTTTGATCGCACACGCATGTTTTTACATCCACAGGATGTACGCATGCGAATGGCCACCAGTCCATGGCTGTGTGGAGCCACACTGGTAGTAGTTTTGCTACGAAGTCTGACCGGAGGCTATATATATATATATATATATCTGGGACCACGGGAAGTCAGATTCCCCTGGAGTCATAGATTCCAGTTGACTTGCGGGTACGGCCCCTTGGGGCGGGGAGAGCATAGCTCGATGTGGAGTTGCATTCAACCGGGTGCTGTGACCCAAGAACAGCAGAGGTATGTAAGGTAGGCCTCGACTCCCAGCCAAGGAGTGGGACTTGTTGCCCATATGCACAAATCTTGAATTGGTACCGGAGTGTAGTTTAACTACACAATGGGGCGGTGGTCGGCGAATATCCAGTGTTCAGAGCACCGTGAGGTTATGTCAATGAGACAGGTACTCACGTAAAACACAAGAGACTTCTGTCGCTTTCATTACATCATATTTTTTTGTATAAGAGACGCCACGCCAACTAATCCTAACCTGCTTATTTTGTATCCGACTTCTCACATTAATATATGATGGAGTCGTACAAGGTGTAAAGGCTTTTCCTTTTATAGTACTTCAGTTATATGACAATATATATTTACTTTGTACAGGTGGTGCCACGCCCACTGATCGTATTGTGCCGGTTTTAATCACATTAATCATTTATGAGCTCAAACAAAGCCCCAAGGCGCTCACTATCAGAGTACTCGACATATAAGGCACTTAATATTCACTTTGTATGGGTGGTGCCACATCCGATCCCGCCCATTTTTTGTCTGACTACTCACATTAATGAAAAATTAACTCCGACAAATTTGCAAAGCTGTCTCTGTCAACGTACTTGAGTTATACAAAATTGTATAATTACTTTGTTTGTGAGGGGCTACGCCCACTTATTCGAACCAGCCCATTTTTTGCATGGCTATTAAAATTAATAATAGTATAATCACACAAAATTGCAAAGCTCTTCTTTTTCTAGTGCTGAATATATATGATATTTATTGCCCATAGTTATTAGCAGACACAGTAAAACTGTACAAGTTTCAGGAAGATCGGTCAAACATATAGAAGGTATGTAAGCAGTTAAAACAAAATATGACACAAACATTTTATTTTTCCAAAACTCTAAAATGTTATTTCATCGTAAAATAGTAAAATTCAGTAATAACAAGTAAGAAAATTATAGTCGGTCTAGATCGACTATATGATACCCTATACCATGCGTTTAGAGACCAAATCTCATAGGCCCAACTAACTGGACATAGAAAATAAGCGTAAACCAAATTTGAGTGGGATTTTTATTATTTTTTTTGGCTGCAGATATAAAAAAGTTCATATCGGATGCTATATCTATATGGGGACTAGGCCCAAAAGTGGAACTATCCTGACTATGTTTGGTAAAGTCTCTTGTATTTTGCAAAAATATATACAAACAAAATTTGAGAAGAATCAGTGCATTATTTTTGTTTTTTGATAGATTTAAGTGAAGATCGGGAAGCAGCTTTATATGGGGCCTTTGAGTACGAGTTGTCCCAAAGGGATCACATTTCGACTACTCATTAATGAATGTAATAAACGTATACAAACCCAATTTGGGTAAGATCTATATGACAATTTGGATCTTATGGTAATGTATGTCGATTTGATGGGGGTCATTTGTATGGGGGCTAGGTCTGAACATGGACCGATTCTCACCAATTTCAACAGCTTTCATTCTATGGCCAACAAAAGCTCATATAACAAATTTCATCAAAATATATTCATATTTGCGACCTGCAGTTTGATTACAAGCTTTACATGGACACTCAGACGGACGGACGGACGGACATCGTTAAATCGAATCAGATAGTGATTCTGATTCGATCGGTATGATAAAAGATGGGTCTAGGTTAAATATTTTTGGTAGTTACAAACAGCAACACAAAGTCATTATACCCAAACCCCATAGTGGCATAGGGTATAAAAATACAGTTTGCTAAAAAGTACTTATACATTTTGAGAAAATAACTTTTTTGAATGATTGAAGGTTTCTTAGTTGTAACAATCTATTCGAAGTTGAATGTTTATTCGAATTTCTGTACATTTAAAATATATTTTTTGAACTTTTGCTATTTGGAGTTTTTGCAATTTGGAGCTTCTTCTATGTGGCTTAAATTAAAATCATTTAAAATTTTCTTTTGTGCGATCAAATTAAGATTATATGTATGTACAGCATTCCACATTCATCATACCATATAATAAAATTGTTTTTTATTTTTAAATCCGGAAATAGATCATTTTGTTTGCTGGGATGTTGCTATAAATTTTTTTCCATGTAGCTTAATAAATTACCATTTTTTATTTTAACAACGCCTCTGTATTTAACAGCCAAACGTATTTATCTGTCATTTGATAAACTCTTTAGGAAATTCTTGTATTACGTTAAAAATTCCAAATATTAAATAAAAATATCAAGTAAAGATTTTTAATCACTCTATTTGCAAGATTTCATTTACACAATTGCCGCTCTAAATAACCACAATTGTAAAGACGAATGAACAGGTAGCTCGTTTAAAGTATGAACAGTTAAAAAAAATATGTATTAAAAACAACGCCAAGATATTACACATTGATTAGAGTTGACCGAATTAAAAAAAAAAATTAAAATTGCAATATAAGCAAATTCACCAAGCTGCAAGCAAGTATAATAAAAGGACCATGACCTATGTTTGGCTTAACATATATGGATGTTTCATTTTAATTTAGTAAAATATAATAATTATATACTTTAACGTAGGGTTAGAGATTTCCTTAATTTTCCTGTATTAACTTGCAATTATTGATTTGTCTTATTTGTTCTTGTTAAATTCGGCCCACTCTTATTTGTACACTTATATTCACATGAAAAAGTGGTGCAAATAAAATTAAATTTACCAAAAACAAAAAAGAAAAATAATGAATAAAATATATATAAAACAAAACAAAACAAAAATAGGAAAAAAAACAAGTGAGAAAATTATAGTCGGTCTGACCGACTATACGATACCTTATACCATGCGTTTAGAGGCCCTATCTCTAAGGTCCAACTACTTAGATTAGATAATAAGCATAAACCAAATTTGAGTGGCATTGTTATTAATTTTTTCGCCTTCGGTTATGAAAAAGTTCATAGTTTTTTATGCAAAAGCATAATCAATATAAGCATAGTTTTTTGATAGATTTCAGTGAAGATCGGGAATCAGCTTCCTATGGGGCTATGACTACAAATTGTCTTATAGGGTTTATTTTTGGACTACTGCTAAATGGATGTAATAAACAAACACAAACCCAAGTTGACCAAGATCTATATGATAATTTGGATATAATGGTAATTTAAGTCGATTTTGTATGGGTCATTTATACGGGAACCGCTTTCATCAATTCATTCATTCATTAAATGACCGATAGAAGCCTATATACTAAATTTCATTAAACTGCATTCATATTTGCGACCTGTAGTTTGATTATGTTTACATGGACACACAGACGGATGGACAGACGGACATCGCTAGATCGACTCAGAAAGTTATTCTGAGTCATATGTTTCTGGAAGTTACAAACATCAGCACAAAGACATTATACCCTGATCACATAGTAGTATAGGGTATAACAAACATACATGCATATTGATACGCATCTATTTGTTACACTTTATTGACAGTGAGCATTGGCAGTTACGAGTAACTTAAGCCAAACAACAAGTATCAAAGTTGCTACCATTTTTGTTGTTGCTGTTCTTTGGCTATAGTTTGGTTATTGATTGTATGTTGCTACTATTACAATATGTTGCTGAAGTTTGTTTGGACTTCTGTTTGGGCAATTAAAAAAATATATCGCCTGAAAATATTTTGACTGCGTAATTATTAACAATAATGCTATGGATGTGCTGTTATAATTTTTGTTGTATTGGGCATTGTACTGTGGTTCAGGAGCCTTTACAAAATCAGTATAAAAATTATACACACAGAAAAAGGATAGAAAAAAAGTCGTCAACTCAATTGTTCAAAAGTTTGCTACTGAATATTTGATTGTATCAATAGAAATTTAACAGCAGCTATTTAACAGCAATATTTTTGATTATGATAAAATTTTTACTATTAAGACAACTGAATAGTAATCACAGCAATAGAAATTGTTGGTCTAAATAGATTTATTTCTGTGTATATAATTAAATTGAAACAAGTTATCAAAGGGTCTGAACTGGTCCTTGATAAAAGTACTTTATCTTCAAAAAGTGTCTATTCTTAAAAATGTACTTTATCTTAAAATAAAAATATCTTTTCATAAAAAAGCATATTTTCTTAAAAAAGTATGTTACTTTAAACAGTAACTTTCCTTAAAAAATAACTTTTTCTAAAAAAATGAATTTCCTGAGAAAAATATATATTTTTATAAAAATACCTTTTCTTAAAAAAAGTACATTTACATATATAACATTAGTAGGCTAGGCGATTTCTTATGACCGATGTCTTGTTGTACCGTTTTATCCCAATTTTGATCAACCGTATATTATTTGAAAGATATTTCTTTTTAGCCGTTTCGCAGACTTACAGATTTTTAATTTTTTTTCCTTTGTTTGGGTAAATTGCATTTAATGTTGTTACTAACACATACATAAAATTATACATATGCTATGTGTGTTTTATTAAATTTGTTAATGTGTTTGTTAATGAGTCTTGTATCTTCATTCACAATAATAATAAACCACAAAAGCGTTGGGTTGTGAATTGGTTAAGTTGAAAAATAAAGCTGCCTAGAAATTGCACTCGAATTTCGAGCGCTGGAATCTGCTACTTTTATTAAAAATGTAAGTTTTCATATAACAAAATTATCTATTGATAAAAAAAAATAAATTTTCATAAATTAACTTAAACTAAATATTTTTGAACAAATAAGAAAATTATATGGTTTTTCTGGAATAACCACGTATGTCCATTTTTGTCAGTTTTGAGTTAACGATGCCAAATATACTAATTTTTAACGCTCTTTACATGTGTTAAATTTTTTTTTTTTAAAATATTGACCATTTCTGAGTTTTGTCTTTAACTTAAATGTTTATTAAATTAATTTGCGGCACTAACGACGTATGTCAACCTACATTTGATCGCTGACAAATTATTTTCTCAGAAAACGACACATAGCGGCATACGTAGTTATTAATGAAAAAAAAAAAAAAAATTAAAATAATTTTGGAAAAAAAAAATATTCAAAATTCAAAAAAATAACGATTGTTTGTTTGGACAGAGTTGTGTCTTCTGAAATTAATACAAAGTAAGCTGTATGGTACGAAAACTGAAAACTAACCACACTGCTCGTAGGCCTGACTTTAGGTGAGTGTGTTAAAGCGCTGACCAAAAAGTGCAAGTACGAGTGTATGTGAAGGTTCACGGTTCAAAACCTCACGGCCGCCCTAAGTAGAAAAAAATTTCATATAGAAACAATCTATTCCATTAAAACATAACAATTATCACAATGTTCAATAAATCGCTGATGAAGGCTGAAATGCCAGAAACCGGTCCGATTAAGAATACAGTGCAGTTATGAATTTTTGAAATATATGCTTTCTTCTTCTTTACCACGCACCATTTAAACAAAAATTAAAAATTGCATATTAATTACAGTAGTAATTGCAATATGTCTGAAAAATGACTATAAATCAAAAAATCAAACAAACAAATAATTTTGGATTAGTTTTCAGTTTATAACAACTTATAAAAACTTGTGTGTTTATTTCTGTTATTTTTTGTCACTATTATTCTTGATACGTTGTTATATTCTCATCCTAAGTCCTTTTAACTTTTTGTTGACGTACAAAAAAATCAATTTTTCAAGCAACAACAACTTATGTCTACATGGGTGGTTGCATTGGTAGTTTTCTTTTTCATAGAAAACGATGTTGGTCGACATAAGATGTTTTATCTGCACACACTTTAAGTGTTATTTACATATAGTTTTATTTGTCCTTTTCTAAGATCTATTCCTCTGAAGAATTTTGATTCAAAATTTTATATAAAGTATTTATTGCCCATATCTAGAGGACTGTTAAAGAAAAAGCGCTAAAATCTTTATATGGAGCCCATAATTTCAAATATAACGTTTTTTTGGCTCCCCTGAAGATTTTGATTTTACGACATACGCGGTTATTCTAGAAAACCACAGAATTATAGTTGGTCTAGACCGACCATACCCTTTACAATGCAGTTTGATTAATGCCCATAGGTTCAACTAATTTAATAAGACAAGCAAGAGTATTAAGGAGGGACATTACATTCGCGGCAGAGAAAACAGACCTTTTTTCAAAAATTCATAACTCAATTAAAAACAAACATTTTCCCAAAATTTTTTTATTATTGTAGAGAATGGAACAAATTAAAAAAATATTAAAAAAAAAATATATTTTTCACTCCAACATGGTTTTATAGAGCTCCAAACTGGCGGCAGAGAAAAAACGAGGCCTCGTGGTTGCAGCGCTGGGAGTCGCAAAAATTTTCCGATCTGGAAAAAAAATTACTTTTTTAAATGTTAACAAAATTTGCTATCGTATGACACGAGCTTTTTTTTTATTTTTAGTTTTTGGTGATGTTCCAAATTTAAAAGTGTGTTTCTTCGAAAAAAAAATATTGACTTTAAAAATTCATAAAAACTCGAAAAAAAATTAAAAAAAAAAAAAAAAAAAATCGTGTCATACTATTGTTTGTGAACAAAGAAAAAAAAAGTTACCTTCAATTTGCCATGCTTGCTTCGTACTGTATGACTTCGTTATCTTGTGTTGTGCTGTTTCTTACAGTTTTTTGCAATCGTTTAGCAATTCGGGCTTCTTTTGAAGAAATTCAAAAACACAAAAAAACCCACCCTTCAAGTAGGTACGAAATAACAACCACCAAAAGTCAGGTAGCAAGTAAAACAAGTATACACCAGCTGCCGTACGTAGATAGCGCGAAAATTAAAAATGCGCTCTCACTAATCCGGCTGTAACTTTTGGACCCGTAGGAATTTTTCCATGAGATTTTCTTTCTTAGAATCTTAAGAATATTTACTCAAATACAGAATTATAAAAAAAACGTCGATTTCATGCCCCTTAAATCTTTGATACCCTCGACCCACTAAGAGACAAGAATGGTTTTTCGTGCTTTTTTAATTAAAATCAATTTCACAAGGGAACAAAATTGAAACTTTTTGTGTTGATTGGAGGTTTGTATCAATTTTTTTTACTAATTTGAAGTAGCTGATTTCAAATCTGTACTTCGTTTTTTTCTGTCAGCTCGACTTTTCGTGATATACCGTTATGTCCAAAATTAAGGCACTTCCACTTCATATGTTGTAAAAAAATCCAAACTCGCCATCAATATTATTTTTAAGGCGTGCTTACATTGGGTTTAAATTTTCCCGGTAGTTTCAGAGAAAGCGTTGAAGTTTTGAAAAAATAAGGATATTAAAAAAAAATTTTTTTTTTGGTATTTTAAAATTTCAATAAAATTAAAACTGGGACAAAGATTACAGTTTTGGTTTGAAAACATTTATATTAGCATAACTCGAATGAAATGAGCTTTATATACCGTAATCGGTGCACAACTTTTGATTTTGTTCACAATTTATTGAGAAAACAGAATTGATAAAAATCGCGATTTCCATACAAAAATAACATTTATTTAATGTGTGTGTGTTTGCTGCTATTCTATTTATGTAATAAGTTTTTGTTGATTAAGAATTGAATGTTGTTTTTAAGGATATTTGGGACACTTAATCCAAATCTGCACTTGTTTTTTTTTTTTGTATCAGCTCGACTTATCGCGATATACCGTTGTGTCCAAAACTAATGCACTTCCATATGTACCAGTTTCAGCCTTCTAAAAGCAGGTTCATAACATTTTGTTCTAATTTTTCACAAATTTCCTTATAATGAGCACTCATAAAGGTGGGCGGAATTTCTCTAAAAAAATCATTTGTTACAGGTAGCCAACGGAAAACAACAGATTAATAAAAAAGTGCACATTCCTTTTTTTCTTTTAATTGACTGTGAATTGACTAGGTATCATAAGAACAATAACCCAGAGTCCACGCACATTTAAAAGCGTTTATTAGTTTGCTACCGCAATCATAAAGACGACAAGTAAGAAAATTATAGTCGGTCTAGACCGACTATACGATACCATATACCATGCGTTTAGAGACCCTATCTCTTAGGCCAAACTAACTGGACATAGAAAATAAGATAAACCAAATTTGAGTGGGATTTTTATTAATTTTTTGGCTGCAGATATGAAAAAGTTCATATCGGATGCTATATCTATATAGGCACTAGGCCTAAAATTGGACCGATCCTGATCATGATTGGTAAGGTCTCTTGTATTTTGCAAAAATATATACAAACAAAATTTGAAAAGAATCAGTGCAATATATTTGTTTTTTGATAGATTTAAGTGCAGATCGGGAAGCAGCTCTACATGGGGCAATGAGTAAGGGTTGTCCCATAGGGATAATTTTTGGACTGCTCTTTAATTGATGTAATAAACGTATGATAATTTGGATCTTATGGCAATTTATGTCGATTTCTGAACGTAGACCGATTTTCACCAATTTCAATAGCGTTCATCCTATGGCTGATAAAAGCTTACATGCCAAATTTCATCAATACATACTCATATTTGCGACCTGCAGTTTGATGACAAGGTTTACATGGACATCAGACGGACGGATGGACGGACGGACCCACGGACGGACATCGTTAAATCGAATCAGATAGTGATTCTGATTCGATCGGAATAATAAAAGATGGGTCTAGGTCAAATATATTTGGTAGTTACAAACAGCAGCACAAAGTCATTATACCCAAACCACATAGTGGTATAGGGTATAAAAATCGATTTGTTTGTTACTTATTTTTTTTTTAATTCTGAGAAACATAAAAAAGTCTTGAACGTTTTGGTTTTTCAAAGGTTAGAAGTACATCTTTAACAATTTTGAAAATCAGCAAAAAGTGATGAACTGTTTTCAAGTTATTTCAATAAATGTAGTGGAAGTGCCCTAGTTTTGAATAAAATGGTATAGCGAAAAGTCGAGCTGATAGAAAAAAAAATAATAGTTTGTTATTAATCAACAAAAACTTTGTTCCCTTGTGTTATTGAATGCAATCAGCATTTTATTTATTTATTTATTTATTTATTTATTTATTTGCTTTCCTGTACAACAAGAACAAATCTTATAATTACAGTACTGGAATAATAATGCTAAGGCATGAGAATTGTTAGTTACAAAATACATACATTTTTAATACAGAAAATATTAAAGAAAAAATGGTAAACTATAACCAAGAAAATAATACAAGATTACAAAAACGAAAAAAAATAAAATAAGTTAATTTAATTAATTAATAAAATTGTTATGCAAAATATTCAAAAATGAATTTTTTAAAATTTGAAGCGTTGATGTTAAGTTGCTGAGATTGTGGAAGCATATTCCATAGCGTTGACGTAGAAATGCCATTCAGATACCAAATAACGATGACGAGGTAGAATTAATTTTTTTCCTCTGTTTGATCTGGCGAACCGGAGATTTTCATACAGGTAAAGTGGTTTTGCGGTGAAAATTACTGTATGAAGAAACAAAAGAACTCTAATTTTCATCAGATTTTCAAATGATACGCCGAAAAGTTTATTCGTGAAGGAAGAAGTTCCGGCAGACCTTCTCAGTCTAAAAACATATCTAATTATGCTGTTATATAAAACATTAAGTTTGCCTTTACTAAAAGAATCACAGTTTGCAAAAAGTTCACACCCGTATAAAATACCGGGAATTAAATACGTTTTGGCTAGAAGTATTCTTATATTTAAGGGAGTGAAAGATTGAGTGTGCCATAGAGTTTTGAGCTTCATGTAAGTTTGAACAACAGTAGTAATTATGTGGTTCGACCAAGTTAGAGTGTTATTAAAAGTTACTCCAAGATATTTTGTTTTTGTAACAAAGTCAATTCTATCGCCGTAGATAACTATTTCATTCCCAAACTCTGGATTTGCATTTCGTTTGCGTATTAGCAGACATTTTGACTTGCTAGGATTAATGCATAAACCATTTGCTGACGCCCATCTGTACAAATGACTAAGGTCATAGTTAATTTTGTCTATATTTTCATCTATTGACTCGATTGGGGTGCTCAGAAAGAGTTGTACATCGTCAGCGTACATGTGTATCTTACAATGAGAAAGATAATCTGGTAAATCATTGATATAGATTGAGAACAAAAGCGGCCCTAATACAGATCCTTGCGGTACACCTTTTATAAGTTGTTAAGTTTCAGATGAGTTGCTATTTACGTGTACGGATTGTGTGCGATTTGTGAGATAAGAGGAAATTAAAAGCGTTGATGTTGAGGAAAAATTAAAGAAACGTCTTAATTTCACACAGAGAGTTTGATGATCAACTGTGTCAAACGCCTTGGAATGATCTAGTAGTACAAGGAAGGTTATTTTTCTGTCTATGTCACGTCTTATGTTTTCGCAAACGTCAGTTAAGGCTGTCAGCGCAACTGTGGTTTACTCGAAAGCCGGATTGTTTGTGGGACATTAAGCTGTGTTGAGTTATATATTCATTCATTTGAAAAAATTTTTTGTCAAAAACTTTTGTCAAATAACATAGAATGGCTATTGGCCGTTGCTCAGAATTTGATTTTGGGATAGGTATTATTTTAGCATGTTTCCATATGGTAGGGAAACTGCTGGAAGTTATAATGTAGTTGAAGAAAAATGTTATATAAGGCAGTAAAAGTGGAAGAAGTATTTTAATAAATTTCGGATTTACATTAAGTTGTTGCATAATTGTAAATACGTCCAATACAATTTTTGTTTATTTATTTATTAGGGATCCTTACATATTTTTTTTTTATCTAATAGTTGTTCACATGTACAATAAAAAAAAATCCAGATAGAAATCAATAATCTAACTCATAAAAACAAAGTTTTTATTAAAACTCTTTCTTTCCTTATGCATATGAGTTTTGAATCTCTCCGTGGCTGTGCGTGACTATGCGTGACTGTGCGTGCCTATGTCAAAGTTAATCTTTTTCACAGCAACTCTATCGACCAAGTTTCAAATTGATTGATTGAGGGGAAATGGGGTTTAAATCACTCCGTGACTGTGCGTGAATATTTCAAAGTTATTTCTTTTTCACAACAAGTCTGTTGACCAAATTTCAGATCGATCGGAGGGGAAGTGAGGTTTTGATCTCTCCGTGACTGAGCGTGACTATGCATGACTGTGCGTGACTATGCCAAAGTTAAAATTATTTCACAGCAAGTCTACTGATCAAGTTTCAGATCGGTCGGATAAGGGGAAATGGTTTTTAAATCACTTCGTGGCTATGCGCGACTATGCATGACTGTGCGTGGATATGTCAAAGGTGTATGGACCAAGTTTCAGATCGGTCGGATTAGGGGAAATGACATTTAGGTCACTCCGTGACTATACGTGACCATGCGTGACTCTGCGTGACTACCCCAAAATTAATCCATACTCACAACAAGACTATGGGCAAATTTTCAGATCAATTAGATAAGAGGGAATGGGGTTCCACACGACAGACAGACAGACAGACAGACAGACAGAGAGTATGAGTTAAAAGAGAGTTTGAAAGTGTGTATGCATCGCTTATATGTTTAGCAATATGCCAAAAAAAATTTACTTTTTAATTTTCAAGCCATGATTGCCGAAATATTTTTAGTGCTTCGGCGGTAGAGTCAGCTACCTTAATTGCTAAGTAGAGTGTCCCTCACTTCTCCTAAAACGGAAATTTAAGGTGGCCTTTAAAACTTGGATATTTTAACTTTTTATGAATTTAACGCAACATTTATATTAACAGCTACAAAATCAATATTTTTATTTGTTGCATAGTTAGTTTTGGTAGTAATCTTCCATTTTCGGATATTGTTGCAATAATACACTGAGAAAAAAAATGGCAACAACCAAACTTGGAAGTAAGAAGATACTACTGCTAACATTTAACGCGGCACAAATTATGCTGAACATTATGCCTTGAAAGTCAACACAGTTGTTGGTGACTATAATATCTAAAATTTTGCGGTGGTGCGTGACGATCGCATTTTTCGTTTACAAGAAAATTTGGAAAATGTTTAAAAAAAAAAGCGAAAAATTGAAAAAAAAATCGTTCTTTTCACTTTCATTCACATATAACTTTTGAAGTAGGAATGAAATCGTCAAGCACCATCGCAGAATTTTAGATATTATAGTCATCAACAACTGTGTTGACTTTCAAGGCATAATATTCAGCCCAATTTGTGCCGTACAAAAAACATTTTTGACATATTTTATTCATTCATTTAAAAAATAGAGTGGATATTTAAAAAAACGGGTTAAGAAATATACCAATATTTCATTTACTATTGTGATAAGGGCAATATATATTCTAGCCGACACCCTATGCATGTTTATTAATTACCAATCTATTATTATCTGTTCTCAAATGATTTACTAAATAAAAAACAAACGAAAAAATAAAGGTCAACAGTCGGTAACTTGACTTTCAATTAAGCAATAAAATAGATAATATGCAAAAGTTGTCATTACCTTGTCTTCCTCAAATTATTTCATTGTTTTTTTTTAATTCTTTTCCTCTCCATTTTATTTAAAAAATCGTTTAAAAATGTATCAGGAAAATAAAAAATGGAATGCTGAGGGACGAATAATGAGATTGGAAGGAATGGAGAGCAAACAACAAGCAAAAAATGACGTACGGAGAGTAAAGTCCTATTTCTAAATTTGCTTGATATGGATCAGTCTATGGAATTATTTAATTTATTACATGAACTACCTTATGTCAATGTACAGAGTAATCGGATAAAAATTCTTAAAAAACAAATAAACATTTTGAAAAGTTTAAATTATAAATATCACGGTTAAAAAGTTTGGCTAACAACAATTTGGATTTAGAGTCCCAACTCAAAGAAAAACTAAAGAATTTACACTCTTATGTAGACCTCTAAAAATTTAAAGAATAAAAATAACTTGATGTTTTTAAAATTATAAATAATAAAGATTATGTTAAATACAATTCTATTAAAATAACTAAAATTTTATTCGCAAAACTAAAAATGTAAATATGTATAAAACTTTAATGATGAATTTAAGTTACATACATATTTTAATATAAATTTGAAACTATTTCATTATCTTATGGCATTTTTCTTTCTCATTCGGTTATTTCTCAATTGAAAAATTTTTTTTGTTGAAAAGGTATTCAAATAACTTTTCTAATTGTTTCATATAGGTAGTACAAGTTATTGCCCCTAGATGGCGCAAAATTCATTTTTATTGAAAAATGCATCAAAATACCCCGTATTAGCAAATATTATGAGTTCACATATTCAACAAAAATACTCGCCAAAGGATTTTGCATAAATTTGCCAAACATCATTTGGTCGAATTCTGGAAATTTAAAGGTCAAAATTTTGATTTTCTTCAATAACCTAAAAATAACGGTAATTTTGTAAATAACGGAATTATGCAAAAGTCGCAGAACAAAAGTTGCTGCTGAAGCACTAAAGAATCAGTTTCAATAATAAAACAGTCCTTTTTTTTTTTTTTTTTTCGCAAAAAGTCGATTTTGGCATATTGCTATATATGTTATCGGTATATCGTATATAAATTTTTCACTATTTTTTTTTTTTATATGAAATTTTATCAGAGTATGCTTAGATTTTTATACGCCATTCTTCGGCTATTGCGCCTACAGGCTCCAAATGCAACACCGAACTGCTGCATATTATGGCGAACAGTTTAAGCCTAAGTAGTATGATGTACTCGAACTATTGCAGATAGGAAATTGTTTTTACCAGACAGACAGACAGACATACATACTTACATCCCTAGACCAACTTCTGCTTCAAGAATATATATAGTTTACGGGATCTTCGGAATTTATTTCGATGAGTTACAAATGGATTGACAAACAGTGGTGTGTAGGGTATACAAATAAGCATAAACTTAGCTTGAATGGCAACGTTATTAATTTGTTGGCCTGCAGAGATGAAAAATTTCATATTGGATGGTAAATATAGATGAGGACTAGGTCGAGAAATGGATCTATTTTGACCATATTTAGTACATCCACTTATTTTTTGTGAACACATATACAAACCAAATTTGAGAAAAAATCTATGAAAGTTTTTTGTTTTTTGATAGATTTAAGTGAATATCGGGAAGCAAATTTAGATGGGGCTATGACTAAATATTATTTTTTATTGTTTATTTTTGGACAGCTGATTAGTGGATGTAGTAAAAATACACAAAGCAAATTTGACCGAGATATATTTGAGAATTTTGATCTTATGGCGACTTAAATCGATCTCATAGGGGGTGATATGTATGGGGATTAGCTGCGACGATGCAACGATTTTCGGTAATTTCGTCATATGGCCGACAAAACCTTATGTATCATATTTCATCTAAATTTGTTTATATTTACGAGCCGTAGTTCCATTACAAGGTATACATGGACACAGCGGGATGGACAAACAGACGACATATGCGTGTAGGGACGAACATCATTAAGTCGCCTCAGAAAGTGGTTTTGTGTCGATAGGTATAAGAAAAATGGCCTAGGGTATTGGTGTTATTGGTATTACAAACATCAGCACAAACTCATTATACTCTGAACACGTAGTGGTATAAGGATATAAAAATACCTATTTTTATATAATACCTTTTAAAAGTATCTTAACAAAACGCATTATCTTAAAAAAGTACATCAAATACGTTTTAAGAAAATAAGTTTTCTTGAAAAGTTTCTTTTCAAAAAGAAGTACTTTTTATTAAAAAACTCACCTGTTTTTAAAAAAATACTTTTTTTAATTACTTTTGCTAAAAAGAGTTTTTCTAAGAAATGTACTTTTTCTTAAAATGTACTTTTTCTTAAAAAAGTACTTCTTCTTAAAAATTTACTTTTTCTTAAAAAAGTAAAAGTAAAAGTACCTTTCCTAAAAAAGTATTTCTTCTTGACGTAACCTTTTACTAAAAAGTAGATTTTGTTAAAAATGTACTTTAAAAGGAAATTAGTTTGTAAAAAAAGTATCTTAAAAAATAATTTTTTAAAAACCCCCCAACTTTAAGTCTTCCATCGGTCTTCTTCCTTTCTATTAAAAACACTCAGTTAATCCTAACATTTTGGCCAGACTTTTAGCCGAAATGTCCCATAGTAAAAAGATTAGTCATGCGTGTTTAAAATGTTACTTACAAATATTTCTTTCGGCTGAATTAATGCATTCAATATTGCACATACAAAGAGTGGCTATAACAAATATCTGACACATATACATAGACAAACAGACAGCCATTAATAAATATGTGTTCAGACCAGACAGACGATTTTGCTAATGCCTTAATTGAGAGCTAATACTCTTATTTTATTCATTCACCCATTTATGTGTCCATAGAGACAGATACATATATTTTTATAGTTATGCATTCTTGGATTACAAATCCACTTGTTTATCGAAGAAAATCTATAAATATTGAATTTGGTTTCTAAAACAAAAACTTCATACGAGAAACCTTCCTTATATAAAACCACACTGTGTTTGTCATAGTTATTGGTGATATGCACTACAAAGTGTGCTTAAGAAATTTTATGGTTATAAAATTTTAATTAAATTGTTAAAATTTAAAGTTACAACTTTAGTAACAACGACAAAACAAAATGTGGCAAAATACAACATATGTAATTTTTGCAATAGTTATATTTATGCCCACACTACAATGTGGCCAGGCTTTTATGAGTTTGTGCTCATTATATTCTGTCTACATTTGGGTTATACACAAGTCGTCAGTGCCGCAATTAGTTCTTAAGGCTGAGTTACACAACCGTAACTATAATGTGACGAAACAGCTGATCCAACCTAAGTATCATATGAAAGACTCTTCTATATGGTTATCCAATTTTAATGTAACGTAATGTGTATATTTTCTTTATATCTTTATATGAGAGAGAAAAACATCCGACATATTTTGGTTTGTATGGATAAAAAATTAAAATAAAATAGAAGAAATTAAAAGAAAATACATAAAGAATTTTAAATCCTTGATGTTTCAGATCAATGTCATTATCTATAATATATGTTTATGCAATAAATAATTCGACTTCCATTTCGTTGTTTATTTGCAAATTATGAAAAACATGACGATAGCTGCACAAAACTGACATGTTTTTATAACGACTACATTACCTTACAACTACGGTTGGGTAATCCAGCCTTAACCCTTAACCTATCAATATAATTTCACATATTAATTTTATGTAATAATTTTTCAGATAAAATTCTAGATTTATGCAACTTACGAGGATGGTCCCAAAACTACACAGGTAAATGTTTAGTGGCAACTTTATAAATGTAAAGTCTAAAGTTTGAAGAAGCCATGTTGTATAGTAAGTATTTGTTTAGCAGTTATATATAGAGAACGTTCCAAATATATAGCAACTCAAATCCCAATAACAACAAATTAGAAAATTATAGTCACTTAAGGCTGACTGTTCAAGTTCGAATGGTCACTTTATGTCATTTTGAAGCTGAAACCTGCAAGACTCTACCTTTTTGTCGTAATTTGGCTTGGATTGGCTTGTCTACATTTTCTAATAAGAGTTGTATTGGAAATTTTGATCTATACTTCTATAATAAAGAGGTAATGTGTGTCTGTTTGTTTTTTTTTTTTTGTACGAGGTAATCTTCGTAATTACACATCTTATTTTAAAAATGTTAATTCCAATATTAAGAAAGGTCCTTAAGAATGAACACTAATGCGGGTCGATTTAAAAATCGTCCAAATGACAAGGAAAATCGTATTCTAGGGATCAAGATAAGAAACTTTGCCCGAGGAACCATACTGCCTCTAAAACGAATTCTGATGTCCCGACTTTTGACCTGCCTGTCTGTCTGTCTCACTTTGACCCATTTCGAGTGCCCCAATCGCGTCCAGATATATGAGCGATCCCCACTAACTTTAGAGGGCAGACCCACCCATGCCAGTGGCACCCCCAGGAACCTCCTCGGGTGATCCCCATACAAGCATTTCAAAAAATAACCATTTTTTGTTTAGAATTGGGCTGACTATGTTCGATTTATTATTAAAACAAGTAAGAAAATTTTAGTCGGTCTAGACCGACTATACGATACCCTATACCATAGTTTAGAGACCATATCTCTTCGGTCCAACTAATTGGATATAGAAAATAAGCATAAACCAAATTTGAGTGGGATTTTTATTAATTTATTCGCTGCAGATATGAAAAAGTTCATATCGGTCGAAAAATGGACCGATCCGGACCATATTTGGTAAAGTCACTTGTACTTTGAAAAAAATATATACAAACCAAATTTGAGAAATATGTGAGCAATATTTTTGTTTTTTGATAGATTTAAGTGAAGATCGGGAAGCAGCTCTATATGGGGCCTATGACTAAGAATTTTCCTATAGGGATTAGTTTTGAACTACTGATTAGTAGATGTAATAAACACATACAAACCCAATTTGACTGAGATCTATATGATAATTTGGAACTTATGGCAATTTATGTCGATTTCATAAGAGTCATTTCTATGGGGACTAGGTCTGAACATGGACCGATTTTCAATAGCGTTCATCCCATGGCCGATGAAAGTTTATGTACCAAATTTCATCAAAATATATTCATATTTGCGACCTATTTGATTACAAGGTTTACATGGACACACAGACGGACGGACGGACGGACATTGCTATTTCGACTCAAAAAGTGATTCTGAGTCGATCGGTATAATTAAAGATGGGTCTAGGACGAATATTTTTTGTTGTTACAAACAGCAGCACAAAGTCATTATACCCAAACCACATAGTGGTATAGGGTATAATTAACACTCATACGTATACGTATCTTCTACTCTGCTAATAAATAATAATCATACACCTTGACTATGTTATGTTACTCAATAAGATCGATCGGATGAGGGTAAATATATAACTTTAAGATCACTCCGTGACTATGAGTGAATATGCGTGACTCTGCGCGACTACCCCAAAATTAATCTGTAGTCACAGCAAGACGGGACATCAGAATTCGTTTTAGAGGTATGGTTTTTTGGGCAAAGTTTCTTATTTTGATCCCTAGAATATGATTTTCCTTGTCAGTTGAGCGATTTTTTTGCCTCCCTACAAATCGACCCGCCCTAGTGAACATATATATATAAAATTCATTTTCTGTTTGTTTGTTTGTTTGTTTGACCGCTATACACATTTTTATCTTTCAATGGATTTCTCTGAAATATGGTGCACACACTCAGGAAAGGTCGCTATATGCTTCTTACCGGCCAAGCCTACTTTTGCGCCCTTTTTTTATTTACAATGCATTTTCTGTTTTTTAGTATGTTTGTTCGCAACACAAATTTTTATTATTTCACCGATTTCTCTGAAATTTGGTATACACGATCTTTTTACTACAGGTAAAGTTACCACGTGCATCTTATCGACCACGCCTACTTTTACGCCAATTTTTTATTTTCAGTTCATTTTCTGTTTTTTTGGTATATTTGCTCGCTATACAAATTTATATTTGTTAATCGATTTCAAATCATTTTCTATTTCACAATAAATCACAAAAACAGCGTAAGGGAAAAGCAGTGTGAGGTATATGTAAGTGTATTGGTGCAAAGATTATGATTTAAATTTATTTAGCTGATTAAACAACCAACAGAAAGCGCCAATAATGTATAGCAAACAACTGCAACCATCAAATATAACAACCATAGCAGTTGCTTGCTATACATAGATGGCACTTACTGTTTGATTTTCATTGATGTGTAAATAGATGTTTACACATCTCCCCTGTGATCGGACTCACATAGTTTTTTTTATATTTGATTGCTACACAAATTTTAACTTTTCAACGGATTACTCCGAAATTTGGTATACACGATCTCTATACTCCAGAAAAGGACACACCTAATTTCAAGCCCACTTTTTTAAATTTTTTATGGGTTTCGCTCGAATTAACTGCACATTATTCTCATATCCCAGGCAAGGTCGTCATATATTTTTATCGGCCACGCCTACTTTTTTTAATATTCTATATACGCTTTTAGTGTTGGTTAACATATTTTAATTTTTCAATCGACTTCCCTAAAACTTTGTGTGTATATCTTTTTACCTACTACCTTTAAGTTTACACCATTATGAAATAAATATTGTAAGCCAACCTATTACAAATATCCCCGTCTTGCCTTTTTTATAATATGAGTTGTAACACCCTAAAATTAGTGCAGATTTATTTCATGGGTGAACAGATAAAGGTTGACTACCATTGTGGGATTACTCCGATGAGGTAATTCGTACAAATATTTTCATCTCACTTTCTTAAGTACATTGGAAAACAAAATATTAGATTTATTTCCATTTCGCCTTTTGGTTATATTGGAATGCAACCTATTACAAAATTTCAATTTCATCTTTTTCACTATATAAATGAGTTGAAATGGTGGAAAAAGAACTATTTGCAATTGTGACTTGCACACGAAAACATACCATATAGGCCGTACTACCTCAAATGCAAACAGCTTAGACTAAACAGAACTCTAGAGAACCCGATCAGACCCAAGTTCGTATCGAGTCTCAACGAGTTAGACAATCTGGGTCGAGAAATGCCGAAACACCTGAGTAAACCCAATAACGTCTTGAAGCCCAAAGGTCAAGACAAGCTTTGTTAAGAGTAGCGGAAATGCCTGTATCTACTCAAGTGAATCTAGAAATATAGCGGCTAGGACAAGCTGAATCGGGGGTATGTAAAACTACTGAAATGACTCAGCAATGTCTTCAGGCCCAACGGATAAGACAAGCTGACTCTAGGGAATGTGAAACTCTTGAAACGACTCTAATATCCCTATCAGAAAGCTTTTGTAAGTTGGTTCTGTCATTGCAAGAGATGGTACAAAAAGTTTTTCCTAACATAACATACATAAGAGGACAATCTCTCTGTTTTTCTCATAGACAATTATATGTCGCCTGCTCCAGAGTTGGGAGCCAGCACAATCTTTTACTATATGCACCAGAATGAAAAACCAGAAATGTTGTATATCCCAAAGATCTAGAATAACTAAAATTCGTAACTTTTCATACACTCAAAATAATCCATGCGTAAACATAGTTAGTTGTAATGGTAAGCAGGCGCTGAGTACTTAGTCCCCAAAAAAAAATTCCCCAAGAAAATTAACTTATGCCCCCAAAAGCTGGGGAATAACTTCATGATGAATAAATTCCCCAAATATTTAAAAAAAGTTCCCCAAAATAGATGAACCAATTTCCCATACTGTCCTGCAATAAACGTATTTAAAATCTGATTTCTTTTCAAAAGCATCATTACTGTGCGCACAAGCGGCGCACGAACGCGGATGTGACAAGCTCGCGAACACTGCTCAGTTAAAATATTGCAATGATGTGAAAAATTTATTTTGGCGGTTAAAATAAGTTGACGACAACTGCGCGGCAGCACGGGTGTAGCTGCCAAACGCGCGGAGGCGGCGTAAAAACAGCTAGTAGTAAATAAGATCAGATCAACGTTACAAACATTAGTAGAAAATTGTAATTCACTGCATTTATCTCTGCAATATCCGTCTAAATTGAAATCTAAATTAGAACCACCACGGGCAATTAAAGAGGACTCAATTAACTTATCCCTTATAAAATTTACCAAATCCCAAACAGCGCCATCTCAGTTTAGAACATTGTTTTATGAATTGAGAGAACGTTTTGCAAATCACCATATTATTTTTACTGATGGCTTGAAAATCGAAGATTCAGTTCTATTCAGTATCGTAACGGAACTACATATAATTAAATTCTTAATTTTACCTAGTTATACTTCAATATTTTCTGCCGAATTAATTGCTATTCTAGAAGATACCAAGTGTGTTAACAAAAAACATGGTAATTTCATAATTTTCGCTAATTCGTTATCATCTCTAAAATCAATTTCAAATTCTAACAACCATAACTACTATGCCACAATTATCAGAAATATATTAATAAATAAACACTCCAAAATCACTTTGGTCTGGATTCCTGGTCACTCAGGGATTATAGGAAATGAATTAGCGGATATCACCGCAAAAAATTCTTTGATTAGTTCTTTGATTACTACTCCAAATTTTAATATTAAATAAATAAAATTTATAAACCTGATAACAATACTATTGCATCAACATCTGACTGGTATAAAATAATAAATAGATCGAAAATAACAATATTTGATTATCTTAAATTCATTACAAATAATTTTTCCAATATTGATTGCTCAAAAATTATTACGTCACACCAAACTATAACATCCATTTATTAAACCTACCTATCCAAAATATTTGTACTTGCGACGTTCCTTATCCCAATAGTTTAAACCACAACCTTACAACGTGCCCCAAATTCACAAGTTTACGGACACAAATCTTCAAAGACATAAATCCAAAACAAAGTTTATCAAACCCAACAATAAGCAACTTGAAAAATATTATTCAGTTTCTGAAATTAACAAATATTTACAATTTAATATAATTATAAATTATTTACATAAAGATTTTGCCTACATTATAATGGTATTAAAATAATTATGTGTATTTGGAACTATTTAATGATTATTTAATTATAAGTATATAATATTTTAATGGTAGTTAATAAACTATCCCTTAATATTAATTAACTTCAATTTCATATATATATTTTCCTTTTTCCCCTTTATTACTAGTTGAGCTAAAGTCCTTTTTTGCTAACGCTCGTTTATTTAACTTATAATTTAAATTATAAGTTAGTTCTAATAAATAAATAATATTGTACATCAGCATGCATTGAAATAAAAAAAAAATACATGCATAAAATAAATGAAATAAAATATTTTTGTTTTCGTAGGAAAAATTGTTTATGAAATAAAACATGTCAATAAGTCTCGGTAGGTCGTAGCAAAGCGCGACAGGGCATACTAGTTGTTAGAAAAGGAAAGTATAATTTTACTTCACATTTTTCACAAAAAAAGACTTTCTTTTGTTTTTTCTTATTTGATTTTTCCTAATTTTCGGTTCCAGATTACCAAGCATCCCCCTTTTTTTGTAGTACAAGGAACTCAATTTAGAATTATTTACCCACCGTACGATACCATATACCATGAGTTTCTAGAAATGGTATTAGATTAGGTTCATAATTGTATACAAAAATTAAGATTATATACAGTTTTAATGCCATTTTTATTAATTTGCGACCAGTAGATATAAAGAATTGATATCCAGTAGATATCTTGTTTCAAGATAGATTTGAGAGAATATCGGGAAGCATCTTTATAAGGGAAAGGTGCTACAGGGTTGATATTTGAGACAAATAATATAGGTGTATAATAAACACAGATAAATTAAATTTGGCTGATACCTCAAAGGTAATCTGGCTCTTTTGGCAATTTGAGTCGATTTCATATCAGTTATTTTTATGAGGGCTAGGGGCCAATTTTTAGCAAAATTTATATATGTATATTTGCAACCTGTAATTTGACTAAAAGTTTTATATGGCCACTCAGACAAATAGACTGACAACAAGACAGAAAGAGAGATGGACAGACAGATAGATATACCGATGGTATAAAAAACTAGTTGTAAACAAAAACATTTATTTTAAAAAAACATGACTGCAGTTATCTTGTCTATTCTAAAGCAAAACCAAGATTTTATTATTTTCTATAAAAATAAAAAAATCTTATTTTAGATTTTTATCATTTTAATGACTGAATTAGAAATTATCCAGGCTCAAGATTTGTCTTTGAATTGGGTCTAAGCAAACATTGATTTTCACAAATTTTAGTAGAGTTCGTTCTTTGGCCGATAAAACTTACACCAAATTTCACCAGTTTACATGGACAGACGGACAGACAGATTCAGGGACAGATGGACTGACATCGCTAAATCGAGCCAGGAAGTGATTCTTAGTTGATCGAGATAATAAAAGGTGTGCCTTGGTATGATATTTTTAATAGTTACAAACAGTAACTAAATTATAAACATTTGATCTTGAGCCTGGATATACCACTATGTGGTTTGGGTATAATGACTTTGTGCTGCTGTTTGTAACAACCAAAAATATTCGTCCTAGACCCATCTTTTATTATACTGATCGAATCAGAATCACTATCTGATTCGATTTAACGATGTCCGTCCGTCCGTCCGTCCGTCCGTCTGTGTGTCCATGTAAAGTTTGTAATCAAACTACAGTTCGCTAATATCAATATATTTTAATGAAATTTGACATGTAAGCTTCCATTGGCCATGGGATGAATGCTGTTGAAATTGGTGAGAATCGGTCCATGTTCAGACCTAGTCCCCATACAAATGAACCCTATGAAATCGACATAAATTGCCATAAGTTCAAAATTATCATATAGATCTCAGTCAAATTGGGTTTGTATGTGTTTATTACATCCACCAATCAGTAGTTCAAAAATAATCAAAAAATAATCGCGATCTTCACTTAAATCTATCAAAAACAAAAATATTGCACAGATTTTTCTCAAATTTGGTTTGTATACATTTTTTCACAGTATAAGTGACTCTACCAAATATGGTCAGTATCGGTCGATTTTTCGACCTAGTCCTCATATAAATATAATATCCGATATGAACTTTTTCATATCTGCAGCGAAAAAAATTAATAAAAATGCCACTCAAATTTGGTTTATGCTTATTTGCTATATCCAATTAGTTGGACCGAAGAGATGGGTCTCTAAATGCATGGTATAGGGCATCGTATAGTCGGTCTAGACCGACTATAATTTTCTTACTTGTTTCTATTATAATCAACATGTCACGCAATAGATAAGAACTTCGTAATATAATACTGATGACCATATAAAAAACATCGTCCCCAAATACATATTTTCTAATAAACTTTAATATGCTGAATCCAAATCTGGCATTAAAAATTTTCTAATATGTGGTTTTTGAAATATCGAGGTTGATAGAGTTATGGTACATACCCCATTGGTGCATGTTAAGCACATTTTCAGTGGTTTTTAAAATTTAATAAATTTTTTTTTTATTGGATTTTGGCATTGCCTAATTTTTTGCCACAGTTAAAAAGCAAAAACAAAACTCTTTAAGCGCTTCTTTGTGGCCCTTTTTTCGAAGATTTGACAACATTTGGTTTCAGCAGAATTGCGCGCCGTGCCAAACAAGTCGTGAAACAATCAATCGCGCAGCTGCTGGGGAGCTGAGTATTATGCTAATCATCCAGTGTCGATTGAGGCATGTCGTCAGTATAAATTTGTACTGAAAAATTGTATTGCTCGTATGGGCTACTGTAAGGCCAGCAGAGTAAGTCTTTTTAATTAAATAAGTTTCCGAAAGTAACCGCAAGGATTGCACTTTCGAATAAAAAATTCTTAATGAAAAAAGTTATGATTTTTTTATTTACAACAAAATGCTAAACTTATATTGTTCATCTCTAAAATCAAAAATTTTAAGTTTGTTTGTTCCTAGACAAATTTACGCTATTTGATCGACTTTAATTAACCTTAAATTCTAGTTATGATTTAGATCTCCATCAGATTTGGTTCATTTGTATTTATTGAAGCAAAATAAATCCTGTAGGTTCATGTTTAATAATAGTCCCCATATAAATCTGATTCCCGATTATCGTTTATATCTGTCAAAAAACCAAAATATTGCATATATTCTCTATAAAAAAATATCATTCGATATTAGATTTTTAGTATCGGCAAGCAAAAAATTTTTTAACAATGCCACTCAAATTCTGCATTGTTTTATATACTAGCAGAGCTTAGCCCTCGAAACTCGAGTACAATTTATTTATTTCAATGTTATTTGAATCTGTTTAATTCATTAAATTTCTTTCATTATAAATATTTGTTGAACACATCGAAATAAGAGCCTAGTATTTGAAACATCTTGTGTGCCACCTAAAGATATGCAAGTTTAATGCAGTTCACTATTCAGCACATTATTATAATGAAATTCGATAGTGAAATTCGTTGTTGTCGTTATTGTCATTATTAGTTTATGTCCAAAATTATTTTTCAATTCAACACAGGGCTTTTCACATACAATTTGTGCAAACACATTAACAAATTTAAAAAAACACACACAACATTGTATAACACTGTGGAACAAATTCAGGTTAGCAAAAGTTAGGCCAATTCTGAGAGTGAGTGGCGAAAATAGAGGCTAAATTAGAAGACGTTGGTTTATGTTAGTTCGAATTTTTTTTTTTAACTTTTCAAAATTGCAGTCAAATGCCGATTTTTAGCATATTGTTTATATGGTTTTTTGGCTATAACTCGTCGACAAATTGATATTTTTTCAATCTGTAAAAGCTGGCAATAACCAAAATTTTTAGTAAAAAAATTGATTTAGAAAATTTTTGAGGTGCTTATGAAGCAAAATGTTGGAAAAATTATTTTTTTTTCATGCTTTTTGAAAATATTTTCCACAAAACTAAGTCTTTTTTGCTTTCTGTTTGATCTATAATATGCTTCTCAGTTTCTTCAATAAATTTCATTTCAACAGAAAATGGTCTTAGTTGATAATTTGCGTTAAAATCCCAAAACCGTTAAATAAATAGCGATTTAGGTAGAAGTAATTAAAAAGGGAAGTTCCAAGAATTAGGAATTAGTAAAACAACTTTTTTGTTTTCAACCATAGATTTTTTTTTTTTTTCGTACAAGCGAACTAATTTCAAAAATGAAGATTCAGTTAAGACTCGAAACTCAGCCGAAGCTGATGTCTTTTAATTTTCGCTCGGTCGTGATAAAATTCGCTATTAATTTTTTTTGAACTTATTTCATTTTGTGAGTGATTTAAGTTAAGTGCATCGGTTTCATAAAAATAACAAAAAAAAACATTGTATAATATATAAAGGGTCCGCCATCTAACGTTTTTTTTTTCAACTAGTACTTATTTCGTGAATGGTAACACTTAGCTCATGTCTGATTTGACAGATAATTAGTTTTATCCTTCCGCTGAACGAATATGGTTGCGTATATGCTTGACAACGATCGGAATATTGCGACATTACTTTGAAAATCATCGAAACTCAGCCGAAGCTGATGTTTTTTAATCTTCGCTCGGTCGTGATAAAATCCGCTATTAATTTTTTTGGAACTTATTTCATTTTGTGAGTGATTTAAGTTAAGTGCATCGGTTTCATAAAAATAACAAAAAAAATTGTATAATATATATTGTATTAAAAAAATCGGAAAAAAAATGTAAAATGGACGATTTTTGTATGCAATGTTTGTGGACGTTTCATAGCAAGCGATGCAAAATGTGGCAATGCGAGTGATTTTTTTTTGGAAGCGTATAAACAATATTTCTCGCAAGAGTTTATCACTGACGTAAACTATGTCCCTAAAAAAGTTTGCTTTAATTGCTATTCAACTCTTATGCAATCGAATAGTGAAAAGAAGAAGGCTATGCCTTTTGGTGTACCAACGATGTGATTAGACAACAACCCGCATCAAGAAGAAAATTGCTATGGATGTATCAACTACCATAAAACTTTTAATAGAAGGAAAGCAAAGAATAAAACTTATGTAGCAGTGCCAAGTGTCCAATTACCATTACTGCACTCAAAATTCGTTCCAGTACCAACATACCGAAGTATTGATCTTCAAACAGATATCAGTACTACAACCGCCGCTGCTACATCCATGGATTTCTTCTCAGAATACAACCCTGGTGAAGGTACATCTTATGAAACATCAAAGGACCAATCCTAGTCACACCAAACCAATTGGATTGAATTGTTGCAAATTTGTGTTTGCCTCAGAAAAAATCAGAACTACTGGCTTCATTTTTGAAGGGAAATAATTTGCTGGCGAAAGGCACCAAGGTAACGGCATATCGAAAACGCCCAAAAGAGTTAGAAAAGTTCTTCAATGTGAATGATGCAAAAAATTTCGCTTATTGTAACGATATTGAAAAATTAATGGAGACGATACAAGACAAATAGGATGCCTTCTGTTCCGATTGCGTATAGCACTGACACTAGTGAAAATTTCGATATTTCGAAACACATTCTGGAAGTAGTCAAATATAACGAACACCAGTGGCGCATTTGCTGCGACCTCAAAATAGTTTCGTTGATTACAGGCTTAACAGAATCTGGCCGTCCAAAATACGTTTTTTTGTGCGATTGGGATTCACGATACGGAGAAGGTATTAAAGGAAGAAACCAGTACAAACAGCATAACTGGAATAGTCGCATTGGACGGAAATGGCCTAAAGACAATAGGCTACACGAAAGTCTTGTTCCTGAAATGAAAATTTTGTTGCCGTTGCTCCACATTAAACTTGGCATTGCTAAAAATTTTTTGAAATGTATCGCAAAAATACCAGCAGTATTCAACCGCTTAAAAGTCATTTTCCCAAGTCTAAGTAACGCCAAAATTCAGGAAGGGGTTGTTAATGGTCCCGACATACGGAAACTAATGATTCGTCAAGATTTTGACCAAGTTCTGATAGACCCAGAATTAAATGCATGGCTCGCATTGAAATCAGTCATTAAAGGACTTTTGGGTAAAGAACGCAAAGACAACTACAGGCAATCTGTTGCAAACATGCTTTCGATGAAATTGGGATTAATAACGGGTGATTTTTTTGAGGTTAGGATTTTCATGCATTAGTATTTGACAGATCACGTGGGATTTCAGACATGGTGTCAAAGAGAAAGATGCTCAGTATGCTTTGACATTTCATCATGAATAGACTTACTAACGAGCAACGCTTGCAAATCATTGAATTTTATTACCAAAATCAGTGTTCGGTTCGAAATGTGTTTCGCGCTTTACGTCCGATTTATGGTCTACATAATCGACCAAGTGAGCAAACAATTAATGCGATTGTGACCAAGTTTCGCACTCAGTTTACTTTATTGGACATTAAACCAACCACACGAATGCGTACAGTGCGTACAGAAGAGAATATTGCGTCTGTTTCTGAGAGTGTTACTGAAGACCGTGAAATGTCGATTCGTCGCCGTTCGCAGCAATTGGGTTTGTGTTATTCGACCACATGAAAGATTTTACGCAAAGATCTTGGTGTAAAACCGTATAAAATACAGCTCGTGCAAGAATTGAAGCCGAACGATCTGCCACAACGTCTAATTTTCAGTGAATGGGCCCTAGAAAAGTTGGCAGAAAATCCGCTTTTTTATCGACAAATTTTGTTCAGCGATGAGGCTCATTTCTGGTTGAATGGCTTCGTAAATAAGCAAAATTGCCGTATTTGGAGTGAAGAGCAACCAGAAGCCGTTCAAGAACTGCCCATGCATCCCGAAAAATGCACTGTTTGGTGTGGTTTGTACGCTGGTGGAATCATTGGACCGTATTTTTTCAAAGATGCTGTTGGACGCAACGTTACGGTGAATGGCGATCGCTATCGTTCGATGCTAACAAACTTTTTGTTGCCAAAAATGGAAGAACTGAACTTGGTTGACATGTGGTTTCAACAAGATGGCGCTACATGCCACACAGCTCGCGATTCTATGGCCATTTTGAGGGAAAACTTCGGAGAACAGTTCATCTCAAGAAATGGACCGGTAAGTTGGCCACCAAGATCATGCGATTTGACGCCTTTAGACTATTTTTTGTGGGGCTACGTCAAGTCTAAAGTCTACAGAAATAAGCCAGCAACTATTCCAGCTTTGGAAGACAACATTTCCGAAGAAATTCGGGCTATTCCGGCCGAAATGCTCGAAAAAGTTGCCCAAAATTGGACTTTCCGAATGGACCACCTAAGACGCAGCCGCGGTCAACATTTAAATGAAATTATCTTCAAAAAGTAAATGTCATGGACCAATCTAACGTTTCAAATAAAGAACCGATGAGATTTTGCAAATTTTATGCGTTTTTTTTTAAAAAAAGTTATCAAGCTCTTAAAAAATCACCCGTTATGTCGTACAAAATTCATCTTTTGCATCAGCATATTGATCAACTCTCTCAACAGTTGCCAACTATATCGGATGATCAAGGCGAACATTATCACCAAACTGCGCTTCCATTTGAAATAAGATAACTATAGAGTGTGCATATTTTGAATTCCCAGATTTTTCTAATATCTTTGTCAGAGTGCACAATTTAAACATGTTTACGATTGAAAACTATTTTCGTTTCAGGTACAGAGGAAAGAAATCTCCAGATGCAATACTCGCTGAAATTTATTGGCGGTATAAAAACACATTTGAAGAAGAGGAAGACGAGGAAAAAGGGGAAGAAGGGGAAGACAAAGATGAAATTCCAGAATATATGTTGGACGAAATTATCGACCTTTCTGATGAAGATGACGATGACCAAGGTATTAGAGAGAGCAGTGATGTTGCTGCACAGCCGCCTGCTAAACGGCAACTGGCCAAATCATTAATTTAATTTATTTAATTTTTTTACTTAAAACTTTTCGTAACTAACATTTCAAAAATATATTTTATTCCATATTTTTGTAGTTTCTTCAAAACCAACACTGAACAAAAGTGGTACATAGAAAATGAGAAGTAAATTAATATTAAGCTGGAAAACGCAAGTTTTGTATTATGATTGTTTTCTTTTCAAATGAAATTTATTGAAGAAACTGAGGAGCATATTATAAATCAAACAGAAAGCGAAAAAGACTTAGTTTTGTGGAAAATGTTTTCAAAAAGCATGAAAAAATAATTTTTCCAATATTTCTTCATAAGCACCAAAAAAATTTCCTAAATCAATTTTTTTTTAAAATTTTAATTGTTGCACAGGTCTCTAGCAATAATTTGGCTATTACAGATTGAAAAAATATCAATTATTCGACCAGTTATAGCCAAAAAAAACCATATAAACAATATGCTGAAAATCGGCATTTGACTGCAAATTTCGAAGGTCGTTTAAAAAAAAAATTCGAACTAACATAAACAAACGCCGCGATACGGGTCTACTAATTTAGCCTCTATTTTCACCCGTCACTCTCAGAATCGACCTCACTTTTGCTAACCTGAATCTGTTCCACAATGTAATTTTATGTATGTGTTAGTAGCAACTTTAAATGAGCATTGCTCCAAAAAAGTATTCCAAACGGTGCAAATTTGTAAATCTGGTGGACAGCTAAAAAGATATACCTTTCAAATGAGAGATGTTTGGTCAAAATAGATTTAAAACTAACAAAGTTACTTCGGTCACAAGAAATCGCCTTGAATATTAATATTATAGATTTTATACATCCGTTTGGTAGCGCCTAAGAACTTTTTCTGAACTGATGGTATATGGTATCGTATAGTCGGTCTTGAACGACTATAATTTTCTTCCTCAGTTTATATCATCAAATAAATATCATCACCTTCGTGGTAACACCACTTCGATAAAACACTCTTATGACAACGTTTTTGCTAATCCACAAGACAGTTGTTAATGTTGCATTCGGGAATAATACTCAAAGCGTGCAATTCGGTTTTTTATTAGTATTATTTATTGCTTTAAAGATTTGAAAAATCACTTCTTGCTAAAACAAGAGGTAGAGTTTGCGATTTGGGGCTCTTTTGATGGACTTAATAGTTCTCACTTTAAATAGGTTATCAAAGCAATCAAAGGGGGCTATATTAAGTAAATGATTTTCTTTAAAATTTTTAATGTTTTCTTTGGTATGATGTGTAATTGTGGACAATCCTCTTAGATTAATTAGATTAACAAGCTTTTAAAAAAATAAAAGCTTTTGAATTCTTCAAATATTTGACATAAATTTCAACATAAATATTTAGTCACTTATTCATGCATAATTTATGAATAAAGACAATTAGTATTTTCGTTTTTTTTAAATCAACAGAAATTTGTCATTTGTTAACAATTAACTGTAAATATAAACATACTTGCATAAACATGCATACATATGTATGTATAATCATTATGGTGGAGCGTCTTGTTACGCGCATTGTTTGTTTTCTTCCAAGTTTTGTTGGCTTTGATTCGAAGTGTACTGAGAGCATTCTCTTTGTTACTCCACCCTAGTGTTTGTTTTTTCAATATACCACTTATGGTTTTTTTTGAAAATCCGTAGGTGGTAAAATATGTTTTTGTTATTTAAATGAACTCTTTAACCAGTAGTCAATCACAGTGTCAACTACACATATCGTTGATTTCAACACCTTCAGTTGTTTTCTGTTCCATCGTATTATTATTATTGTTTGATTTTGGTTAATGGAAACTAATTATTTATAATCACAAACATATAGAGTTGGCATAAAATTGCAATTTATTACAAAGCTTATTGTGTTTTAAAGAAGCCCACATATTTATATGAAATACCAATTAGAAATATAGTTCTATTTTGGTACTCTACATATTTGCTCTTGGCATTCAATTGGTATGTTATGAAACTGTTACGTTTTCAAAGTGTATTTAAATAAAATATGCAGGATTCTTAAAATTTCCCCAAGAGATATAATCTCATTCACCAGAAAGAATTTAGCACCCCTCACAAAATAATCATTTTCTTAATAATACGAAATTTATACTTTATGCCACTACATGGTCAGCATTTAATGAGTTTCAGCACAAACTAATTATATCCTATACGGCATTATAAACACCAGAAAAATAATATTTTTTCTAGACCTTCTTTACACTGTGATTAAAATCTTGGGACCTGTTAAACGGAATTTGATGGTTTTGAACAGAAACTTGCCCAGGATGACAGTGAATCATTTTCACTGAAAATCAGTAACCCGCTTGACCAATTGCGAGTGTAAGCGTGATTTCCATACATAGATAGACGGACAGACATACATTGCTATATCAACTGCGCTTGTTAGAAAGAGCAGATATTTACATTTTGTGGGGTCCAGATTTCTTTTCTAATGATAAAATTCCATATACCATCTGCCCCATAATGTGGAGGATATAAAAACAATAAATAAAAAATTATAATAAATACTGTTCAAAAAAGAAAGGCAATTAGCTTTAAATTTAAATGGTATTTAATTTAAAGGTTAAGAATCGGCAATTGTATTAAAATACTTATATAATTGAGTTTAAGATACAGGTCGAGGGCATCAAAGATTCGGCGCAGTGAAATTTAACAATCTTACTTGTTGTATTCGTCAACATATACACATATATACTTCTCATTGCGAAGAATTATTTTCAGAATATGAATATTAGATCTGGAATTATAGATCTGTACTATAGAAAATTTCTTGCCACCAGAGATGATTATACCCTATACCACTATGTGGTTTGGGTATAATGACTTTGTGCTGCTGTTTGTAACAACCAAAAATATGTGACCTACACCCACCTTTAATTATACCGATCGAATCAGAATCACTATCTGATTCGATTTAACGATGTCCGTCCGTCCGTCCGTCCGTCCGTCTGTGTGTCCATGTAAAGCTTGTAATCAAACTGCAGGTCGCAAATATGAATATATTTTGACGAAATTTGGCATTTGATCTTTCATCGGCCATGGGATGAACGCTATTGAAATTGGTGAGAATCGGTCCATGTTCAGACCTAGCCCCCATACAAATGACCCCTATGAAATCAACATATATTGCCATAAGATCCAAATTATCATACAAATCTTAGTCAAATTGGGTTTGTATGTATATATTACATCCATTAATCAGTAGTCCAAAAATGATCCCTATGGGACAACTTTTTGTCATAGGCCCCATATAGAGCTGCTTCCCGATCTTCACTTTAATCTATCAAAAATCAAAAATAATGCACTGATTCTTCTCAAATTTTGTTTGTATATATTTTTGCAAAATACTAGAGACTTTACCAAACATGGTCAGGATCGGTCCATTTTTGGGCCTAGTCCCCATATAGATATAGCATCCGATATGAACTTTTTCATATCTGCAGCCGAAAAAATTAATAAAAATCCCACTCAAATTTGGTTTATGCTAATTTTCTATATCCAGTTAGTTGGGCCTGAGAGATAGGGTCTCTAAACGCATGGTCTAGGGTATCGTATAGTCGGTCTAGACCGGCTATAATTTTCTTACTTGTTTTTCTATAGAAATGTTGTTTAAATATTTTTCTGTGGACAATTTGTCAATAGCTGAGACTTTTTTCCAGAATATACGCCAATGTTGTACTTATTTGCTAACATCGTAAACCAGAGTCGTGAATAAGTCTGACTACTCCCCTTCCGTGTACATTACTTAATAAATAATGAAAAAATTTATTGTTTTATATAAAATCAACAATGAAAGAGTAAGAAAGTTTTAGTCAACCTAGACCGACAATACGATACGCTATAACATCCATCTCGAATTCAGCCCTGCGGACGTAATAACTGGATATAGAATATGAAAATGTTCATATCTGTTCTTATCTTTATATGTGGTCTGGGTCAAAAATGGACCGATTATGACCATATTTGGTAAAGTCTCTTAATTTTCTCAAAAACATATACACAAATTTCAAGCAAAATTGTAGGAATATTTTTGGTTTGTTTTATAGATTTAATTGGAGATCTGGGGCCAAATCACAGCATTCGTTACCGAATTTTTTTGATCGAAATTATATATTTATTTTCCAAAATAAAGAATAAGCATAATTTTACTCTGTACAATTAACGAATTATTGCCCCTAGTTAAGAGTAAAAGTAAAACGAGTGCTGATGTTTGTCCGTACTCCTTAAATAATAAACCGAAATATTGAAATTCAATTGATTTAATCGATATTAAATGCGGCGCTTGGAATCAGATTTATATGGGGATTATGACTAAAAATGTTCTTATAGGATTTATTTTTGACTACTAATTTGTGGGTATAATAGATACCCATATATCAAATTTTATCTATACATATATGGTAGTCTGGATCATACGACGATTTAAGTCAATCTGATAGGGATTATTTGTCTGAACAGGCATCGATTTTCAACAATTTCACCAGCGTTTATCCTATGGTCGGTAAAGGCTTATATACAAAATTTCATGACAATTTATTCATATTAGCGATCTGTAGTTTAAAATCTAGGTTTATGTGGACACACAGATGAACGGGCAGGAAGATAGACAGACTCTGAATAGACAGACTCTGAATCATTTTCCGTCCATCTGTCTCTCAGTCGTGCCGTCTTTAGCACGAAGATTTATTGACCATAGGGCGAACGTCATTGAAATTGTTGAAAATTGGTGCTTTTTTAGACCTAGTCCCCGTACCAGTGTCCCCTATTCATCGACTTAAATTGATATGGGATCAAAATTCTCTTATAGGACGAACGTCATTGAAATTGTTGAAAATCGGTGCTTTTTTAGACCTAGTCCCCGTACAAGTGACCCCTATTCATCTACTTAAATTGATATGGGATCAAAATTCTCATATAGATCTCAGTCAAATTTACATATATTAATCAGTATTCAGTAGTCCAAAAATAAACCCTGTAAAATAATTCTTAGTCAATTTTTAGTCAAAAATCTACAAAAAAAACAAAAATATTGCACAGATTTTTCTCAATTTTGGTTTCTATATATTTTTGTAAAAAATTTGTGACTTTACCCATTATGCTCAGTTTTGGTCCATTTTTCGACCTAAGTCCCAAATAAATATAGCATTCAATATGAACCTTTTCAAATTCGAAGACAAAAAATTAATAATAATGCGACTCAATTTTGGTTTGTGTTTATATTCCCTATCCAGTTAGTTGGACATAAGGGCAAGGGCCTCTAAATGCAAAGTATAATATATATAGTTTTCTTACTAATTTTATTGTTGCTATTCTAATGATATATACCAGCAGAAATCCGATTGGCTTCGCTACACCCATCGTAACCAAAATAAATATACTGGGAATACATTTTTTAGAAAACCATTTTATTTATTTTTACGATTTTTGATTACGTAATTCTTTATGTTAGATCTGACGTAATGTTTCAGACATACTTTATACTGTAATTGATATGCAAATGTCAATTTTATTTCAATGGTTCGTGGTAGCGAAGAAGAAAGCATATAGATTTTTATTTTTATAATTTTCTTTTTTGGCGATTTTTGATTTTTGGCGATTTTTGAGTTTGGTGCTTATTGCTTTTCGCGCTTTTTGGTTTTGACAACTTTTGATTTTGGCGATTTTTGGTTCTGGCGATTTTTGGCTTTGGCGATTTTTGTTTTTTGTTGTTGCTATTTTTGAATTTGATGATTTTTGTTTTTTGCGATTTCTTATTTTTGTCGATTTTTGAATTTTATCGATATTTGGCATTAACGTTTTCTGTTTTCCATGATTTTTGATTTAGGCCACATTTTGTTTTGGCGATTTTCATTTGGGCGATTTTTGCCTTTGGCGATTTTTTTGTGATTTTTGCTTTTCACGTTTTTTTTTTTGTGATTTTTGATTTTGGCGATTTTTGGTATTAGCGATTTTCGGTTTTGGCGATTTTGATTTTGGTGATTCCGGCCATATATTACACGACTATCTCATAGGTATATAATGTACGTGTCAAAAGTTTGAAGATTGTCACTTAATAGTACTTCATAGGTTTTTGTATAGATGGTGCCAACCCCATTGGGGACAAAGTCCCAATGGTTTTTCTATTATAATACTCGAGTTATATGTATGGGAGTGACACGTCCATTGGTCCGATCCCATACTTTTTTGTCAGACTACTCACATTAATAACTCATGAACTCGGACAAAACTGCAAGGCATTCACTATTACAATACTCCAGGTATATGACATTTAATATTCACTTTGTATGGTGTACCACGCCCACTGATCTAATCCAGCGCATTTTTATTTTTTATTTTTTTTTGCTAGTACTAACGTTGATAACTTATGAACTAACACAAAGTCCCAATGCATTCACTCGTATAGTGCTTATTTTGTATGGTGGGTGCCACGACCATTGGTCCGATCCTGCCCATTTTTTTTCTCAACTCTTCAAATTAGTTTAATATGTAGATGCACATAGTTTCAGAACCCTTGCTGTCGTAGTATTCTAGATATAATGTGTTAAAATTAGTTGTTAAGAATTCACATTTTATGGGAGGTGCCACGCCCACTTGAAAAACAAAAAAATATATATAGCTTATTTTACATTCCGGATAGGCAGTTACCTGTAGTCTCCTATCAACTGCACACAAACCAACGTACAGTTATACAAAACTCCATTTTTATACCCTATACCACCACGTGGTTTGGGCATAATGACTGCGCTGCTGTCAGAATCACTTTATGAGTCGATTTAGCGATGTCCGTCCGCCCGCCTGTCCGTCCGTCTGTGTGTCAATGTAATAAAACTACAGGTCGCAAATATGAATATATTTTTTTGAAATTTTGTATGTAAGCTTTTTTCGGTCATAAAATGAACGCTGTTGAAATTGGTTAAGTTCGGTGCATGTTCAGACCTAGTCCCCATACAAATGACCCCTATGAAATCGACTTAAATTGCCGTAAGATCCAAATTATCGCATAGATCTCGGTCAAATTGGGTTTGTGTGTATTTATTACATCCATTTATCAGTTGTCCAAAACTAAACCCCATATAAAGGCGCTTCCCGATTTTCATTTAAATCTATTAAAAAACAAATATATTGCACAGATATTTCTCAAATTTGGTTTGTAAATATTTTTTCAGAATATAAGTAACTTTACCGAATATGGTTAGGATCGGTCCATTTTTCGATTTCCCCATATAAATATATCTTCCGATATGAGCTGTTTCATATCTGCAGCCAAAAAAACTAATAACAATACCACTCAAATTTGGTTATTTTCTATATCCACGTAGTCGGACTGAAAAGATATTAGATATTTTCAAACCCCCACAAAATTTCAATGAAAAAATCGATTTATATTGTATATTGGTACGCCACATATGGATACCCCACAAAATTTCGATGATAAAATTGATTTATGTCGTATATGGGTACCCCATTTTTAAAAACATTTCGTTTTAATTTAGTATTCTTCCTTTAATATTTAATAGTATTTTTTCTTTTTTTTTTTACAAATATTTGTACGAACTTTCAAAAATTTAAGCTTACAATAAAAATTTTTAAGATCTATTGCACTTGTGTATAGTGAAATCGGCCTTTGTGTGTTTCCTCGTATTAAGATATATAAACATTTAAGATGATAAATATAAAAATATGTTATTATTAATAAATATTGATAATTTAGTAGAGGGCTCACATATTTGTTAGACATATCTATAATATTAATATGCTAGTCGGTTTCTTGTGACCGATGTTTTGTTCTGCCATTTTATCCCGATTTTGACCAAATTATATTATTTGAAAAATATTTCTTTTTAGCCGTTTCGCAGATTTACTGACATTTAAATTTTTTTCTTTATTTTGAGATTATTGCAATTAAAGTTGGTACAAATACATACATAAAATTATGCGTATGCTATGTGTGTTTTATTAAATTTGTCAATGTGTTTGTTAGTGAGTTTGTTATCGTCATTCACAATAATAATAAGCCATAAAAGTGTTGGTTTGTGAATTGGCTAAGTTGAAAAATAAAGCTGCTTAGAATTGGCACTCGAATTTCGAGCGATGGAATCTGCTAGTTGCAATTAATACTGTAATTAAAAAAAAAAAATTCATAACTGCACTGTATTTTAAATCGGACCGGTTTCTATCATTTCGGCCTTCATCAGCGATTTATTGAACATTGTGATAATTGTTATGTTATAATTGAGGTGAGGTTTGGACCCTGATCCTTCACATACACTCGTACTTGCACTTTTTGGTTAGCGCTTTAACATCTAAAGTCAGGCCTACGAGCAGTGTGGTTATAATCAGTTTTCATACGATGCAGCTTTTACTTCGTATTATTTTCAGAAGATACAACTCTGTCCAAACAAACAATAGTTATTTTTGAATTTTTTAATATTTTTGCATTTACACTTCTAATTTTCTTAGTTTCGTAAGAGTTGCCATATGTGATGTACGGTTTGTACATACTTATTCGTCTACATATTTATTCGTGTCCTGAAATATATACAATCATAATCACTAGCTCCGGGTGCCGTCAAGAAACCTTCATATCATAACTGCGAATATTTCCATGGAAAAACTGATCCAGATTTGAAGATGTTTATCAGGAAAGATTGGTTAAGGAAAAAATAGGTTAATTTATATCTAAAAAAGTCTCAGGTGTTTTGAATTTGAGTATAAAGTTTTCTGTGGAAAGTCATTATCCAATTCTTAGCATTAGTCTACATTAAATCAATGTCAGATGCTGTAAATGCTTCTTTTATAATGCTGTTTAAGAATGTAGGCATTATTCCTTTGAATGAAATTTACAGGGTACATGTCTAGGATCTCCCTATACGAATGAGACTGTTTTCTTATTGAAAAATTATTATGTTAATACTGCTATAGAAAAAAGCACAGTCAGACCTTTTCAATAAAAAGCTGTCTCCGATTCATTATTTTTTTTAGGAAAAAAGTGTGGATTATATTTCAATAATATTTAGCAATGTAAAAAGACTCAGGTTCTAACAATTTATCTATTAGATAACAGGACCAGAACTCTTGTACAAACAGTCTCAGTTTCTAAACACAAACAAAGCAATTGAAGGGCTGAATATATTAATATTGAAAACTAGTCACAGATTAAGTGTTTATTAAAAAAAAGATATATTTTTGAATATTTTTGGTGGGATTCGTCAAATTGCTTTGAAAACTAGTCTTTTTTTAAAAAATATTTTTTTAAAGGTAGATTCTCAGATTCTAACAATTTCTGGCTACTTTTGTATACAAACACAGTCTCCAATCCTGAACATTTTTATACCCTATACCACTATGTGGTTTGGGTATAATGACTTTGTGCTGCTGTTTGTAACAACCAAAAATATTTGACCTAGACCCATCTTTAATTATACCGATCGAATCAGAATCACTTTCTGAGTTGATTTAACAATGTCCGTCCGTCCGTCCGTCCGTCCGTCCGTCTGTGTGTCCATGTAAAGCTTGTAATCAAACTGCAGGTCGCAAATATGAATATGTTTTGACGAAATTTGGTATATAAGCTTTTATCGGCCATGGGATGAACGCTATTGAAACTGGTGAGAATCGGTCCATGTTCAGACCTAGCCCCCATACAAATTTCCCATATGAAATCGACATAAATTGCCATAAGATCCAAATTGTCATATAGATCTTACTCAAATTGGGTTTGTATGCGTTCATTACATCCACTAATGAGTAGTCCAAAAATGATCCCTTTGACCCCATATAGAGCTGCTTCCCGATCTTCACTTAAATCTATTAAAAAACAAAAATATTGCACTGATTCTTCTTAAATTTTGTTTGTACATATTTTTGCAAAATACAAGAGACTTTACCAAACATGATCAGGATCGGTCCATTTTTGGACCTAGTCCCTTTATAGATATAGCATCCGATATGAACTTTTTCATATCTGCAGCCAAAAAAAATTAATAAAAATCCCACTCAAATTTGGTTTTTGCTTATTTTTAATGTCCAGTTAGTTGGGCCTAAGAGATAGGGTTTCTAAACGCATGGTATAGTGTATCATATAGTCGGTCTAGACCGACTATAATTTTCTTACTTGTTTTTTTTATTAAACAGATTCAGAGGCTGAATATTTTACAGCAGAAACATAGAATGAGGTTTCCAGAATCAGATATTTCTATCAGAAAAGCTCTCATATTTAAGTTTTTTTTCTATTAAAACAGTGTCTTATTTTGAAAATTTACATAGACAAATTCCTATTAATAATACTGTCGTAGAGTGTATTTTTGTAGGTCTTTATATATGATGACAAGTAATTAATATGTATTACAACAAGTAAATGTATCATGCTTTTAAATCTACTGTAGCGTATAATATAATTTTTTGGCTTTATATTTATTTACATTAAGATTTGTAGCATCACATAATTCGGATAAAAGCTAAAAATAAATATCTATTAGTTTAAGCCGCTATGTGCGTGTGGTCTTTTTTTTTTTTTTTTTTTGTTAATTTTCAAATGTAGTTATAAACTGTTTGTTGTTTTTTTTTTTTTTTTTTGTTTAATTGCCAGTAATGCCTCATTAATGTGAAATTTAGCATGTATAATGTTAAGATAAAATATTAACATATGCCTGTTAATACGTTGTGTTTATGATTTCAATGATTCTTAACGACTAGACGCGTGTCTTTCATTTCAAAAATAAACATTTGTTGTAAATTGTTATGACCATAGACAACAACAGCCACAAAATCGTCTATTCGCATTTATATTTATGAATGTTTAACAACAAGTACTCGTATGTATGTAGTAGAAAGAAAAAAAAGCAAAACAAATACTATATTGACAGCTCTTTACGGATATGATGTTTGTTTTTTGACAGCACTGTATCAGTGGTACTAAAGAGACACACAAACAGCAGTAGTCTTTATCTATTTATTTAGTCGTATTGGTAATGTATATGCATATGTATAAGTAGGTAAGTAAACAGTAGCACTGTTTGTTTTATTTATATTTAATAATAAATAAAAAGACAAAACTGTTTGTTATAAGCGTTGACAATATGAATGAGCATTATGACATTTAACATGGTTAATAAAAATAACACACATGTTTTAATGGATTTTTAACAAGGTAAAGAGAAAATTCAACTCAAACACAAACTACCAACACATATGACAAAAATAACTTAAGATCTTAGAATTAACTACATTATTAATTAGTGTGGAGTGTAATCAGCACACAGAATATAATATAATGCCTGTCAAGTGACCTAACGAAGGCACAAGGTGTGGTTTAGGAGATAACAATTTTTCAGTTTTTGTTAAAAAACTAATTTTGGTTTATATCACCCAGTTGTAAATTTTTAATTTTTTAAAATTATTTTTTTTTATGAATTTCGGAACAGGAATATTAGAAATATCCAAACAGTAAAATATTTTATTTGATGTTTTCAATAAATGTATATATTTTTCAAGACCATCTGGAATTTTACTTATTTTCTGGCATTTGTTTTGCTACAATTCTTAAATAAAACCTATAGCCCGCACATGGCCATTGAAAAATCACAGCCGCACAATGTTTTTAAGATGCTGAAAATTATACTTGTAAAAATAGTGTATATAAAAAATGTTTCCTAAATCTTTTGATTTGAAAATTTAGGAATATTTCCAAGTATGTTTCTTAAGTCCCTCATTGTTACCATTGTAATGTTATTAAGCAACAGCGCTTTCAAGGAAATCGTTTTAGAACCATTAGCAAATCGATTTTCATTTTTGCTCAAGTCAACAAGAATTTGTAAACACAAAGTTAACCAGCACCAAATAGAACTCATAAATGATGCAAACGTAATGTTTAAATTGTTTAAAGCTCCTAGTATTTTAATTTGAATATATGTAGAGAATTGAAGCTTGGAGCAACTACTACGCGGCAAAAACAAAAAATAAAATAAAAATTTAAAAAAAAATAAAAACATATTTTTTTCACTGCCCGTAATTGACCTTATTCACTCCATGGAAGTGGTGGAGTTTTTTCGAGTAGTAGTTCGCCAACAGCACAATTATTGTTGCAATACTTTGAAATTTTAATCGGAACGAAGGTCAATTACGGGCAGCTTGAGCAGCTCGAGCAGCTCGAGGAGCTCGAATAATGGGGGCTCTGATTTTTAACACACTCAATATAAACAAAGGCCGAGGTTTTGATGGAATGAGTCCAATATATGAAAACTAATGCTCGTGTGATGTCCCCAGTAATCACAAAATTAACAAGCTTAATCCTAAACAGCTCAACAATACCAGACACTAAAAATATCATCAGTTCGCCCAATATATAAAAGTGGTCAAAAATCGGACTATAATAACTATCGACCAATCGCTGTTTTCTCGGCTATAGAGAAAGTAATAGATGAAATCTGTGTATAAGATTAACGGACTTTATAATAAAATAGAAAGTTATAAATCCCAACCAATTTGGATATCAGAAGCGCAAGAACTTAAATCTGTGGTTTTCTAGAATAACCGCGTATGTTATAAAATCAAAATGTTCAGGGGAGCCAAAAAACGTTATATTTGAAATTATGGGCTCGATATAAAGATTGTAGAGCCTTTTATTTAAAAGTCCTTTAGATATGGGCAATAAATACTTTATATAAAATTTTGAGTCAAAAATCTTAAGAGCAATAGATTCTAGAGAAGTACGAAAAAAAACAATATGTATATAACACTTAAAGTGTTTGCAGATAAAACAACTTATGTCGACAAACGTCGTTTTCTTTGAAAAAGAAAACTACCAATGCAACCACCCGTGTAGACATAAGTTGTTGTTGCTTGAAAAATGGATGTTTTTGTTCGTCAACACAAAGCTAACGGGACTTAGGATGAGAATATTACAACGTATCAAGAATTATAGTGACAAAAAATAACAGAAATAAACACATAATTTTTTATAAGTGGTTATAAACTGAAAAATAATCCAAAATTATTTTGCATATTTTTTTTCATTAATAACAACGTATGTCGCTATGTGTCATTTTCTGAGAAAATAATTTATCAGCGATCAAGCGTAGGTTGACGTACGTGGTTAGTGCTGCAAATTAATTTAATAAACATTTAAGTTACGTCGTTATTTAAAGAAAAAACTCAGAAATGGTCTATATTTTTTTTTTTAAATTTAACACATGTAAAGAGCGTTAAAAATTAATATATTTTGCATCGTTAACTCAAAACTGACAAAAATGGACATACGCGGTTATTCCAGAAAACCACAGAAATAAGTTGCTTGGTAATTTCGCTAACTTTATCAATGAGCAACTAAGTAATGCCCACCACTGTCTAACGCTCTTCATAGACTTCAGCAAGGCATTTGATACTTTCTCACATGAAAGATTACTACAGATGTTAGAATCAAATGGAATACGTGGTAATTGTTTAGGGTGGCTTACAAACTATCTATCATTTCGCAGATACTAAAATCAAAAAAAAAAACTTAGTGAAGAAACGACCATAGATTATGGAGTACCACAAGGCTCAAAATTAGTTCCCATCCTATATATTATACATACAAATAGCCTATTAAATATACTCAATATGTGCAAAACCTTTGCTTATGCGGATGACACCGCAATTTTTGTTGTACATAAAAATATTGAAAATGCCCCTGCAATTATGCAGCATCAGTTAGTTATCGCATCAAGATGGTGCCACGATTATGGTTAAGTAATCAATGCATCAATAAAAAACTTATGCATATTAAACCGCCTCATTTCTGCTACGTGGATATATAAATGAAATATCATAAAATACTATGCCTTCACAAACATAAGTTAGCAGATATTGACTACCACGACGACCAATGCCCAACTGTTATTGAAATCAAGGAATACACATCGAGCAAAACTTTAAGTGGAAAACTCATATAGATGAAATCCGAAAAAAACTTAGAAAAGCCGCTTATATGCTTCATCATCTAAGCAACTGCTCTAACAACAACGTACTGCGCAAAATCTATTTCGCACTGGCCGAGTCACATATAAGGCATAGAGGGTGGCCCTTCATTATATGGAGGAAAAGAAGTGTTAAAACTCTCGGTCGCACCCCCTAGAAATATGTGAATAAAAAAAAAACAGAGAAATACAAAGTTTTGGGTCAACCAAGAAACATTTAGAGGTGGCTCAACGCGATTGAAAATTTCAAGTGTGTTTTATATAGGGAAAATATGACTTTCTTTCAGATTTTACGAAAATTTCATTCTTCAGTTTAATTTTTTCCGACAAATTGTTATATAATTTGGGATAAGTATTAAATTATCTTTTCAAAAAGCTATAAAATTCAAAAACTAATAAAAACTCGCCAAGAAATAGCAAATGCCCCAGACCACTTTTGTGCCAAAAAAAAAACTAGATCATGAAATTTGATATAACTTTTTTCAGCTTTGAGAAATTGATTAAAGCCATAACTTTTTTTTGGTCTCTATACTTATAAGTATTCAGAAATGAAGTATTGTTTTATTACTACGTTGTTAAAAAAATTTCGCATTGATACCGAAGATCGGAAATTTTTTTGATAAAACTTTGAAAACTCCTTTTTCAAGTTTAAAAAAATTTTCTTAAACAAAATTTCAAAAAATGGATCTGGCACCTTAAGGTTTTAAATGTTTTGTTAAGTAAATGCTGCAGTTAACTGTGTGAATTTTTCAGTAAATCCCTATGCCAAAATTTCTTTGACAAGGATTTTATTTTTGCGGATTTCGGATTTTTGTAAAATATTCTGTAAGTTTACTCTTTCTAAATACTTTGCATCAAAATTTAATCACTTTTCTACTTTTAAATGTTCTATTTTATCGTAAAATGAGTTTTTCTATTAAACTCGATGAAACCACTATTTAGAGTTTAAGAAAAATAATTCGGTTAATTTTTATTTATTTAACCCTTCAGTGCTCCTGGGGTCAAAAAATCTATTGTGATATATCTTTGGTGCAAATATCTGCTTATTGTTCGCGAATATAATTTAAAACAACTTTTAACCAATTTTGTTATAAAATTATTTTATGTATAAGTGATATTGTTTCAAAAATAAAAGTGGTAAATGATAAAGCAGAATGCGGTGTTAAATTGATTGAAGGGTATAATAACATATTAACAATGAACGAACAAGAAAAGCAGTACCAAACAGCAGTAACAGAAAACAATTTGAATCGCACAAAAATAATCCTTAAATACACCTAAATAAATAGAATTTATTTTTATATTTGTCTTTTATTTTATTTAAAAAAATATAGATAGTTTTTATACATAAAATAATTTTATGACAAAATTGGTTAAAACTTGTTTTAATTTATATTCGCGAGCAATAAGCAGATAATTGTACCAAAAGTATATCACAATGGATTATTTTGATCCCAGGAGCCCTGAAGCCTTAAATAAATAAAAAATAACTGAACTATTTTTCTTAAATTCGAAATAGTGTTTTTATCGACTTTAATAGAAAAACTCGTTTTCCGTAATTTTTATTTAAAAATATCTTAAAATCCAAAGCTTGCCTTGGCAAATAATGGGTTAACGTTCTCGGATTTATCCCCAATTTTTGGAACAGAAGTTCTACACATTTAGTTATTACATTTTAAGCATCACTTACAAAATATTAAAATTTTTTGAATAAATTGTTTTTTATTAGCTTGGGGTTATATGTGACCCCAATTCCAAAGGGTTAATGGGGTATTATTTTTTTCTGAAACCGTGTGCTATTAAGATAAAATATAACATTTAAAAGTAGACAAGTGATGACTTTTTAATACAAAGTATTTAGAAATAGCACGTTTACAGAATATTTTACAAAAATCCCATTTTTCTCGAAATCCGCAAAAATAAAATCCTTGCCAAAAAAATTCTGGCATATGGATTTACCAAAAAATTCACACAGTTAATCTCTAACATGCATTTAACAACACCATAAAGTGCCAGATCCCTTTTTTTGAAATTTTTTAAAACTTGAAAAATGAGTTTTCAAAATTTTATCAAAAAAATTGCCCATCTTCGGGGTCAATACGCAATTTGTTAACAACATGGTAATAAAACAATACCTCATATCAGAGTACTTATAAGTATAGGGACCATCATAAGTAATCAATTTCTCAAAGTTGAAAAAATCTCATCAAATTTCATGACCTAGTTTTTTTTCTGGCACAAAAGTGGTCTGGGGCATTTGCTATTTCTTGTCGAGTTTTTATTCGATTTTGAAGCTTTATAGCTTTTTGATCCCGATCCCGAATGCTATAAGAATTTGTCAGAAAAATTAAATTATAGAACTAAATTTTCGTAAAATCTGAAAGAAAGTCATATTTTCCGCATATAAAACACACTCGAAATTTTCAATCGCGTTGAGCCACCTCTAAAAGCTTTTTGATTGACCCAAAACTTTGTATTTCTCACTTTTTTTTTTTGCTATTAGCATACGTTAACTAACAGTTTAGTGAAATGTTTTTTATACCATATACCACTATGTGGTTTGGGTATAATGACTTTTTGCTGCTGTTTGTAACTACCAAAAATATTTGACATAGACCCATCTTTTATTATACCGATCGACTCAGAATCACTTTCTGAGTCGATTTAATGACGTCCGTCCGTCTGTGTGTCTATGTAAACCTTGTAATCAAACTACAAGTCGCATATATGAATAATTTTGGATGAAATTTGGTATATAAGTTTTCATCAGCCATAGGATGAACACTGTTGAAATTGGTGAAATTCGGTCCATGTTCATACCTAGTCCCCATACAAATGACCCCTATGAAATCGACATAAATTGCCATAAGATCCAAATTATCATATAGATGTCAATAAAATTGGGTTTTGTATATGTTTATTATATCCATTAACCACTAGTCCAAAAATAATCCTACAGGCCAATTCTTAGTCATAGGCCCCATATAGAACTGCTTCCCGATCTTCACTTAAATCTATCAAAAAACAAAAATATTGCACAGATTTTTTCCAAATTTGATTTGTATATATTTTTTCAAAATATAAGTGACTTTACCAGATATGGTCACGATCGGTCTATTTTTCGACCTAGTCCCCATATAAATATGGCACCCGATATGAACTTTTTGATATCTGCAGCCAAAAAAATTAATAACGACGCCACTCAAATTTGGTTTATACTTATTTTCTATATCCAATTAGTTGGACCGGAAAGATAGGGTCTCTAAACCATGGTATAGGGTGTCGTTATTTTATTTTTTTTTTTGCCATTTACAAAAATGTGATCGGTTGTCGGCACTTTAAGAAAATCCACTGAAAATTGAAAAATATGAATTAAAACCACCACTTTAAAACACTAAGCAAATCACCAATATAATACTTCAAAGTTGAATTTTACTCATTAAAAAATATTTTAATTGTAAAATCAAAGCACGTGCTTTTGTTTTTTTTTTTTTTTCAGTATCCCTCGCAATAAGAACGTGCTAATAAAACACACTTTTGACATTTGTCAGTATGACCATATGATCTTTCTATGAAAAGCTAAGGCGGGTTGCGGACAACCGCGCAGTGCCAGCAACCGACCACTGTTATTAAAAAAGTACATTTTCTTAAAAATTTAACTTGTATTTAAAAAAAAGACCTTTACTTAAAAAAAGAACCTTGTATTAAAAAGTTAGCTTCTTTAAAAAAAGTAAATTTTATTAAAAAAGTGTATTTTATTAAAAACGTACATTTTACTAAAATCGTAAATTTTATTATGGAAGTATACTTGTATTAAAAAAGCACCTTTAACTAAAAAAATAACGTTGTTTAAAAGTGCCGTTTCTTAAATAAATAAATTTTCTTAAGAAAGAACTTTTATTATTTATGTTATAGAATATTTTATAAAAAAGTAACTTTTATTTAAAATGTCCCATTTACTAATAGGAAACTTGTACCTTTAATTAAATAAGTACGTTTTTATTAAAAAGTACTTTGCTTCAAACATGTATATTTGCTTTAAAAAATATATAAATTTTCTTCAAAAAAATTGTTGTTTCTTAAAAGCATGCCTTATCTTTTAATGTCAACCACTTTTTAAGGCGTACATATATTCCGATTTTCAAGTAAAATACGTGAAGTTTACGCTTCCAGTGAATTTCTCATTAGTCATGATTCGCCATTATTAGCCACACAAGCTGCTTCTATTTGCAGTAAATGACTTTTTCTTCTAGAAATTTTGCATAAATAGCTACGCTTATTGCAGAGTGTCTAACTTAAAAATTAAAACTTGCTGGTATTTAGCTGTAACCAATAACGTGCTATCTTAATAGGAATAATTTATTTTGTATAAGGCTCCAAATATTCTGCAACTAAGACCAATTGTTTTAAGAGAAACAAAAAATAAAAATGGGTACTGTCGTATAAGAAAATTATTCGTATGTTATTTTTTTTTTAAGAACGAGTCGAGTAGTTCATTTAGTGCTGTCTTAAGCTTCTTTTCCATATTTCTCGCATATTACAAAAAATATATCTTTACTTTAATTAAAAGTTGTATACGTGATCTCGAACAAAATAAAAAAGAACTCAACCCAAATTTTAATATTATAATTTTGATATAAATTATCAAGAGAACCGTTTCTTCATAAAATTGATTTAAATTTTCCTATATATATTTTGGCCATATACTAAATATGTGCTTATAAGTCTAAAAGTAGTTTTATGCCTGGATTTCAGTATGTCATATAAACTTTCAACAAAAAATTACCCCAATTGACATCTCTTCATTTTCTGTTAATTTCGTTTTCATTACATCCAATAAACTTCATCATTTTCTATCAATTTCGTTTTCATTACATCCAATAAACTGATAAAAATCCGGTTTTTAAATGAAAACAAATTGCTAACATGTAGGTAATTTCATTTTCGATGTCATACAACTAACAGAAATTAATATTGAAAACGAATTAGTGAAAACCAGGCATAAGTCGTATATTTACTTTGAAGTTTGAATAAATTAATAAAACACAATATTATGTATAAAATGATGGTATATTTTGTCTAAGAATTATATTTAGTCACAATGATTGATGAAAATTTCTATGAATGTGACGTTTTCAGTGAATCTCTTAGCAAATTGTTGTTATTAAAATTTTAATTGACATTGATCATTTTTAAAATTAACTGAATGACCTCACTAAAACAAAAATAACTAAAAGTCACTAAAACTATAAAATGAAAAAATAATTTATTTTTTTTATTTCACATAATTTCAATATAAGAACATATAATTTATACTCTGTACAAAACCAATAAATAGAATTAAACGAAATAAGAATTATTTTTTAATACCCTCCACACCAGTGTGCAGAAATAATATTCATATGGGGATTTCATGTCAAGTGACCCAGATCGGAATGAAATTTGGATAGTAGTTTAGACACAATTTTTCAACAAGTTCGGTCAAGAACTCTTTGAGTTAGAGGGTTCAAAATTTGACATTTTGGCTAAACAGGTGTGTTTTCTCATCCTTGTAACTTATTATCTATTGTTCTTAGCAAAATTGGTCCCCAAAAAAATTTATTTTTTATTTTTTTTGCTAAATCAAAAATTTTTTGACTTTTTTTTAAAAAAAAAACCTTTATTTGCTCAATTTAGATTTATAATAGACTTAATTTTACACGTACCAGTGGTTTTTTATTTAGCATGGGATATTTTACATTAATTATGCCAATTGATGATTACAAGTAATTGGTATTTAGGTAAATTAATTGATCGACACAGGCGTTTATTTCTCATAATCTAGTGGATAAGCTGTTCATATGTGGTTAAACTGCTTACTTTGGATCAGATATAAAAAATCTGCAACAAACGAAAAATCGGCCATTTTTTGTACTTTTTTACCCGCAAATAAAGGGTCCGCCAAATAACTTTTTATACCCTATACCACTATGTGGTTTGGGTATAATGACTTTGTGCTGCTGTTTGTAACAACCAAAAATATTTGAACTACACCCATCTTTAATTATACCGATCGAATCAGAATCACTATCTGATTCGATTTAACGATGTCCGTCCGTCCGTCCGTCCGTCCGTCCGTCTGTGTGTCCATGTAAAGCTTGTAATCAAACTGCAGGTCGCAAATATGAATATATTCTGATGGAATTTGGTATTTAATCTTTTATCGGATATGGGATGAACGCTATTGAAATTGGTGAGAATCGGTCCATGTTCAGACCAAGCCCCCATACAAATGACTCCTATGAAATCAACATATATTGCCATAAGATCCAAATTATCATACAAATCTTAGTCAAATTGGGTTTGTGTGTATATATTACATCCGTTAATCAGTAGTCCAAAAATGATCCCTATCGGATAACTCTTAGTCATAGGCCCCATAGAAAGCTGCTTCCCGATCTTCACTTAAATCTATCAAAAAACAAAAATATTGCACTGATTCTTCTCAAACATGGTCAGGATCGGTCCATTTTTGGGCCTAGTCCCCATATAGATATAGCATCCGATATGAACTTTTTCATATCTGCAGCCGAAAAAAATAATAAAAATCCCACTCAAATTTGGTTTATGCTTATTTTCTATATCCAGTTAGTTGGGTCTAAGAGATAGGGTCTCTAAACGCATGGTATAGGGTATCGTATAGTCGGTCTCAAATTTCTTTTTTTATTTGAAAATACAATCCTTCCAGTTAATAATGGAAAATAATTTCATTCAAATGGCTGCCTCGGCTGGCCATGCAGTAGCCTACACGATCGGTCCAATTTTTAAGCACATTATCGATTGTGTGCAGCTGTATTTCACCAATGGCTTCACGAATATTGTCCTTTAAAGCGTCAATTGTCTCTGGCTTGTTGGCGTAACACTTATCTTTGAGGGCACCCCACAAATAATAGTCCAACGATGTCAAATCGCAGCTCCGAGGTGGCCAAACGACATCAGTTCTGCGGCTGATAATGCGATCTTCAAAAACAGGGCGCAAAACATCGAGTGTAGCTTCGGCTGTGTGGCACGTAGCGCCGTCCTGTTGAAACCAAATGTTGCCAATATCCTCCTCTTCAATTTTTGTGAACAAAAATTCATTCAACATGGCCCGATAACGATCGCCATTGACTGTAACGGCCACTCCTTGCTCATTTTCGAAGAAAAATGGCCCAATTATGCCTCTGGACCAAAATCCGCACCAAACAGTGACTCGTTTTGGGTGTATCGGCTTTTCATTGTAAGCGTGCGGGTTTTTTGTGCCCCAAATGCGGCAATTTTGCTTGTTTACATACCCGCCAAGATCAAAATGAGCTTCATCTGAAAAGATGATTTTTTTTGGCAAAATTGGCATCTTCTGTAAGTCGATCGCAGGCCCACTTAGCGAAGCAAAAACGCATGGGATGGTCAGTTTGCTTCAACTCCTGAACCAATTGGACTTTGTATGGCATCATACCAAGGTCTTTATGCAAAATTCGTCTCAATGATGCCTCCGAAATGTTCAATTCTAGAGAACGACGGTGAATTGATGTTGATGGCGCTTCACGCACACTTTCTGCCACAGCAGCAATATTCTCGGGTGTACGCACTGTTTTTGGCTTTTCACGCTTTGGTTTATCGATGAGGATGCCTGTTTCTTTCACTTTTTTCAAAAGATAGCGAACATACGGAGCTGACGGTGCTTCTCTTCTTCCAAAATCCGTACGCAATTTTCGCACACATTCTGCAACATTACCATGATTTTCAAAGAAATGTCGCAATATTTCCCAGCGTTGTTCAAGCGTATACGCAACTATATTCGTTCAGCGGAAAGATAAAACTAATTATCTGTCAAATCAAACATGAGCTAAGTGTTACCATTCACGAAATAAGCACTAGTTGAAAAAAAAAAAAACGTTAGATGGCAGACCCTTTATAAGCTTTTACAGTTATACATATGCAGTTATATATATAACATATGCAAGCTTCATCGATATCTACGGCTTCTTCCCGAAGACCTTATTTACTGGAATAGTTCTTTGACAATAACGTCAAATAACGTCATATTTAAAAAATAACAATTTACTCACCGACCGTCAATCCGGTGTTCGTGTTACTGCTCTAGACGAAATTGATGATGGATTCGTGGTAATATTAGTGCTGTTAGATCAGTCAAAAGCTATTGACACAATGAATCACACAGTCCTCTTGCAAAAGTTTAAGAAAATTATCCACTTTTCCCCAAATTTTGCAGCACTGATGAATTCTTATTTAGCAAATCGTGTTCAATGCGTAAAAATAAATAATACAGAATCAGTGTTCATTTCTGTTTCAAGAGGTGTTACACAGGGTTCCATTCTTGGCCCCGTCCTATTCTAAATTTATCCGCAACAGTTATTCCACTTCAATGTAAGAATGTAAACCGATGATATGCAACTGTACATTAGCAGAAAAAAAGGAAAAATTGAGGATTGCAGCAGAAAACTGAATGATGACTTTAAATTAGTTCAAATCGGGCGGTTGCAAACGGTCTTAGCCTTAACCCTACAAAAACCAAATGCATTCTGAGGTGCAATGAATTAACTGGAATACCAGTAAATTCAAATATTTATTTAAATTGTTGAAGGAGCCAAAAAATTTGGGTATTATTTTTAACAAAACCCTTACCTGGTCAAATCATAATGCAGAGGCGTGTGGTAAAATATATTCCATTTTGTAAACTCTCTGGCCTACTCAATATAGCACCCCAGTTACCAGTTAATATCCATTTACTACTAGCTAAGGCGTACCTAATACCAATATTACTTAATGCATGCTAAATCTTTGCAAGTTGAAATACTGAGAGTAAAACCAGGTCAAACATCACGTTAACAATATCTCATGGTACGTTCTTGGTCTCAGAAAGTACGATCACATTTCATCCTATTCAAAGAAAACCTATGGTGTCAATTTTGATGACTTGCTAAAAATAAAATCACTTATCTTTTTACACAATATAAATATAACTCAAGAAGCAGAATATCGTATAAGGCATTTGCGTTTTAATAGGCTCCAAAGAAATAACAATTTAATCCAATTTCGGCACCTTACTTTGGTATCTGAATGGCAGTTTTCCATATCTAAAATGGCTTGCCCTCTACGTTTAATGAATTTTGCAACTCCTCACTTTTTAAGAAAATAATTTTCGGGTGACAGAAGTAGAAATTGTTGTTTTAACACATCCTCTATATTACACAAAATTCTGTGGTTTTCTGGAATAACCGCGTATGTCAATTTTTGTCAGTTTTGAGTTAACGATGCCAAATATATTAATTTTTAACGCTCGATACATGTGTTAAATTTAAAAAAAAAAAAATATTGACCATTTATGAGTTTTTCTTTAAATAACGACGTAACTTAAATGTTTATTAAATTAATTTGCAGCACTATCGGCATATGTCAACCTACGTTTGATCGCTGACAAATTATTTTCTCAGCAAACGGCACATAGCGACATAAGTTGTTATTAATGAAAAAAAAAAAAATTAAATTCAAAATAACTTTGGATTATTTTTCACTTTATATTTTCAGTTTATATTTTTTGTCACTATTATTCTTGATACGTTGTTATGTTCTCATCCTAAGTCCCGTGAACTTTTTGTTAACGAACAAAACAATCCATTTTTCAAGCAACAACAACTTATGTCTACATGGGTGTTTGCATTGGCAGTTTTCTTTTTCAAAGAAAACGACGTTTGTCGACATAAGTTGTATTATCTGCACACACTTTAAGTGTTATTTACATATTGTTTTTTCGTCCTTCTCTAGGATATATTCCTCTGAAGATTTTTCACTCAAAATTTTATATGAAGTATTTATTAATAAATATTTATTGCCCATATCTACAGGACTGTTAAATAAAATGTACCAAAAACCTTATATCGAGCCCATAATTTCAAATATAACGTTTTTTTGGCTTCCCTGCACATTTTGATTTTATAACATACGCCGTTATTCCAGAAAACCACAGAATTGTCAATTGTCAAAATAGTTTTTGTTATAATTTTTATATCCTATACCAGCTCAGGATGTAATGACTTTGCGCTGATGTTTGTAACAACCAAAAGTATATGACTTAGACCTATTGTTTATTACACCGATCGACTCAGAATCACTTTGTGACCTTCTATCAGCTATAGGATAAAAATTGTTGAAATTGGTGAAAATCGGTATATGTTCGGACCTAGTACCCATACAAATGACCCCTATGAGATGGACTTAAATTGCCATAATGTACAAATTATTATATACATCTCGGCTAAATTGGGTTCGTGTATATTTATTACATCCATTTATCAGTAGTCCAAAAATAAACCAGATTAGACAGGTCTTAACCATAGCCCCTACATAAAGCTGATTCCCGATCTCCACTTAAAACCATCCAACCACAAAGACATTGCAGAGGTTTTCTCATTATACCCTATACTACTATATGGTTTGGGTATAATGACTTTGTGCTGCTGTTTGTAGCAACCAAAAATATTCATCCTAGACCCATCATTGAGTCGAAATAGCAACGTCAGTCCATCCGACCGTCCGTCTGTGTGTCCAAGTAAACCTTTTAATCAAACTACAGGTCGCAAATATGAATATATTTTAACCAAATTTGGTATATAAGCTTCCGCCGGCCATGGTATAAACGCTGTTGAAATTGCTGAGAATCGGTCCATGTTCAGACCTAGTCCCCATACAAATGACCCCTATGAAATCGACGTAAATTGCCATAAGTTCCAAATTATCATATAGATCTCAGTCAAATTGGGTTTGTATGTGTTTATTACACCTATTAATCAGTAATTCAAAAATAATTCCTAGAGGAAAATTCTTAGTCATAGGCCCCATATAGAGCTGCTTCCCGATCTTCACTTAAATGTATCAAAAAACAAAAATATTGCACAGATTTTTCTCAAACTTGGTTTGTATATATTTTTTCAAAGTATAAGTGATTTTACCAAATATGGTCAGGATCGGTCCATTTTTCGACCTAGTCCCCATATAAATATAATATCCGATATGAACTTTTTCATATCTGCAGCGAAAAAAAAATAATAACAATGCCACTCAAATTTGGTTCATGCTTATTTTCTATATTTAATTAGTTGAACCTAAGGGATAGGGTCTCATAACGCATGGTATATAATGCTTAATTTTTCAATATCTGAATCAAAATTACTTGTTCAAAATTCTTAGTATTGCACACAAATGTTCATCACTTGTCCTAGATCGCGATGGACTTATATTTTGGTCCATTATTACCAACATTTCTTTTTTGCAAAATTTCGAATATTTTGGTATTTTTCTTTATTTAGATAAAAGACGGTAAAAATTTGCTAAGTTGCCCGTTTGATGATTAAATAAATCTTGCATAGCCGCACCACATTGTGAATCAATTAATTCCAGATGAATATCACTTGAATCACTAGACATTAGTAGCAATTGGAATTCGAATAATTGACAAATCATTTTCAATTATACGAAAACAATTAAATCTTCGATTAATTTCATTTGTTAAGGACGTAAAAAATGTAAGATCGACTGAAAAAGCTAAACTCAGGAAAGTCTTCCTTTTCGGGTAATATAAAAAGGTTATTATTTCTTCTTTAAGATCCCATACCCGTCGCTGAACTTTAATAAAGCCTAACCATCGAACATGGCTGAGTATTCAGCGTCGAGCTTTTCAAGCAAAGATATAAATTGTCTGTGTCTTATACTTTTTGGTCGAAGAAAATTTACCAGTTACATGTACTATTTTTAATACATTTTTATACAATGTGTGTTGATATATAATACAGTGAATCATACTAAGCTGTTTATTTGGATCAATCGTGTGAACTTTGTCTTGAATTCTTTTCAGTAGGCCTATATTTGAACCCGTTAAGTGTTGGAATCCATCGGAAGTCACATTAGCAAGATTTTCCCATTTAATATTACATTTCAAAACACATTTTTCACCTTTGTTAAAAAGTTCTGCACCGGTAGTTCTATTTTTCACAGCTCCTGTGTAATTTCAAGTTCCTCGTTAATTGACGGAACAAAAATCAGTAGTTGTACAATATATTTTATACCGCAGCTCTCGTCTAAAGCTATAGCACAATATGTTCTATTTGTATTTTATAATTTTTCTGACAGCTGCACATTAAATTATCACTGATTTGTTCAATTCTTCCTATAACAGTTTGCCTTGACAGGGACATACTTTCAAATTTTCAACCTAGTTGTGGACACAGAAATTTGGAAACACATACCATAGAATTTTTTAAAAAATCACCATCTGAAAAGGGTTTACCGTGTTTCGTAATATTGTAAAAACAAAAAGGCTAGATTTTGTAGCTGCTTCTTGAAGTTGATCTTGCCCTTTGAATATATTTTGCTAGCTTGTCAATACATTTCCGAGATTCTTGGCATGGGCTTTATGCCCTTCATCTCTCAGATTTAAAGAAATGTCTTTTTTATTGTACTTTTTTATTACTGCAACCATTGCTTGACAAACTAGGCATAATGTTTAATTCGTAAACACCGTGAAAAAATATTTTCATTTCCAATATTCATTTAATACACGACACTCACTATCGACCACCCATTGTTTAAATTTTTTGCTAGGTTTTATTTTTAAATGTCACAAACAACAATAAAATCAACACGATAATCTGTCTTCTTTTTGTTCCCCAAGTTTCAGTTTCAAGTTCAATATTGATGCAATTCATAAAACACGTCTCAATGATACTATTGCTAATACTAGAGAGTTTTAACGTTTTTTCTATAAATTGTACTAGTTTTGGAAAACAAATTTATTTTTCTATTTTGTAAAATAAAAAAGAACATCAAATTTTGAATTTTTATTAACTAAGCGGCCCATATAAACGGTTTTTTTTAATATACACAGCGGGCCACACAAAATATATTGGCGGGCCTTATGTGGCCAGAGGGCCGTAGTTTGGCCATGGCTGGTCTAAAGGTATGCTAATCAATTTTAGCCAATTCACAATTTATCGAATTTTTTCTAATTGTATATTACACGCCCTGTGTTTAACTGTGAATTGCCTACAATTGATTAGCATACATTTATTCTATTATAAAATCATTTATTATCATATATTTTTTTATATATATATTTTTAAAAAACATGGAAAAAAAATATAAAGAAAAAATAAAATTTCCTAGAAATTGCACTCGACTTCCGACAGTTGGGTTACCCTGGTTAAGATCAACTGTACAGCATACGCCACAATTCAATTTAACATATACTAAAACCTCCTCTGTTTGAAGATTACATGTCTTCATTAGTGGGAGCCCAAATTTAGTAAATAAATAAATAAATAAATAAATAAATAAATAAAATGAGAACATTGTGTTCAAACTAAGATTTTATATTTTATTGAATAACGTAAAATACAACATGTTAGTTTGAATCAACCAAATACTCATAGCCCAAATACAAAGAGTTAGAAAGTCTTTAGGTTCATCTGGCGCCTTACTGGTGATATACAACCAAGATAACTTATCAGTTGGTTTCTTTAAAAAAGATCTCATGATTTATTCCGTCTGTTTTTTTTTTTACATATTTTTGAAATTAAACCACCAAAAATTAAAAAAACCTGGTAATCGAGATGTCAACTTAATGAACATTTTTAGTCAATTGACGTCACCTGCTAAGCACGTGTATTGTCAAAATCATTTCATATTATTGAAAAACCTGCATTCTTAATTTTATATTACTCCTCAGTTCTTCGCTGTTCATTGGATGTTTTCAAATCAGAAAAGCATTGCTCTTAACTGCACCGCTCTGCACACAGCCTGCTGCGAAACACCGTTAAAGTCATTTTGCATCATTAGCATTGTAAAGCATATTTTCTTTTGATCGCAAGTGTTTAAAAAGCCAACACATATACAACTTTTTATATATGTATGTGTGAGGGTCTTTCATATACATAGAAAGTTTTTCTGTAAGCTTATGATTTGCAACAAAGCAAAAGCGAAGCAATATATTTTGAATTTATTAAAATGTTAAAAAGTATTCTTTCATATGAATGAATATTTGAATTGGCCATATTTTTTCGAAAACTTTGTTTAGATATAATTCTTTTTAATTCATTTCGATTTTTATTCTTTCACATCAACATTTACCATGACTTTGATGTAATGTAGTTTTGAGATTTGTAAAGAAAACTAAAAATGTCTTGCAAATCATCTATATTATAATCAAAAAGTTAATAGTATAGATGCACACTGTGGCTTGGCAGCTTTTGCAGAACTATGGCAATTTTACTTGAGGTAGGCCATTATTTATTATGCAGAAAAAGATAAATTGTAATTGTGTGATGTTAGACAAAACTCAATTAATAAACAATTTTAATGGAACTCAAAAAAAAAGGTTGAATTCAAATCAGCCAAATAGATAATTAATTCACTGAACCCAAATATAATAAATAAAAAAAGGGCATTTTAACATTTTCCAACAGCCATTCTGCAAAGAGCCTGTGAAGTAAAACCTGCAAAGGGTTTGACCGTTTTACTAACTGCGTAGTACTTTCGCACTGACTTGTGCTTTGTCTTACAGTCTTATCATTCCCGTTTTTTGACCTAACGATGTTTCATTAAATTGTTCAGAAGATTTTTCTATTCATCACAAAAAAAGCCTTATAATAAAAAACAAATATTTTTGTCTAAAATAACGAGATAAAATTGAATTCATTTCAGTATTTAGAATATTGTGCTCAAAAATGTTTAATTACACCAAATGTGATATGGATCGAAATAATGCTGTTATAATTCAGAATCACTATTTTCCCTTTAAGATTACGAGTGTTCTCAAAGTTTCTTTAGCGTGTTCATATAAATTAGTTTAATCGAATAACCATTTCGCCATTTATATGGAAACGAATAATATGTTAAGTAACACTTATATAAAATTATATAATTTTGTGTGTTTGCTTATTAAATTTGTTAATGTGTTTGCAAAAAAAAGTTAGTTTGTTTTCTTAAATACAATAATAATTGTGTCGAAAAAACCCAATAATTGGACATAAGCAAATAACGACAATAGCGCAATAGATATTTAAAAAGTGTTAAATTGTGAATTAGCTAAAATTAATTAGCATGCCTTTAGGGTCTTATAAAAAAATTAATTAGATGAAAAAATAAAATATTCTACAATTTGCACTCAAATTTCAAAGACTGGGATCTGCTAGTTTGATTTATTATATTAAAAATTTATATATTTTCAATTTCATGATCAAATACAATCATAAAAAATATTTGTTACTTGCTCGTACATCCCTCCATCGTCTCCGCCCTCTTTATATGTTAGACATTGAGAAGCTATTAAATCTGTTCTACGTACTGCGAATCCGGCTGACTCTGTTATTGTTCTTGGAGATTTCAATATGCCCTCAATTTCTTGGAAGTTCTTACCTGAAGAAAAATACTTTGTTCCGACTAAATCAAATGATAAATATTATTAGCTTTTTAATATTTTTTTTTTGATTTACATCTTTTTCAATTAAATGGAATTCTTAATGATCATTCAAAATTATTGGATTTAATATTTGTTAATGAAGTAACTGAATGTTTTACGAAGCGCTCAAACCCTATTTCCATTCCTGAAGATGGATATCACCCTATTATTGAAGTAAATATATCATTTCCATCTGGACTTGTAGACACACATAAAAAAAGTGTTAAAGTTTTTTGTTTCGCTCCAACGAATTACACTATGTTTAATGAACTTATAAATGATACAAACTGGCATGATTTATTATCGTTATCTACTGGTACAACTCGTGCCATTGATCAGATGACTGAAGCTTTCTATAAGAAGATGTATTCTTTTATTGAGTCATGTGTTCCTAAAAAATTTTTGGAAAACCTATCTGGACCGCCTTGGAATACTAGGAAACTGGCTAGTGTCAAGAATAAAAAAATATATATTACAAAAAATATAAGAAAACTGGATCTCTTGTTAATCATGGAAAATACTCCATTTGTCGTGCCGAGTATAATACTCTGAATAATTCATGTTATTTAAACTATTTGAACAAAATGAAAAAAAAAATTTTAAACGAAATCCGAAGTCATTCTACAAATTTGTTAACTCTAAGAGAAAAACTAAGGGGCTATCCTGCTGTTATGAAATTTCTACATAATGAATCCTGTGATGATACTATTGTATGCAATTTATTTGGTGACTTCTTCTCTACTACTTACTCCGATGCAACTTTTGATGATTCTAATGTCTGCTCATATTCACTGACTGCTACTCAAATTACATCCATTCCTTCTCTTGCTATATCTGTGGTTTCTAATGAATTAAAAAAACTTAAATTTTCCTGCAACAGTGGTCCAGTTAAATTCCGTCCTGTATTTTAATAAAATGTGCTGATGTTTTAGCTGTACCATTAACACTCATGTTTAATATCTCAATTAAATACGGTTATTTTCCCATTATGTGGAAAGACTCATTCATTATTCCGCTATTCAAATCTGGTAACAAGGCTGCTATTACTAATTATCGTGGAATTGCTAAATTAAGTATTATACCTAAAATTTTTAAAAAAAATTATAACGGATTATCTATGCCATCAAGTAAATACGTTAATTTCTCCCTTCCAACATGGTTTCCAATAAAGATGTTTAACCTCTACAAATCTATTACAATTTACAACAATTGTCAACCGTGGTTTTCTTGAACGCAAACAAACAGATGCAATTTATACTGACTTCAGCAAGGCTTTTGATAAAGTCAATCACAAACTTCTTCTTAAGAAATTACATATGATGGGATTTTCAAATCTTTGCGCAAAGTGGATATATTCTTATTTAACCAATAGAACACAAAAAGTATGTTTTAAAAATGTTACTTCAAAGCCGATAGATGTAATGTCGGGAGTACCACAAGGCAGCCATCTTGGACCACTTCTTTTTTCTTTGTTTATAAACGATCTTCCGAATGTTATTCGTTTTTCAAACATCTTGATATATGCGGATGATGTTAGAATTTTTTTCTGTTATAATCAAGACTCTGGTCATGTTTTTCTCCAAAATGATTTGAATTCATTTTATTCTTGGTGTAATTTAAATTTAATGGAGCTAAACCTTAAAAAGTGTAAACATATGCGTTTCGTCAGAAAGAGGCCGATATCTGTCAACTATGTGCTGGGTGATTATTGTCTCGATAATGTAGATAACTTTATAGATCTTGGTGTTTTATTGGATCATAAACTGAGCTTTATTCCTCATATAACAATTACTGTCAACAAAGCCAGAGGTGTACTTGGTTTCATAAAACGTTGGGCTAAAGAGTTTAATGATCCCTAGTTACCAAAACTTTATATACCTCAATTGTGAGACCTATCCTGGAATATGCTTCTATAATTTGGGACTCAATCTACCAAATTCATGCCTACAGTCTGGAATTTATGCAGAAACAATTCCTTTTGTTTTGTCTTCGGAGTTTAAACTTCAATTCAAGTAATCTTCCATCTTATACCAGCAGACTTGCCATTATTAAGCTACCAACTTTAAAAAGCCGGAGAACTATGCTAAATGTTTCATTTCTTCTTAATATAATTAATGGTGATGTTTGTTCTGGTTTCCTGATTAACAACATATCATTCAATATTCCTCAACGACCAACACGTTACTTCTCTCCTCTATCTGTACAGTTCTATAGAGCTAATTATGCAAATGCAGACACTCTCAGGAGAATGTGTATTCAATTTAATGAACTTTATAGATTTATTTAATGAACTTTATAGATCATTAAATACTAATCTAATTAAAAGTAAAATAATATGCTTTCTAAATTCATGAATATCTATGTACTAAAATTAATTTTAAAATGTTTTTCTTTGTAAATAGTCGGTAAGGATTAATTCCATAGACCAATATACGAATAAATAAATAAATAAATAAATAAATATCATTAGGATCAAAGTGTAGGTATTCTGTGAAAATTAAGACTCACTATTATTGTCTCTAAAAGCGATCATACAAATCTGGCTGATAGAATAACTGATTCTTCATTGGATCAGTTCAACGGGTTTTCAATTAATCGCCGCACTGTGGTCAATATTTTGAGATAGCGGCCAAAACTCCTTTTGGTTTTTGTTCTCCGATTTTAAAGTTATTAGACTCTTGTGAAAGTAGACACTAGTAAACCTAGGGAGCCAAAAAATTAGAACTCTATTCCAACCATTACACTGAGAACAGGGTGGTCCAAAATGGGCTTTTTCATAATTTAGTAAATTTATGATATTTTTAGTTAACTTTTAAAGTTTAAATGATCATAACTTTTTTGTTTTTCAAGATTTTTGGACGAAATAAATTTTGTGTTGTAACCTAACTTATTTTCTATTACCGGTAGAAAAATTGAAGGTCTACTGTTTTCAGAACAATTAAAATTTTTTTTTTAAAAAAGGTCAAATTTCTCGGAAATTTCCTACTTCATAGAGCACAACTCCTGTGAGTCAAGCTGAGTCAAAACACAAATTTACTTTTTTGTAGTCCTAACTCTCCCCTACATTCCTATATATACATGTCCATGCATCCGGACTGCACTTTTTGAGCTACAGCAATTTATCTGACCCAAGGTAAGATATTCGGTACAAGTGCACGTCATATTTTTTTAGAAGTTATTTGTATGTGAAACTGGCTGTTATGCATATATTTTGATGAAATTTTGTACAAGAGTTCTTATTGACCCAAAAAATAATTCTGTTGAAATTAGGAGAAGTTGGCCCATATTTAGACCTAGTCCACATAGAAGGGTGTATCAAAATTTTGACAAAAATGACAATAGAACTCTCAAATTATGTGGTATCTGGCAATTCATTTGGAAAAGGTAAAAAAGATTTTATTGCCATCTAATATTACACAACTTAAATACGTTAAAATTGCAAATAAATTTAAAACCAATGGAAATAATTGGTAAAACCAAATACCTGTTATATTATGTTTCAAAGAGGTAAAAAAGATCATGTTGAAACTTCGAGCAATAGTATATTAATCCATGCATTCATTTTTTTTCTTCATTATTGTTTAAACAATGGCTAAATTCAGTTATAGTGTTCTATCTGATATATATTTTGAACGGAAAGATGAAAACGACATTATTTTACATATAATGAATAATCCATTCTTCAAAATATGCGACAAACAAGAAATTAAAATTCATAACTTAAAAATAAAAAACTTTTTAAATACTTTAAGAAAACGGTACAATCAATGTTCCAGAAACAAGAAATTGTTTTACTCACGCAACCAAGAATGGCTAAGAAATAAACTTATTTTTAAAAAGCCATCAGTAACTACCACGGAAACTGGAAAAGGTGGTCGACCAGCAAAGCCAATTGATAATTGTAGTGAAAGATCACGAAGACGCAAGCTTAAACATATCAATGAAGAAGTTTCTTGTAGCATCATAAAGGATTCATTTCTGCATCAAATTCAACCATCGAAAACTAAAAAGGGTAAAATTGCTATCATTGAAAAAATAGTGGGAGCAAGCCCCAGACGCACAAAAAGGATTTTAGAAAGTATGCCGACACCAACTGAAGAAAATAAATTTACTCCAGAAGAAGCATTTGCACTATTTTTGGATTTGAAAATGACTAAAAACCAATATACAGAATTGCGGAAGCGAACCAATGAAAAAAAAAAAAACAAATGAAAATCAAAGCTATTTGGAAGAAATTTTTACTAATATTGTTTAATTAATATTAGTTTAAAGATTATAATTTGTTTCTAATTTTAGTATAAATTTTTATTAATACATTTAAATAAAATATATGTGCACTTTAAATCAATAGTAAAAGTTTACTTAAAATTTTATCGATGTTGTGTTCTGTATATAATATATCCAAATGGTATTGATATTGTTGGGAATTTCAGTGTTATTTTTCAGTTTAATCCTCACAAGAATTAGCTTTCTTCCAAAAAAAACCAACCTTTGGCCCCTGTGAATATTGAGACTAAATAAATGTCAGGGGCCAAATGTTGGCATTTTCTGACCAAAATTAAGTTTAGGAATAATAAATAAGTATTGGTTGTAAAATACGATTGAAGAAAATAAGAAATTATAAAAAAAAATACATATTTAAAATGTCAAAATATTCAACTTTTACATGGAAACTCAACAAAAAATTAAAATGCATTTTTAACTCCAAATTACTTACGTTCCTATCAGTCGGTTTTTACGTTTGAACACGCAAATTGAAGCTTAAAGTCCCTCCTATTGAACAACATAAATTGCGTAAAAAAATACCAATCCGGTCAAAAGTTATAGAGTTTTGACCGCTATCTCGCGAAATTGACCACTGTGCGCGCCGCCTATTTGATTTAAGGCGGCACAGACAATCACATAGTACGATAATGAGTAAAATGAATTTAAGGCCAAAAAAAAATTATATAAAAAATCTAAAATCATTTTATATCGCAATATCCTAGTAAAGAATAATTTGAATTAGAGGACCAACCAGCAATCACAATTGAATAAACACGTAATAATACCTTTTTTTTTAAACAATTACTATTTTTAATATAAACTACATAAATAAATTCTAAATTTATTGCACTAGTCTGCCAAAATAGAAAGTTATATTAATTTCTAGCTGACCCGGCAAACTTTGTTTGGCATATAACTTGTTTATAGTGAATAAATTTCTTGTTAATTTTGATGATATATGGGAACGTGGCACTGGTTTGATCCCGCCCATTTTTCACATAGCTTATCACCTAGTTTCAAGGCTGACGGATTTATAGTACTCCGGATAATATTTTTGTATGGAAGATGCCACGCCCACTAATCTAATCCCGCCCGTTTTTGGTACTACTCACATTAACAACCAATTGGCGTGCAAAAATTTTCAAGACTTTGGCCATGATAGTACTCTAGATATATGAAGATTTGTATTTACCATGTATGGGAGGTGCCACAACCACTTGTTTGTTCCCGCCCACTTTTAGACCGACTTCTCACATTACTAACTTATGTAGTCCTACAAAGTTTCATGACTCTTGCTGTCAGAGAGCTCCAGATATATGATGTTAAATCATTTTTATATATGGGAGGTGCCATTTTTACTTTTCCGGTACAAACTTACTCACTCTGAAAATTTCAAGAAAATCGGTCCTATGGCTTAGCCACCTATTAATGTTAAACCCTCAAACAAATGTTCGTGTTTAAATACAAAGATATTCAATATTAATATAATAGAAGTAAGAAAATTATAGTCGGTCTAGCCCGACTATACCATGGTTTAGAGACCCTATCTCTTCGGACCAACTAATTGGATATAGCAAATAAGCATAAACCAAATTTGAGTGGCATTTTTATTAACTTTTTCGCTGCAGATATGAAAAAGTTCATATCGAAAACTATATTTATATGAGGACTAGGTCGAAAAATGGACCGATCCTGACCATATTTGTTAAAGTCACTTATACTTTGAAAAAATATACACAAACCAAATTTGAGAAAAATCTGTGCAATATTTTTGTTTTTTGATAGATTTAAGTGAAGATCGGGAAGCAGCTCTATATGGGGCCTATGATTAATAATTTTCCTATAGGGATTATTTTTGAACTATTGATTGATGGATGTAATAAACACATACAAACCCAATTTGACTGAGATCTATATGATAATTTGGAAGTTATGGCAATTTATGTCGATTTCATAGGGGTCATTTGTATGGGGACTACGTCTGAACATGGACCGATTCTCACCAATTTCAATAGCGTTCATCCCGTGGCCGATAAAAGCTTATATAACAAATTTCGTCAAAATATTCATATTTGCGACCTGTAGTTTGATTACAAGGTTTACATGGACACACAGACGGACGGACGGACGGACATTGCTATTTCGACTCAAAAACTGATTCTGAGTCGATCAGTATAATTAAAGATTGGTCTAGGATGAACATTTTTGGTTGTTACAAACCGCAGCACAAAGTCATTATACCCTGATCACATAGTGGTATAGGGTATAATTATATCAGATATTAGATCCTTTCGTACTGAAATATTTTAATTTTTTTAATATAGAAACCAATCTGGCCCACACCAGACTTAAAATTTAAGCGACTACACCTAAAATTATATCTTAATGCAAGCCAAAAAGATAACGCAGTTATCCTTAAAACAACTTATTTTTTAATCCTTAATAACGGATCAATTGATGATAAATTAATGATTTAAATAATTTAAAGTTAATTATATTTTAATATCACAGCAATAAAATATTATTTATTTTTACAATAAAAACAATCCATTTAATTACAGTAAATTAAATAGAAAACATTTGTAGGGTCTTCCCGTCTTTTAAATAAATTTTAGCTTTCTAACTAAATATAAAATAAATAATAATAATCCTAATATATCTTTTTATGAAATAGTCAATATTCGTCCAACCATTATGCTACCTTTGCACAGTTAGGCCATTTAAGTTCTCAGTGGGCAGGTAAGACTTTTACATTGATTCAAAAAGATATGTTTTTGTTAAACAGCCGAATATTAATTTCGCCAAGTTCTTTATTAAAACTTTTCATCTTAATATATATACACAATTACACGTACTAGCATAGCCCAGCTCTCGAAATTCGAGTGCAATTTTTAGGAAATTTGATATTTTCAAAAAATTTTATCTGTCAATATTTTTTTTAATCTATATATAGGGGGTTTCAAATCAAGTGCACCAACTTTTGAAACCTATGTCTTCCGATAAGGATGAAATTTGCACCAAGGTTAGTCCTATTGGATAGTAGTTTAAACATAATTTTTCAACAAGATCGGTCCAGATCTCTCTGAGTTAGAGGGGATCAAAATTTGACAATTTGGCCAAACAGGTGTTTTTTTCTCATCCATGTAACTTATTACCTATTGTTCTTAGAAAATTTTCTCCCAAATAGTTTAGATAGCTATTTCTTCAATATTTCGGAAAAAAAATACTTAAAAAAAAAATTTTTTTTCAGACTTTTTTTTTTGCTAAATCAAAGCATTTTTGCCTTTTTTTCAAAAAGGGATTTTTCTTTTTTTTCATAAGAAAGCTTAGGATTTTTCCTTTAAGAGCTTTTTGGTCGCTTAGTGGGATGGGAGTGTGATATCTATCAAAATAATTGTTTTGTAACTCAAGACAACGGTTTTTCAATTTTTCACAAATGCACTATTTTGAATTTTTTCCTATTTGTGTTTAAAACCTTACAAATAAAACTTATACTGAGAAACTAGACAAATTAACCTTTCTGAAGGTATGTAACATACCTTTATAACATAATAGAAGAGAATGGTTCTCTGTAACCGGAAAGAGTTATTTGCAACATTTCAATCTGAACACGAGGATGTTAAAATTGGCTTCACGAAATTTACCCAAATGAGGCCAAAACCTTGTGTTTTGGCAGGAAGCAGCGGAACTCACACAGTATGCGTTTGCATTTACCATGAAAATGTTAAACTGATGTTGAAGGAAATCAGCTTAAAGTATTTAACAGAATAATAACTAAAATAGTTTTTGGTAGCAAAGAGTATCATCAGGAAACATTGAAAACACTGAAGAGCAGATTCGATGCTGCGGTAACAATCGATGGCACCGCTCAATACCATGCTTTTATTCAATGCGATTTCTTTCCAAAGCCAATAAATAAACCAGCAGCGAAGTCAACAGCAGAACATAGTAACGTTAAGAAAGGGTTGACAAAAAAAACGCAGTAGATAAAGGCGACAAAAAAGCTGCATGAAAGACTGGGTATTTAAAAATTTACAAGACTTAAATACTTCATCAGTTACAATAAATTAAGTATAAAAATAGTTATGATATAAATGGATGTAATGTAATTAAGATTAAATTTTATTATATTATTTACCTTTTTATTTTTAATATCATTATTATTATTATATATTAATTTAATTATTATTACAAATAAATAAAAAATAATAATTTTTCAACATTTCTATAGAAAAAAAGTGATTTTTTTCCTGAAATTTTAGTTAGGTATGTTACATATCTTCGGAAAGGTTAATTTGTCTAGTTTCTCAGTATAGGTTTTATTTGTAAGGTTTTACACACAAATAGGAAAAAATTCAAAATAGTGCATTTGTGAAAAATTGAAAAACCGTTGTATTGAGTTACAAAACATTTATTTTGATAGATATCCCACTCCCATCCCACTAAGCGACCAAAAAGCTCTTAAAGGAAAAATCCTAAGCTTTCTTATCAAAAAAAAAAATATGCCCTTTTTGAAAAAAGGCAAAAAATGCTTTGATTTAGCAAAAAAAAGTCTAAATTTTTTTTTTTTTTTTTAAAGTTTTTTTTCCCAAATATTAAAGAAATGGCTATCTAAACTATTTGGGAGAAAATTTTCTAAGAACAATAGGTAATAAGTTACATGGATGAGAAAAAACACCTGTTTGGCCAAAATGTCAAATTTTGATCCCCTCTAACTCAGAGAGATCTGGACCGATCTTTTTGAAAAATTGTGTTTTAACTACCATCCAATAGGACTAACCTTGGTGCAAATTTCATCCTGATCGGCAGACATCGGTTTCAAAAGTTGGTGCACTTGGCATGAAACCCCCCATATATATATATATATATATATATATATATATATATATATATATATATATATATATATAAATATTATGAATATTTAAATAAAATTCATTTTTTTTAATCTGTATGTATATAAAATTTATGAATATTTAAAACAAATGCACTAAATATCATTATAAATATTTGTTGAACACACAGAAGTTATACAAATGGGTTTGTTAATAATTAGTTTTATAAGAGCCTAAAGATATGCTTCAATTTTAGCAATTAACAATTCAACACAGGCCGTGTGAGGTACCATTATTATGAAATTCGATCAAATAATAAATGCGCAGGCGATAAATTGTGAATTGGCTAATATTGATTAGCATAGCTTTAGGCTGTTATAAAATTATTTATTATAAATATTATATTTTATATAATTTAATGTATTTTTAACACATATTATAAATAAATATTATTTTTTGCCACTTCTGCTCTCTATGATATATACCTATGCCAGATTTCAAACTGTTCCGTATTTAGCTTAAAAACTTGTTAAGAGATTTATCGTCACGCATTAATATATAGATAACTACCAGTACACCCACTACGCTGTTAGCGTAATTATAATATAAATTATTTAAGCCAAAATAATAATTAAAAACATTTAAAAATACTAGCAGATTCCAGCCCTCGAAATTCGAGCGCAAATTCTAGGAAATTTTATTTTTTCATTAAATAAAGACCCTAAAAGTATGCTAGTCAATTATAGCCAATTCACAAATCAACACAAAAAACAAACTCATTTTTATTACAAACACATTAACAAATTTAATAAAACACACATGTATGTATGTATAATTTTATGTATGTGTTAGTAGCAACTTTAAATGCAATTTACTCAAAATAAAGGAAAAAATTTAAAAATCTGTAAATCTACAAAACGGCGAAAAAGAAATACCTTTCAAATAATATGCATTTGGTCAAAATGGGGATAAAACGGTAGAACAAATATCGGTCACACGAAATCGCCTAGCCTATTAATATTATAGATATTGCCAGTGATAATACGATGGAAACGTTCAACAAAATATATTTTTGACGACTTCGACGGTCAACACCAAAAAATTTGGTCATAAAATTAAAATCTCTTTTATTAATTTAAAAATTTGTATGTTAATTTATGTAACAAAGAAGAAATATTAACATAAATTCAGAAAAAATTAACAAAACTTAAATGTGTTCATTTTTATCCTGTTGGCAAAACAATGGAGACCTTTACTATACAATAACCCTATGGTCATGGGTGGTGGATGATTTCTATACCGAACGTTTGTATTAACTTATTTTAGTTTGGCCGTTTTATGGCCATTTAAATATTTAATTTTTTCGTCAACACTATTCGCCAACAGTTTTTTAATACCAATTCATGCGTTCTTTAGCAAGATTTTATGGACTTATTCATAGAATATATTGTTCACAATATACGGCTATTACTAAAATCATCTATTATTCTGGTTTTTAACTTTTCATAAAGCTTTATTCTTGCCACAATTTTAAAATAATTGCAAGAAAACGTCAGAATTTATAAACATTTAAATAACTATTAAGATTTTTTTAAATTTGCTTTCACTCGTTCCACTATTCTTATTATTTTGATCAACTCTGGTAAAGAAGTTTAAAAGTTGCCACTCTTTCGGCATCACTAATATTTCTTTTTCATTTATCAAATTTTTTTTGTTTTGTATTTTTTGTAACAAATGTGGTATCTTCCAATATAGAACAGACCAAATAGTGATTTCACCAAAAAAAAATATATAATTTTATTACTTAGCGCGAAATTATTAAAAAACGAAATTGACATATTTATAATTTTGTGAAAGTTTCCAATGTACTGCCACCTACTCTATTTAAGTACCAATTTTTTTTTTATTCATAATAGGTTCGAAAATTATTCAAATTATAAAGATCAAATATATTATTATTTGTAATTGCGATGGCTTAATTTGGAAAGGAAGTAACTCATGCCATATTACAAATGCTATTGAAATTGGTGAAAATGGATGCATGTTCAGACGCAGACCCCATTGACTTAACTTGCCGTAAAATCCAAACTATCAAATAGATCTGAGTCAAATTGGGTTAATGTGTATTTATTATAACCATTAACCCGTAGAACAATAAAAAACCTGTAGGACGAATCACTATATGTTGTTGCAAAAAATAAGTGACTACCAGATATGGTCAGAATGGGTGCAATTTTCGAAGTAGGTTTGGTTTAAGCTTTTTTTTCTAAACCCAATAACTTGAACGTAAGAAAAAATTTCTATACGCATGGTACAGGGTATTGGTGTAGACCGACTATAATTTTCTTGTTTTCCTAAGAAAATGTACTTTCAAACAAAAATTTTCCAGTTGAGAATATCAGTTTTTCCATTTTTGACCGGTTTTACCCCCTAAAGGCTCGAATTAAGACAAATTTTATCCATGTCCGATGTTTGTGTCTCTGGTGGAATCTATCTATCAAATTTCATGTTCCTAAATTATTTTGTAAAAAAGATATAAAAAATGTATACTCTTACAATTACGGACCGTTTTTACTCCCCTATAATTTCCGAATTTCCAAAGGATTTCGTCTCATTTCATGTTTTTATCTCGAGTGGAATCCACAAACAATATTTTATATTCTTTTGTTTAGAAGATACCAAATGTATACTCTTTCCCCTCTTTGGCCGTTTTTCCTCCACTAGACTTTAGAATTACCGATAGTGCCCACGTATTCGGTGGAGTTTTTATACCCAAATTCATGAATATAGATTAATATGGTAAGATGATGCAAAATGGTACAATTTTAGCCATTTTTCGCCCCCCTAAAATAGCCGGACTTCGAAAAAATTAATCCTGTGCCCATATTTGTTTCTCGGATGGAGTCTGTACACCAAATTTTATATTCCTAGACTCATTTGTTACAATTCCCCCCCCTTTTGTCTGCTTTTACGCCCTTAATGTAGGAATTTTTAAAAATCTCTTCTTAGTGCATCTTTACGCCGAGAGTTGAACCTAAAGTCCAAGTTCCATGTTTCTGGTTCGAAATGTTTGCGCTGCGCGATGATGATCAATCACGCATTTCTTATATCTGTGGTTTTCTGGAATAACCGCGTATGTCAATTTTTGTCAGTTTTGGGTTAACGATGCCAAATATATTAATTTTTTTTTTTAAGCCTAGTTCCGCTAAGCCGAGTGGCTTGTCTGCAGATTCGAATTTTTTTTTTTGCAGCGACAGACCAAAGCCTCTGGTGGGAATCGAACCCACGACCCCCGCATGATAGGCGAGCACGCTACCTACTCACCTATCGGGGCGCTTAAAGCTGTTTACATGTGTTAAATTAAAAAAAAAATTGACCATTTCTGAGTTTTTTCTTTCAATATCGACGTAACTTAAATTTTTATTAAATTAATTTGCAGTACTATCGACGTATGTCAACATACGTTTGATCGCTGACAAATTATTTTCTCAGAAAACGACACAGCGACATACGTTGTTAATAATGAAAAAAAAAAAATGCGAAATAATTTTGTATTATATTTCAGTTTATAACCACTTATATAAACTTGTGTATTTATTTCTGTTATTTTTTGATACGTGATACGTTGCTATTTTCTCATCATAAGTCCCGTTAACTTCACAAGGGTGGTTGCCTTGGTAGTTTTCTTTTTCGAATAAAGCGACGTTTGTCGACATAAGTTATTTTATCTGCACACAGTTTAAATGTTATTTACATATTGTTTTTTAGTTCTTTTCTAAGATCTATTCCTCTGAAGATTTTTGGTTCAAGATTTTATATAAAGTATACATATATATATTGCCCATATCTACAGGACTGTTAAATAAAAAGTTCTAAAAACTTTATATCGAGCCCGTAATTTCAAATATAACGTGTTTGGCTCCCCTGAACATTTTGATTTTATGACATATGCGATTAATCTAGAAAACCACAGATATATATATATATAGATATATCATTATTTTTTTTTTTTTATTTAATTAAAATTAATACTTTAAATTTTAAACACAATAAATAATAATAAGTATTATCAAATATATTAAAACAATTTTATTAATAATGGCTATTTATAAGCATTTATTAAATTATATAATTATTTTTAACTATTTAGTTTATAGCTTATCCCATGAAATATTTAAATTAAAAAATTTTTTAGTTAATATAACTAATTATATTAAATTTATTTCTTAAAGAACTAGATACCTTTAAAAACGAATAATATTTCATTTCTAATATATTATATGTTATAATTTTATAACATTATCTATTATAAAATATTAACTCTTAAAATAAAATTTTTTCGTATTATTTCATATTTCATTCATATACCATAATTAAAACTATTTTTTATTTATTAAATATTAACAAAAACCGTTATATAATTATTTTGAATAATTTATATCTTAAAAGTAATAAATCTTCTTAAATATATTTACGCTGATCCCTGACTCACTCACTGACTGACTGATTCTGTAACGCTGAAATAATACACACACATAGCACTCCATACAAAGCTATGCGAAATACACAAACAAAATTTAATCTTTCTCATTTGATACAAACCCACACACAATTTTCTCTATTCTCTGTTACCGACCAGTGCTGCTAATAAAAGCTTCTGAAAATCGACAATTTTTGAAACTAAATCGCCAAAATTTTTAAAACAAAAAATTGGCAAGAAAAGTTTACCGCATATAAAATTCGAAAAAATATTACAAAAGGAAACAATAAAATTTATTTATATCATTCATATTACGAATATTATTACAGCATTGGTTATTTCTATATATAAAAATGTATTAGTGATGAAATTTCAACAAAAAAAATTTAACACAGCAATCAACTAAATAATTTTATTAATATATATCTATAGCTGAAACATATAATATAGGTTTAAAATATCGCCGTAATTAAAACTTAAATCTTAAATGGAGATGCTATTCAAGGTATTTCCGTTTTGAAACGACTTGACCCAGAATTAAATCTATATATATTTTGTAATTTACATTTACACTAAATAACCCATTAATTGTTAACCCTTGTAATCGCAATTTTTATATATACTGAAAATTATATTACTACTTATATTACTACTGAAAATTTTTATACTACTGAAAATTTTAAATCTTCAATCATCATTTTAACAAATTTAACAAATCATTTTAACAAATTGAAAAATCGTCGAAATTGCAATAAGTTGCCAAAATTGGCAGCACTGCTAACGACAATAGCACTACATATGCAGATTTCGTGTTACATATGGAATAATTTGAACGCAAAAAATGCATAAAAAACTAATATCTATTCAAATTCTTATTTAAATTCCCTTTGTTGGTCAATAAAAAAATTCTGCAAAAAAAGTAATGAATGAAATTTTAAACATTTCTATTTTTCTCATTTAACGTCGTCCGATATGCATACATACTTCTTTTATCAAACTAAACTAAATTGTTTTGTATTGTTAAGAGTGCTTTCGCTCAGGTTCTCCGATGGCGAGCACTTACCAAAGATAATGCTTCTTTTGATAAATATTTGAGAAAAAAGAGATCTTCAGTGTGGATTTTGTTGTTGTCCAACATATGATTTCGTTTAAAGCTCTGTATTGAAAAGCACTTGAAAAAAAATGTAGTGGAATATTAGGTTTAAAATTTAAATTATTTATTCTAACTTTGCATAATTATATTACATTGTAATTTCAGAGGAGAGGTGGGAAAATAATTTTTTTTCACTCATAATATTAACTTTTGCATAATTTGCTTGCAAAAAATTTAGACAAACATAAATTACGTAAATAGGTATATTTAAGATTTTAATTCGAATAATTTATTGAAATTATCATGGAAGAATTAAAGGCGATTTGGAATAAAAGTTTTTTTTTAAGTAAAACTAAGACGCCCTTAATTTTTTATTTTTTAGATTTATAGATAACTTTGCAAAAAATGTAGTTCTCTTTATTCAGTTTACATGTATGATGAAAAATGAAATATTTTTTTCTCTTTTGTGTAGGTGTATTGGTGTTTGCACTTCCTTAAGGGGTGGTAGGTTATAAAACCTTTTTTTGCATTTCTCTTTCTGAATGCACAACATGTCGAGCGTGTTGTGTGAAAATTTTAAGTAAATCAGAGCAAAACTTAAGAAGATACAGCGTTTCCAGCGACCGGCCTCATACGGTATATCGTATATAAATCAGTTTTTAAAAAACTTTAAGTCGATTTTCTCTCAAATAAATGTTCGAAGTCCGTGAACATCATAACTCAGAATCTACTTCACCGATTCTTTTGACATTTTAGACACTATATCTACACATAAATCATCAGGTAACCACGAAGAGTTCTTTTAATTCCATTTTCTTCCCCATTTTTTAACAACAAATTCCCGAAATTGTATAGCAAAAATCGTTTTTCACTTCAAACTGCTGCAAAAAAAAAAAAAATTGTAAAAACTCTTCGCCACTACCTCAGGAAACATGCCACCTTTGAAACGCATTTCGATTTTTTATTTCACATGATCCGGTAACGAGTTATGGTGTTCACCGCAAAACAACAACGCCTCCGGAGATTCCCTGTCACGGACTTATTTATAAAAATTTTTAATTGAAAATTTTTTCAAAGATTGGTCAAATGTTATGCTATAACGTACATATGAAATAAATAATCCAACATTATTCATGTCTTCAAAAAATAATTATGAAAATACGACTTTTTTTTAACTTTTAAAACCTTACACCCCCCTGTAGGGAAACTTTTAGGAACCTTGCTCTAAAACGTTTTTTTTTCTATGCTATTCTATTTTTTTACAGTAAAATGGAGTTCGGTTATAACGAACTCGGCGGGACCGGCCAAATTAGTTAGACTAAGTTCGTTATAACCGTAGTATTTTTTTTTGCTTTGTCCGAAAGGTTTAAAAACTTTTTTTAATTGAATAAGTTTATTTATTTTGATGCATTTTAAAAAGTTATAAAACATAAATTAAATTATTAAAAAGATACATGTTAAATGTTTGCCTTAATAAGACTAAAATTACCGAGTTTCTATCAAAATAAAATATTTTTTTAAAATCATATAATATTAAAACTCCTTATGTATAGAAGCAGAAAGTACAAAGCAAAGGTTGGCTACTGGCAAACTTTTACGAAAATATACATAAAAGGACCTTTTACAAATCTTCATTTGAAAATCGAAGTTTTTGTTTTGTATTAAAATTAAATAAAATTAAAATTAAATTAAATTAAAATTAATTTTTTAAACATATATATATAATATAGAAAAATTCTGAAATGGAAAAAAAAAAATTGTTTGTTAAAGTCATAAGCTTGATATAACCACCGTTCCCTATAAGAGAAGCAATATGTATAAAAAATGTGATTAAAAGTCTTCTTCGCTATAAACAAAAATTTATTACAACCAGGGTACGTTATAAGCGCACTCCATTGTATTAAATTTTAATAATTTTGAGAATCTCCAATCTCCTCACTTTAGCCGGCCTTCCCACGTTCAAGTCAAATTGATCACATATACAATAGTCAAAAAATTGTTAAGCAACTGTCCCATTGAAAAATTGAAAGAGAGAATTGAAACGTATGATTGTTTAGTAAAAAAGAGTAAAAAAGTATGAGTGCATTACAACCTGAAAGCCAAAAATTTAACGTGTGAAGGCCGGGTAATATCTTAAATATATTTACGCTAATCCCTGACTCACTGACTGACGGAGAGACTGACTGATTCTGTAACGCTGACCAAAATGATACGGTTCTAATTCCTAGGATTGATCTCGCCCCAACTGACATCACATTACCTTTCATATTAAAACGCCGCCAGTTTCCAGTAATTTCTGCACACGCAATTACCATAAACAAGGCTCAAGGCCAGTCATTTGATTACGTTGGCATTAATTTGGAGACCGCGGTATTTTCACACGGCCAACTGTATGTGGCTTTGTCACGATCAAAAGTTGCAAGCCAAGTTAAGATACGTATTCAATCGAACACACAGCAAGGAAAACTATTACATGAACAACGATATTTCACACGAAATATAGTTTTTTAAGAGATTCTAAATTGAAAAACTTTTTTGCCAAATATTTCTTATCTGTTTTCATACTTATTATGTATACAATTTCTACAAACACAATCTTTTTTCATATGTACATATATAACAATATTATTTTCAATTTACTACTATATTAAAAGAGATTTAATTTATTATAAATTTTTCATGTATTTAAATTAAACTGTTTGTTTTATTCATAATTTTTAAACGGGCGCCTAGGCGCCACACAATCAACTAGTTAATAAATAAAACATAATCTTTTCTAGAGTGTACGTAGGGGTTTTTTGGACCAAAAAAGCCCTACGTACACTCTATAATACATAAAACAAATAAGTTTGGTCTAAAATCAATATTCCGTAATCTTTTCAATGTAAATAAAACAAAATACTTTACTTAATAAGCTTTAAATTACATTCTAGATACACTTTCCAGTACATCAACTATGTACATATTTGGAGCCAAAAACAAATTATAATTTCTTTAATTTTACTATCAAATACTCTTTCAATAAATATTTAAAATTTATATTCGTGTAAATAATTTTATTGTAAATAAAATAGTTTACTTGCATAATTCGTATAATCGTGGCTGCTGGCAATACTTTTCAATATAACTATCTGTAAACTTCTTTAAATTATAACAGTAATTTCTGCACATATAATTTAAGAATATTTAACATTTAAAAAACTATAAATTCGTATAAAAGCTTACATATACATATATTCAACTAGCAAGCGATAATAAAACATTATACAAAAATATTTTTTTTTTTTTTTGTTAATATAAATTTTATTAATAATTAATATTTATTAATTAATTTAATTAGTATATACAATATAAAATGATTCCATTGATTTTTTTTGATATTTTTCAGATGAAGTTTTAATTATTAAATAACTAATAATTAAAAATTAATATTTCACCAATTTAATATAAATTACAAATGACAGTTAAAATAGCTTAGCGACGTCTTATTCGGTTTTCGTTTTTTGTTGAAAATGGCTAAGTTACGAGTATTTGTTTTATCTACTAAAAGTTTGTAGTTGTACGAAGAACCATTAAAAATTGTTAGCTACATATATATTTATATATTCATATATTTCTGCTGATATCAAAGAGAACAGAAGTATCGTTAAAATTTTATGTAATCTTTTATTACAAAATATTTCTCAATTTTATCCTTCAATAATTTTGAAAATTCCAATAAATGCTCTTTAAAAAAATCAGGACTACTGCATGAAAATATTGCACCTTATATATTTTATCCTTCAATAATCTTAGAGATCCCCAATGAGTTATTTAAAAAAAATATATATATAATGGCTGACAACACATTGAAAACTTTTGCAAAATTCTAAATTTGCCAGTTAGGTGGCCAATTTATGTTATTTTTGGGAAATCATTCGTTGGGGTGTTCTCTATCGAAAGATAACAAATTTGTTACAAAAAATAAAATTAGGACAAAATAAAAGATAAAAGAAAAAATTATTTTTTAAGTGATGCCAAAACAATGGAAACTTTGAAACTTCTGTACCAGAGTTTGTTAAACCAATATAAATAGAAGATGTTATGGCAGAAGTATCAAAAATACTTGATTGAGCCCCACTTTTTCACACCCTTTATTAGACCGATCGACTCAGTATCATTTTATGAGTCAATTTAGCGATATTTATCCATCTGTCTGTCCGCCTGACCATCTGTAATTTTATGTACACCTTGTAATCAAACTAGAGGTTGCAAATATGAATATATCAAGTATAGATTTGTAATTGGTGGAAATCGGTGCATTTTGGGACCAACCCCCATACAAATAACTGCTATGAGATCGAATAAGACTGTCGTAAACTCTGTAGGACAGTTTTAAGTCATTGTCCCCATATAAAGCTGATATCTGGTCTTCACTTAAATCTATGAAAGAACAAAAATATCGTATAGATTATTTTAAAATTTGGTTTATATATGTATGTTTTTGGAGAAAGTAAGTGTTTTACTACATATGGTCTTGATCGGTCCATTTTCTAACCTAGTCCCATATAAAAATAACTTTTCTGTGCACCACAAATTAATAACAATACCGCCAAATTTGGTTTATACTAATTATCTATATCCAGTTATTGTCTCTGCAAAGTTGGATTACGAAATACATCTTATATATTAAAATAATTTATGAATAAACTGTGCATTCAAGATTTTTTTCAATATTTTTCTTCTCTCAAACATCTATAACTAGAGTTCTAATTAACGTAGGCTGTTGACATAAGTCTAAGAACACTCAGTGGATCAAGCTCCTTCTTTTGAGCTATTAACTGCTTAAATTCGTTGGGTTTGAGGAAAGTTATGCGCGGAGAATCAATTTTACTTTTACTGTACGTTAACTTATCTTGGCTTATTTTGGCATTACTGTACGTTAACTTCTCTTGGCAAATTCGTTGGGTTTGAGGAAAGTTATGCGTGGACAATCAACTTTACTTTTACTGTACGTTAACTTCTCTTGGCATATTTTGGCATTACTGAACGTTAACTTCTCTTGGCAAATTTTGGTATTATATTATAAAAATTAATATAATATAATATAATGCTGCGGAGTAGCAGGGGTCCTCTAGTGGTAAATTATTTGTATACCCTATACCACTATGTGGTCAGAGTATAATGACTTTGTGCTAATGTTTGTATTTGATCTAGACCCATCTTTTATTACACCGATCGACAAAGAATCACTTTCTGAGAATCGATTTAGCGATGACCGTCTATCCATTCGTCTGTCCGTCTGTCCATCTGTCTGTCCATGTAAACATTGTAATCAAACTATACTTTGCAGACATGCATACATTTTGATCAAATTCGGTTTATAAACTTTTATCGGCCATAGCATGAACGCTTCGAAATTGGTAAAAACAATACATGTTCAGGCCTAGTCCCCATATAAATTACCCCTATGAAATCTACTTAAATTGCCACAAGATCCAAATTATCATATAGATCTCGATGAAATTCGGTTTACGTATATTTACTAGACCCGTTAATTAGTTGTCAAAAAATAAACCATAGAAGACAATTATTAGTCACAGCCCCCATATAAAGCTGCTTCCCGATAGTCACTTAAACAAAAATATTGCACAGATTTCTCGCAAATTTGGTATTTATATATTTTTGTAGAAAAAAAGGTACCTTACAAAATATGGTCAGGATCGGTCCTTTTTTTGACCTAGTCCCCAATATAAAACAATTAAAAAAATTATAGTCGGTCTAGACCGACTATACGATACCCTATACCATGCGTTAAAAACCCTATCTCTTAGGCCCAACTAACTGGACATTGAAAATAAGCAAAAACGAAATTTGAGTGGGATTTTTATTAATTTTTTTAGCTGCAGATATGAAAAAGTTCATATCGGATGCTATATCTATAAAGGGACTAGGTCCAAAAATGGACCGATCCTGATCATGTTTGGTAAAGTCTCTTGTATTTTGCAAATATATATACAAACAAAATTTGAGAAGAATCAGTGCAATATTTTTGTTTTTTAATAGATTTAAGTGAAGATCGGGAAGCAGCTCTATATGGGGTCAAAGGGATCATTTTTGGACTACTCATTAGTGGATGTAATGAACGCATACAAACCCAATTTGAGTAAGATCTATATGACAATTTGGATCTTATGGAAATTTATGTCGATTTCATATGGGTAATTTGTATGGGGGCTAGGTCTGAACATGGACCGATTGTCATGAATCCCATGGCCGATAAAAGCTTACATACCAAATTTTATCAAAATATATTCATATTTGCGACCTGCAGTTTGATTACAAGCTTTACATGGACACACAGACGGACGGACGGACGGACATTGTTAAATCAACTCAGAAAGTGATTCTGATTCGATCGGTATAATTAAAGATGGGTCTAGGTCAAATATTTTTGGTTGTTACAAACAGCAGCACAAAGTCATTATACCCAAACCACATAGTGGTATAGGGTATAAATAGCATCCGATATGAGCTTTTTCATATGCAAAGACAAAACAATTAATAATAATGCCACTCAAATTTGGTTTATGCTTATTTTCTATATCCAATTAGTTGGACCGAAGAGATAGGGTACCTAAACGCATGGTATAGAATATCGTATAGTCGGTCTGGATCGACTATACTTTTCTTACTCGCTTCGTATTAGAGAACCATTATTTATAAAAAGATTTTATATTCCTATTTTGTTATTTAAATCATTCTGGCAACACTAGAAGAAAGTTTAGAAAATCTTAGTACAAATAGAACTATTTGTGTATGATTTCCACTAGAAATTTCTGAAATTTTCATTATTATTGTTTTTATACCCTATACCACTATGTGGTTTGGGTATAATGACTTTGTGCTGCTGTTTGTAACAACCAAAAATATTTGACCTAGACCCATCTTTAATTATACCGATCGAATCAGAATCACTTTCTGAGTTGATTTAACAATGTCCGTCCGTCCGTCCGTCCGTCTGTGTGTCCATGTAAACTTTGTAATCAAACTGCAGGTCGCAAATATGAATATATTTTGATGAAATTTGGTATGTAAGCTTTTATCGGCTATGGGATGAACGCTGTTGAAATTGGTGAGAATCGGTCCATGTTCAGACCTAGCCCCCATACAAATTACCCATATGAAATCGACATAAATTGCCATAAGATCCAAATTGTCATATAGATCTTACTCAAATTGGGTTTGTATGCGTTCATTACATCCACTAATGAGTAGTCCAAAAATGATCCCTTTGACCCCATATAGAGCTGCTTCCCGATCTTCACTTAAATCTATTAAAAAACAAAAATATTGCACTGATTCTTCTCAAATTTTGTTTGTACATATTTTTGCAAAATACAAGAGACTTTACCAAACATGATCAGGATCGGTCCATTTTTGGACCTTGTCCCTTTATAGATATAGCATCCGATATGAACTTTTTCATATCTGCAGCCAAAAAAATTAATAAAAATCCCACTCAAATTTGGTTTATGCTTATTTTCTATATCGAAGTAGTTGGACCGAAAGATAGGGTCTCTAAACCATGGTATAGGGTATCATATAGTCGGTCTAGACCGACTATAATTTTCTTACTTGTTACTGTTTAACTTAGCAAAGCCATTTTTTTGTGAGTAATGGTATAAATACATTGATATGTTTTGTAGTGTGCATTCAAAATATTATGCAGATGTATCTGTGTGTGTATAGTGGAAATTAGCATGTGTCCGTCTTACTAACTAACTGACCTCTCTTTTAGTTAATATTGCCTATTTTATGCTTTAAAATGCATTAAGTGTTATTTATATTTGATTTACGATGTTAGTGATTTGTGTTTTTTATACCAACATACAGCTGACCAGACACAGAGCCATATTTAAATATTCCCCTGACATATAGAGATTCGCATTTGCTGTCAAATAAAATATGAGCAGAGAAAGAAATAAAGAAAGAATGCTAAATAACATTGTTGTTGGTCTCTGGATAAATGTTTATACAGTTAGTTTATTAGGTGATAAATAGCCTCGGAGTAAATTCATAAAACTTTTTTGATTATTCTTTAATTTTTTTTTCTTGCAATATAAATAAATTTTCACAAAATGATTTTCTTTCAAAAAAAAAAACAAACAAAAAAAACAAACTACAAAAATATGACTGTAAATCTTGCGCAAAAAATACAAAACCAAAAATATTGCTATTAGAAAGTTGTTTTTTTTATTTTTTATTTTAACTTTAAGACATAATTTGCAGACATATATTTTGGATGCCCATTACTTTAGATTGCACCATTTCCTCAAATAATGGAAATTATTATTAATGTCAATTAGTTAGTGCGCAGAGTTCTAAAGATGGCTAAGAAAAAGATAAGAAAAACTAATTTAACATTTTTAATTCAAATTTAAATAAGATTTGTAACCCTTATCGTTCCACGATTAATATTGGTTCTGTCATAATGCGTTAAAAAAATATGACCTGTGTGTAATATTTTATGTTCTTATAGAGCTCGATTGGTAAATAAATAAATTTAAACTACAAAAATAATAACATTTGAATTAATCCTAGGTTCATAGTAGGATTCATTTTAAAAGTTCTTCGTTCGTATATGGTTAAGACTTGAGCTCTACAGAAAAATCTTCATACAATTAAATCAAGCTTAAATTATAATCAGTGATTTTTTGATTTTAAAGAAAAAGAGTTTGAGATATAAAAAGAACAAAAGTGGTACATCTTAAATATGATTAGAAAAAATTTAAAACCAAGTCAGATCTCAACCTCATTGGTTAAGGTCATTAATAGCCATACAAAATAAGCTTAAACATAAATTTGTTTTCCGAAATATATATAAAATCAGAAATTCTTCTCCTTTCATCAAATTTTGTTTATCCTTTTGAAAACATTATTTACAAACAAAAATAACATTGAGAATTTATACATCCTCTGCTACACTGTGGGCAGGGTATAATAAGAATGAGTGCGATTGTAACTACCAAAAATATTTGATGAAGACCCACCATTTAATTGGATTAAGCGATGTCCGTCCCACAAGCCGGCCGTCTGTCCTTCTGTCTATATGTCTGTTTGCCTTTCCGTCTGTTTGCCCATGTAAATCGATGCAACTATTAATATATTTTTATGAAATGTTGCATATCGTATGGGCAATAAATATGGAATAGTGTAAATGCGGTAAAGAAAAAACTATGTTTTTCACAACTAACTTTTTTTCAGAAAATACAACGATAATATCAACTGGCTCATTTGAAGATATTCACGAGTGAATCATTGAGAAACTTGTAATCAAAATGTCACTAAGCGAATTAGCTTCACGTAAATTTGTTTCCAAATATTTAAAAAAAATCCCCAAAAAAAGATTGACAAACAATTAATCAGTTAATCAGTTCAAGAACATGGAATTTAAAAAAAATTTTATCGAAACATGTTGAAAGGAAACATGGTTCGTGGGACTCATCGCAAAATTTTTCCGGGAGTTGGCATAGAAATATCTATGGTTTTCTGGAATAACTGCGTATGTCTATTTTTGTCAGTTTTGAGTTAACGATGCCAAATATATTAATTTTTAACGCTCTTTATATGTGTTAAATTTAAAAAAAAATATTGACCATTTCTGAGCTTTTTCTTAACATAACGACATCACTTAAATGTTTATTAAATTATTTTGCATCACTACCGACATGTGTCAACCTACGTTTGATCGCTGGCAAATTATTTTCTCAGAAAACGACACATAGCGACATATGTTGTTATTAATGAAAAAAAATGCAAAATAATTTTGGAGTAGTTTTCAGTTTATAACCACCTTGTAAAAACTTGTCTGTTTATTTCTGTTATTTTTTGTCACTATTATTCTTGATACGTTGTTATATGCTCATCCTAAGTCCCGTTAACTTTTTGTTGACGAACAAAAAAATCCAATTTTGGTTGCATGTGTAGTTTTCTTTTTCAAAGAAAACGACGTTTGTCGACACAAGTTGTTTTATCTGCACACACTTTAAGTGTTATTTACATATTGTTTTTTTTGGCCTTCTAGATTTTTGTCCTCTCAAGATTTTTGACTCGAAATTTTATATAAAGTATTTATTGCCCATATCTACAGGACTGTTAATAAAAATCTCGAAAATCTTTATATCGACCCCATAATTTCGAATATAACGTTTTTGGCTCCCCTGCACCTTTTGATTTTATGAAATACGCGGTTATTCTAGAAAACCACAGATACATTAAGAAATATCTGAAAAAATGGCAACAACTGGATGACTACAAAATTAATTTTCTGCAACCACTTACTACCAATGGATGATCGTATTTCGCAATGGAAAGCAGCGAATAACAAGAACAGTATTTTCTTTTTGAGTCTTCTGAATATTAAGCAACCAGCACATATAAGCCTTTATGTACGATAAAATTCCCGGCAAAATTTTTGTTGTGGTTGGCAACTAGCTAACGTGCTGTCAGCAAAACATATTTTTCAGGGCGAATTAGCTGTAGACGCCAACGTTTATAATGAAAAGTGTATTTCGGAACTTCAAAGATTTATCAAAACACAACATGAAAATGAAGTTTTGTGACCAGACCCCAAGCATACAAAACGATAGCCAAGAATGCATCAAACACTTTTAGAGTGATTGTTTTCCATTTCTTTTTCTTCGTCGGATTTGCGGAATTCTATGCAGTTGTTACTTCCCTGGCTTTTCGATGATAACATACGCCATATCTTTGGTGATGCGTATGAGGGATATGATGTTGAGATCAATGTCCATTTCACTGGCCTTGGTTTCCTTCTTATATAGTCGACCATGTTTTGAGCACGAATGCGGGTGATGCAACTTTGCTTTATTTCGTGCCATTTTTAGACATGAAATAATTGTCAGAAGTTTCAGTAGTTGTTGAAGGAGTTTCTAATTCATCGTCGTTTTCTTCATTTAGCTCCTCATTGATTTCTGCATGCGGTTCAGTTTCGGCTTCCGGCTCATCAACGTCAAGATTTGGCTGATATGTTAGGTCGTCATTAGCATCTTGGCATACAAGTAGCTGTTGCAAGCATTTAATAGTAAAAAGAAATACAGGTAAATACAGAAAAAAAAAACCAATTCAACAAAACTTATTAGTGATTTCTTCTAATAATAGTCCAACGTCCGTAGGTACCTTTTCATTAGTCCACGTACTAAACGTAATTAAACTTCAATAAAATATAAACTATTGCTGGAATTGCTTCAGAATCCTTGGAATACATGTACGGCTCGGGTATTCAACCCATAAAACGTTAAGGAGTTGTGAGAGTTTGCAAATCACAAACGTCCCCAGGGACCTTCTCATAAACAGAAGAGTTTAGTTTAAACTCAATGAAATATAGAGATACACTTACACGAAATGGATAGGTCGAGTTGTAATATGTGAGCGAGGCGGTTTAAGTTTTTTTTTTTTTTTTTTTAAATTTTGTTCTTTACATATTTTTTTCTTCAAAACGCTCCAGCTTATTAATATATTTTTATGATTTTTAGACTTACAAAGTGTGCATGTCAAACAGCATACAGACTAGGGTGGCCCTTCGTTATATGGAGGAAAAAAAAAGTGCTCATACTGTCGGTCTCACCCCCTAGAAATATGCGAATAGCAAAACAACTGAGAAATTCAAAGTTTTGGGCCAATCGAAAAACGTTTAGTCGTCCAAGTGTAATAGAAAAACTCGTTCTCGGTTATTTTTATTTAAAAAATATCTTAAAATCCAAATCTGGCCTTGGCAAATAATGGGTTAACGTTCTCGGATTTATCCAAAATTTTTGGAACGAAACTTCTATACATTTGGTTATTATATTTTAAGCATAGCATCAAATAATTGGATAGCACTTACAAAATATTTGAATTTTTTTAATAAATTGTCTTTTATTAGATTGGGGTCATATGTGACCCCAATTCCAAGAGGGTTAATGGAGTCATATTATTTTTTTCCGAAACCCTAGGCTATTAAGATAAAATATAACATTTAAAAGTAAAAAAGTGTTGAATTTTTGATACAAAGTATTTAGAAAGAGTACATTTACAGAATATTTCACAAAAATCCAAGTTTTCTCAAAATCCGCAAAAATAAAATCCTTGTCAAAAAAATTCTGGTAAAGGGATTTACTTAAAAATTCACACAGTTAATCTGCAATATGTTTTTAAAAAAACCTTGAATTAATATATTAATTTCTTTAAATTTTGTTTAAGAAAATTTTTTCAAACTTGAAAAATTTTATCAAAAAAATTTCCAATTTTCGGTTTCAATGCGCAATAGGTTAACAACGTGGTAATAAAACAGTACTTCATATCTGCGTACTTATAAGTATAGAGACCAAAAAAAGAATAATGGCTTTAATCAATTTCTCAAAGTTGAAAAAAATGCCATCAAATTTCATGACCTAGTTTTTTTTTGGCACAAAAGTGGTCTGGGGCATTTGCTATTTCTTGGCGAGGACTTATTCGATTTTGAAGTCTTATAGCATTTTGAAAGGATAATTTGATACTGATCCCGAATTATACACCAGCTTGTCGGTAAAATTTAACTGTAGAACGAAATTTTCGTAAAATCTGAAAAAAAAGTCATATTTTTCCCATATAAACACACTTGAAATTTTCAATCGCTTTGCGCCACGACTAAACGTTTTTTGATTGGCCCAAAACTTTGTATTTCTCAGTTTTTTTGCTATTCGCATATTTCTAGGGGGTGAGACCGACAGTTTGAACACTTTTTTTATTAAGGGCCACCCTAATGCAGACACATTCTTATAAAAAAACAATTCCTACCGCAATTGAAATACATATCAAAGAAACCCTGGAATACAGTAAATATTTTAAGCAGAACAGCATTTGCCTGGTCAGCTAGATCATATATAAATTGAATCGGTCCTTTCAAAACTTCATATGTCACTCAATTAGAATTGTTCAGGCATCAATAAAAACTGTTTCATACAAAAACAAATGAGGTATAGAGGACTTATTTATGCTTGATTTATTATTTGAGTAGTAAAAAATTAAAATAGCGAATAACCTTCACAGTTTTTAATAGAAACAAGTAAGAAAATTACAGTCGATTTTGACCGACTCTACGATACCCTATACCACGGTTTAGTGACCCTATCTCTTCGGTGCAACTAATTGGTTGTAGAAAATAAGCATACACCAAATTTGAGTGGCATAATTATTAATTTTCTGGCCTGCAGATATGAAAAAGTTCATATCGGGTGCTATATTTATATGGGGACCAAGCCGAAAAATGGATCGATCCTGACCATATTTCGTAAAGTCACTTAAATTTTGCAAAAATATTTACAAACCGAATTTGAGAAAAATTTGTGCAATACTTTTGTTTTTTGATAGATTTAGGTGAAGATCGGGAAGCAGCTCCATATGGGGCTTACGACTAAGAATTGTCCTATGGGGATTATTTTTGGACTACTGCTTAATGAATATAATAAACACAATTTGATTGAGATTTATATGATAGTATGGATCTTATGGCAATTTATGTCGATTTCATAGGGGTCATTTGAAAGGGGACTAGGTCTGAACATGGACCGAATTTCACCTACTTCAACAGCTTTTATCCTGTAGCCGATGAAGGCTTACGTACCAAATTCTATCAAAATATATTCATATTTGCGACACAGACGGACAGACGGACAGATGGACATCGCTAAATCGACTCAGATGATGACTCTGAGTCGATCGGTCTAGGACAAATATTGTTGGTAGTTACAAACAGCAGCACAGTCATTATAACCAAACCACATAGATGTATAGGGTATAATAATGAAAACAAGTAAGACAATTATAGTCGGTTTAAGCGACTATGCGATGCCCTGTATCATGGTATAGAGATCCCATCTCTTCAGTCCAACTAATTAGATGTAGAAAATAAGCATAAACCAAATTTTAGTGGTATTGTTATTAATTTTTTGGCTGCAGATACGAAAAAGTTCATATCGGGTGTTATACTTATATGGGGACTAGGTCGAAAAATGCACCGATCCCGACCATATATGGTAAAGTTACTTATATTTTGAAAAAATATATACAAACCAAATTTGAGAAAAATCTGTGAAATTTTTTTGTTTTTTGTGGAAGCAGCTCTATATGGAGCCTATGACTAAGAATTGCCATATGGGGTTTATTTTTGGACAAATGATAAACGGATGTAATAAACATACGCAAACCAATTTGACAGAGATCTATATGATAATTTGGATCTTATGGAAATTTAAGTCGATTTCATAGGGGGTCATTTGTATGGGGACTAGCTCTGAACATGGACCAAATTTCACCAATTTCAACAGCGTTCATCGTATGGCCGATAAAGGCTTATATACAAATTTCATCAAAGTATATTCATATTTGCGACCTGTAGTTTGATTACAAGGTTTACATGGACACACAGACGGACGGACGGACGGACGGACGGACGGGCGGACGGACGGACATCGCTAAAACGACTCAGAAAGTGATTCTGAGCTGATCGGTATAAAATTTTTGGTGAAATAGGTGAAATATTTTTGGTAGATACAAACAGCAGCACAAAGTCATTATACCAATTGTCGCACAGTGGCGCCATTTGAGTTTTTTCGTTGCAAAACCATATCTTTTGAATCGAATAACATAATTGAACAGTTTAAACAGCATATGATAGATAACTGTTCAGCCTACGAAATTAGCGTTTGGAAAGGGTGCTACGCTTTGTAGGGGCCTACTTATGGGTTATCAAATTTAAAATTTGTAGAAAAATTAATTTTATGATAACTAAAAAAAATTATTTTTACATTTTTAGATTGTTTTTATTTTTTTCTTTAAGGTTTTATGTTTTAAATTATTACCCAACAAATTAAAAAAAAATTACTTCTTTTTAAATTTATTTTTTCAATTTTCTGTAAAATATTCATCACAATTCGTAAGAGAAGGTATATCTAAAAGACTAATCATTTTCAAACTATAATTATTTTCTAACTCTATTGGTGACTTCACATACCGCAGGGAAGAAATAAGTGGATCGGAAGATGCTGCCAACATGTTGAAGAGGTCCTCATTTTGCCTTACCCTTGATGCCTTGAATGTGTTCTGCAATCTATATTTTTTATAAAATTTGTTAAGAGACTCTTCAGAAAGCTCTCCAATTGGCAAAGACTGGTACTCAATTATATCTTTGCCATGCGACAATATTTTATGGGCGGTCGGGGTCAACTTCTTCTGTGGATACATTTCTGCTAAAAGAGATGCAGTTTTCGATGCATATTCTCCATATTTTGTAGAATTGACATTTTCTTTGCAGTTTAAAACATTCAAGATCGTTCCCAATCTTTTCACGATTTGATTGTCAATTCCAGTGATTCTAGTTACTGCCTCATCATTTTCAAAAAATCTCCTAGAAGTGTTTCCATCGTTTGAGTTACCGTATCCGTGCTTGGGACAGTCTACTTTTAGTCCAACTTGTTTAAAAAAAGCATCCTGTATTTGCTTCTTTCTGATCGTTTCCTTATCCTTTATTGATGTATTTTCATCGAAGTTTTCCTCCTCTTGTGGTAGGCTATATGCCAGTTTTAGCAAGAACTCCATACACCTTATCCTTGCGTGCAATGGTGACATTCCATATTCGTAATTCTGTAGAATCGTTTAAATTACCAAAGTTCTTCTGACTCTTTTTGCAAATCGGTCATGACAATGTTGAGGTTGTTCCTGTCAGTTCGTTTACGACTTTTCCGTCAACCATGGTCAGGTGGAACTCGTAATTGCATTCAATATATTTTCCTTCTCCAATTTGCAGCTTTGCAGGCTTAATCTTGCTTATTTGTTCTTCAATGTCCTTCACCGTGGTCCTTATGAGTTCTGCCGATTCCCTTGCAAACTGAAACATTATTGGTCGGCAATAATGCACTGATGACGGACGTGGATTTTTCCAGTGTAGGGAAACATCAGATTTTAGCCGCATTAAGCCAGTCCTCGTGTTTGGAGTTGAAGTTCTGAATGGTTCGATTAGATTTCAGCCATTTTGCCTTAATATTTGCATATATCAGATAAAAATTATGTTTTATAATTTCGATTCTCTCAATATTCCCGTATAAGCTATCAAGTTCTTCTAAAGCAGCTTCTGTGAAAAACTTTGGTTTGGTTGACCTTCTAAACAGTTCAAATAATTTTAAATTGTTCAACGCCATGTTTTCAGTACTTAAATTGTTTAACGCCATGGTTTCAGTGCCAACTTTCAGTCGTAGACTAATCCAGGCATTATGCTTATTTTGCAATATATAGGCTTATGCTACCATGCCTAAAAATTTACCTGTTCCCTGCATACATATGGATTTAGGCTGAAATATGCAATTTTGATATTATGCTCGTGTCTAAATAAGATTTGTACCTACCTGGATGGACCATAAGTCAATATTGTTCTTGACCATTTGTACTCCAAAGTAATATTTAAGTGAGGTGCGTACCTGCGAATGAGTAGTTTTTTGTGCATCCTGTGTCTGTAACAGAATATTGGGAGTAGAATTTGGCAGAGGCTCACAGATAGACAACCGACTTAAAATGCAATTTTAAAACTATTAGATCAAACTACTGTCAGTCAAAACAAGTAAGGGATGCACGCCATACAATTTCTGCAACCATGTCTTTTTAATCTTTTTTACCTCTAGAAGCCAAACGGGCACGTACGGGCAGATAAAACCTTTCGAGTTATGTAAAGAAATAATCAAAGAACATGTTTTGCAAATATTTGCAAATAAAATAAATATAAATTTCTTTTATTTTCCGTCGAAGTTGAAAAATAGTGAAAAAACGGATAGTTTTTAAATAGTGATTTACCAAGAGGAACACAAAGCAAACAGTTAATTTTTTTTTATCATTATACATTTAATAAATACATCAATCAATACAAACAAAAAATAAGGCGATTCTTTGCCTATTTTTCGTGATATTACACCTGAAATCGCAACAAATTGACTAAAAATTGTGTGTTTTTTTGAAAACCGAAAGTCGGTCAACGGTTATATCTTCTAAACTAAAAATGTGATATTATTAAGAGTAGCATATTTGAAATCGTTGAAAAGTTTCCTATAACATGGGTTTATTCAAAACTTCGTCGGCGCACATGAAAATTTTGATTTTTGCAACCTCGTTTGCTCTACGGGCGCCACTGTGCGTCGGTTGTTCTTAACATTGTTACAATTTAGATATGTTGCAAACCGTAACGTTCGCAAATGAGAACGAAAAATATTTTTTCCGCGATATCAACATTATTAAACGGTTTCAATATTTTTATGCAACACGAAAGTTAACGTAACAGATTCCAAAATTTCTTTCGTACAAGGTATCCTGAGTCGCACCCTCAGATCACTCTTATACTTGGATATGTTATAGAGAGAATGTAAAATTGAGGGACCCGAATATTTGTGGTTGATTAAAATAGTGTTCAGGGTGCCATTCAGGATACATTGTATGAAATAAGTTCTGGAATCTGTACGTTTACTTTCTTGTTGCATAAAAATATTTAAACCGTTTAATAACGTTGATATCGCGGAAAAAATGTTCTTATTTGCGTACGTTCCGGTTTGCGACATATCTATTTTGGAACACTGTTTCGAACAACCGCCAATTTTTTTTTCCAACAGTGGGGCAAAGTACAAAATTCGGTTTTTTTCGATTTACCGGTACGAATTATATTTTAGAAACTTATCGTTTTGGAACATTGTAGAACAACCCCAGAACAATTCAGAATTTTCTTCAAAAAATTTTACTTCCAAGAATGGGGGCTAACTTCGCACACTTTTTTAAATCGTCTATTTTTTTTTTTTATTGATGGGCACATGTAAATTTTAGGCTTTGGCTGATGGAAGTGAAACAGAGGTTGTATTTTTTTTTACTAATAATCAATTAATCCATCAACATATTCCTTTTCGGTCTGAATCGTACTGAAAGATCATGAATGTCGTAGGTGCGAATGACTTTTTCTGGTACTGTGGGACGTTTTTTTTCATAAGATTCAGTTGAAAAATATGTTTTTTTTGTAAAAATTGGGCCACCATTTCTTAAATTCCAAAACAACTTTAGTTGACCGAGGCAGACTTCGAAAAAAATATATAAATACTTAATATGTGGCCCAATATATTTTTTATATAATTCATCAACATTGAACAAACCGCATTGGCTCCTTAGCTAGCAATAACTTCGTAATACATGTGAAATTTCGATTTGCCTGTTTTTAAATCCTTAGTACTAAAACAGTGAACCCATAATTGCCGTATATACAATATGTTTTGTATAGCTCTGTGAGGAAATGGTAGGTAGATTTTGCGTAAAATCGAATGTCATAGCTGCAATATCATCTCGTTCTTGCAAAGATCTTGAACGGATTAAATTTTGTTGTACAACTTCTTGGCACGTCTTTTATGGATCATTAACTGAGCTTCCATCGAACATTTTGCATTTTCTGATAAGTTTGATTGTTTTAATATTGCTGATAGTTCTTCGCAAGTTATACATATATCGACTTGTGGCCAACCAAATGTGAGGGAAAAGTTTTCATTGAAGTACTGTATGTAAAATTTGTACTTTGTACCGGATATTTTTCTTTGAACATTGAATGCATTATTTTTATACCCTATACCACCATGTGGTTTGGGTATAATGACTTTGTGCTGCTGTTTGTAACTACCACAAATATTTGACCTAGACCCATTTTTAGTTATACCGATCGACTCAGAATCACTTTCTGAGAATCACTTCCTGAGTCGATTTAGCGATGTCCGTCCGTCCGTCCTTCTGTGTGTCCATGTAAACTTTGTAATCAAACTACAGTCGCAAATATGAATATATTTTGATGAAATTTGGTATGTTAGCTTTTTTTGGCCATGTGATGAACGCTGTTGCAATTGGTGAAATTCGGCCCATGTTCAGACCTAGTCCCCACACAAATGGCATAAGTTGCCATAAGATCCAAGTTATCATATTGATCTCAGTCAAATTGGGTTTTGTATGTGTTTATTATATCCGTTAATCATTAGTCCAAAAATAATCCCTATAGGACAATTCTTAATCATAGGCCCCATATAGAGCAGCTTCCCCATCTTCACTTAAATCTATCAAAAAACAAAAATTTTCTCAAATTTGGTTTGTTTATATTTTTTCAAACTATAAGTGCCTTTAGTAAATAAGGTCCGGATCGGTCCACATTTCGACCTAGTTTCCATATAAATATAGCATCCGGTATAAACTTTTTCATATCTGCAGCCAAAAAAATTAATAACAATGCCACTCAAATTTGGTTTGTGCTTATTTCCGATATCAAATTAGTTGGACCGAAGCGATAGGGTCTCTAGGCCATGGCGTAGGGTATCGTATAGTCGGTCTAGACCGACTATAATTTTCTTACTTGTTTTTGATATCCGACAGTGCATCAAGATGTTCAATGTCTTTTCTTTCGTGGTGTGTCTTTTTCCTATGAAAGCAGAGGATGTGTTCGTATAGTTTTTGCCATATTTCAGGAGGCACTATATTTCCTTTCGGGTGATATCCTCTGTTGTCCGTAGGGCTCTCTCTTCATTAAGCCAGTCACAAAGTCTGCGAATTATGATTTCAGTGACTCCATACAGGTGGATAAATGCTCTCTTGCAGACTTTAACTTTATCAATTAAGTTTAAAGCATGGACCTGAAAAGCTCTTTGCCTCTGTGCAGAATTTCCTTTTCGAGGACGCCACTGTTTTATATGTAACTTATCAATAAGTGTATATAGGCACCGATAAAAAACATAAACTGAATAAATGTTTATGGAAAACTTGCCTGCAATTTCCACTGGTATATCTCGGCGCTATTTTTTTCCCTCTGTAATTAGTATAGGCCTGTCCTTTAACTTTAGAATTTTTCATAACATGTCTTTTTTACTTTGAGGGATTACACATTCTCTTCTTTGTCGGCTCACCATCACTTTCAGTTTCACCTGAAGACATTTTTCGCACAAAATAATTGAGTAAAAGAAATGTGAAGTTAAAAAATCTAGAAATATGACATTAATGACGATTGTTATTAAATTAGAAGATTGGAATATTGTTCAACCAATCAGAACAAAGCAAAATTTTTAAAAACTACTCTCGCCATCTAGTAGTACATGCGAAAAGCTCTTAAGTCACTCACTAATGTTGATTATGCAATGAAAGTCTTTCATGCAGTATTATTGGAAGAGGAAGGAATGTATCGACTTACGTGGTTTTTACCCAGAATATGCATCTCCATTTAGGGCAATTCCATATGTGACGGAATGACATTTTGAGCTGTCGAATTGAAGTTAAGGCTATTCTACAAAGCTATTTTGAATTGAAAATTCATTCTTCAGTTTGAAAATGATTGCTAATGATAAAGAGATTTAAAAAAAACTCGGAAACCATTTTTACACTATTTTATTCTTTTATTTTTGTGTAATTTCTCATTGTGTGACGGAATGACATTTTTGCTACCATGACTATGTCCTGGTATTAAAACCTGGGAACTTTTGTATATTAAGATTTTAAACTAATGCATATTTTAGATATGATATATAAGCAATATAAAATTATAATTTAGAGCAACTGGCCTGTAATAGTATCGAATTTATTAACTGTCTTTTGACGTGACGGAATGACAAAAGTTTCTTGGACATGTATTAAAAGAAAGTTGAATAAACAAATAAATTTTATATATATTTTATTATTTAGAATGCTTGTAAGGAATTACATTATGTAACTTGGAACGTATTTTAATATATTTTTAAACTTACTTCATATGAATGAAAAAATATTTTTTTTCATAAAAGTTGACATTTTTATGGAATTGCCCTTTAAGGAACCATTTTCAGCAAACAAAGCATGTTGGAAAAATGTGACTTAAGAGGTTTTTTCAAATAGCCGACTCAATTCTTTTCGGAAAACTTTTTTTCTCATAAAATATTCTTAAGATAAATTCAGTTTTTTTTTGTCGGCAGTATGCGGATGGAATATAATAATTTCACATACCTGCAGGTACCTGGTTATTATATTTATTTTTAAGAAATCATTATGTATTTATTTATTAGTCTATGGAATTAATCCTTACAGACTATTTACAAAAACATTTGACAATTAATGAAAAATTAAAAACCTATATTTAATGTGTTCAGACAAATTATTATTTTACTTTTTATGACATTTGTCTTTGAAAAAAAAAAAAAATCAATAAATCTATAAAGCTTATTAAATTCAATACACATTCGTCTAATCGGATCACCGTTCGCATAATTTGACCAATAAAACTGGATAGACAAAGGTGAAAAAAACCTGTTGGCCGCTGGGGGAAGTTAAATGAACAAACATCCCCTTTAATTATGTTTAAAAGAAACGAAACGTTTAGTATATATCTGGGGCTTTGTAAGGTTGAGTCTGCTGTTTATAAGGTTGAGTCTGCTGTTATACGACTAAAGATTTAATTGGTTTAAATTTAAGCTGCGAAGACAGAATGGTAAGAATTATATTTGCACCGGTTCAATGCTATCAATACGAATTTGATAGATAGGGTCCCATATAATGGAGGTATATCCAAAATCGGTCTAACAAGTGGGGTGTGTAGTGTTTTTGTTACATACAATTCATTGAACTTTTTAGACCAACGTTTTATAAAACTCAGAATTTTTCAGAGTGCCTTAGCAAATGAAAAGTTTTACAAAAATTAATATTATTAATTTTTATTTATTTTATTTTTAAAGCTTTAAATACCATAGTGAAGGAAACGGAATATTTGCAATATCTTATATCACAAAGTGGCTATTTTACATGGCCATTAATAGTTTGGTGTTAAATTTGTGAGAAAAAAACGTATTAATTTCAAAAAACATAAATTTTCATTATGACTGCAATGGTAATTTATGGTATGTTTGTAACAAATACTTATACAAAAAGTTGCCACCCAACAGAAATCCCTTTTAAAATTATTAAAGAAAAAAGCTCAACAATAATATTAATCTATTGTTTTCATCATTCATACGAAACGAAAAAAAAAAATAAATAAAACATAAAAACTGACCCCGTGCCAACATCAATCAAATGTCAATGCTCTAAATATTTTGGCTATTGTTGCCCTTTTTTTTTGCCCCATAACACCAGCTAATAATGTATGAAATACTTACGTACATACTCGTTTATAGCAGAGACTATGAGTATAGGTTACAATGGCAACTCAAAAACATATTCAAATATAAAGGCGCTACACTATGATTCAAATTTTGTAAGAAAAAATTTCAAAAATATTTATTTTTAAGGCTGCTTTTTTTCAAGTTGATTATGAAAACAATACACTGTTTGTATGCGAGTATATTGGTATTGCATTGATTTCAAAAGAATGATGTAGCGGCCAACATTTTTGGTTAACAATGTATTTTTTTTTCCCATTTTTTTTTTTCGTTTTTTCTAGGAGGTGTGTTATATTGTTATTTTTTGTATATATTTGGCATGAGGCCTAGTCATAAGGCGTTAACCATTTGAAATTGAAATCTATATATTTATATATGGTATAGTCGTTGCAGACATACATAGGCACACTAACACACTGACAAATATTCGAATACAATTGCCCTCAAGACAATTGAATATACTGAGTTAATCAAGTTTAGCTTCAGTGGAACCAAAAGTAAATAATAAAAAAAAGTAGAACAATTAGCTGATTTTCATTTGTTAACACAAAATTGTAAAAAAAAATATCTAATAATAATGTAAAAGATCGCAATGAAAGAGGCTTATTTTTGTTAACGACACCCTACTGGTTTTTTTATGTTGTACTATGTAATTTAAATATTTTGTTGTAAAAATTGATTGATTTTTTTCGAGAGTTTGTTTTGTACATACAAAAAAAAATTCCAAAAAATATTTCATTGTATATTTAATTAAAATAAGGCTTAAGGCTTGTAATCTATAATAACTTAAGCCTGTTATTATATTGTCTATCCAAAATATAAAATACATTTTTTGTCCAATTTGCATTTAAAAAAAAAAACACTAATTTGAGGTTTCTTTTTTTTTTTTTGCTAAAACTTAAATGGTTTGATGATAAAAAGTTTAACGTTTAGGAACCTGTACCTGTTATTAATAGAAACAAACAAATATTTTGTCAGTTAAGTTTTAAATTAATTTTAATGCTAATTAGCCTCGTATTTGTGTGCAATAATAAAATGTATGGAAATACTTTGTTCAATATTTGGTCAGTGAGCATCTCTACATTTATTATGTGATATATGGTAAAATCGTATGCGTAGTAACTAAAGGCAAACTAAAGCTCGGGTGCCTAAATTTGTATACCCAAAGGGGTTATATGAATTAATAGTTTATGTACTTTCGATTTTTAAACAAATTTTGTCCAGTTATCAATAATAAGCTGTCTGTTTGTTCAACTCACTTTCAATAGCTGGACAAATTGTTTATTGTAGCCGAAAAATACTGGTTTGGCAAAACAACAGATATGATCTACTTGATCACCAAGCATAAGTTAACCTTTAGCGAGACCTCGAAAAATTTCATAAATACTAATATATTTAGTTTCCGCAAAATTATACTTTTTTTGTCAATATTTGATTCTAAAGATATTTTCTTCACATTTAAATTTTTGTAACCAATAAGACTGCAAAAACTAATTTTTTTTTATTCTATTATTTGCTCTGCAGGAGAAGTAATTTATTTCCAAATTTTATAGCCTAAATGAAATATTCCGGCACAAAAATCATCCACCCCCTAAAAATAACTTAGCAAAATGTAGTTCATTAAAATGTAGTTCATTAATTTTAGTCTTCAAAATTTTAGGATAGTATTAATAATATGTACAAGGGTGAGTGAAGAAGTCTTTACAGCATTTTTGAAAAATATAAATTCGTGCTATCATCAAAATCTTCTAGTTGAAAGGCGAAGACCTAGAGATATCAATGAAGAGTTAGATGAATTTCCCGCACTAACGTTTATAACTATGTGAAATTTGGTAAATGAATTGCATCCACAAATGACGTATCTACTTCATTCTGGGCACCCAGCGGAGACAGTTACTTCGGAAACTATCAATAAAATCCACGATATTGGTTTGAGTGACCGATGAATTATATCACTTTGTTCAGGCATATCACTTGGTTCAGTGAGATGGGGACCACCAGGTTATTCTTCCATGAAGAAAACAAAGACAGTGAAATGGGGTGTCGAGCAATTGCCACGGTTTTTTGAATATTCATAGAATTATTTGGATTAACTTCTTGAAAAAATTAAAAAAAAAATAAATTAAGAAAATTCTTCATAAATAGTAGTAGTAGTAATTCGTTATTGCAAAATGTTTTTGTTTTGTTTTTTCTAAATAACATTTAAAAAAAAGTAAATATCTTAAAGAATATATGGGTTAAACCATCTGAACTAAACTTAAAATATGGCTGTTTTTTACATCACTGTTTCCAAATTGGCTGAATTTTAGCAGGATTAAAGTGTATCCGAGAAATAAGAAAAATCCTAAATTTAAGTTCACTGACGCATCTGGATCCGGAAATATGAGGTCTTGAATATCGGGAAAAACTATAAAAATGTACAAAGTTGTACTTACTTAATTATCATTTTCTGGAAAAGTATTATAGATACGCAACTCATCAAGGTTGCATTTGAAAGGTTAATTAATTACCTTTAATTTGATATACAACATGATTTTTTTTTTTTTGGAAAGGTCAAAGGTCACATCTCTTGACCTATAATTCGGGAGGCTATAGCTGTAAAAACGACAATTTTAAAAATCTGAAAAAAATATATGTTTAAGATTGGTTCCTTCCCTAAAGTTCCAAAAAATTTCAGACTGGGGGTATGCTTGGATCCAGAAATATTTATCATAGAGTAAAGGTAGATATTTAACAAGTGAATTATTATTATTATGAATGCTGTTGTTGTTGGCGTTGTTGGCGTTGTTGATATTATTATGATGAATGCTGTTGTTGTTGTTGGCGCTGTTGACATTATTATGATGAATGATGTTGTTGTTGTTGTTGTTGTTGACATTATTATGATGAATGCTGTTGTTGTTGTTTAGTTTTATTACAAATGTTTTCAATTACAAATTTGCTATCAGCGGAATAAATTTTAGCTTGTAATTGTGTTTTTGAAATTGGTATGAAGCTGTGCTGCTTTTGAGTTCCCGGAATTGTACGTAATCCTAGAAATCTATCAGTTAGCAATTTCTCTTCTTCTTCATAATCTTTTTCCGTTAAATATGCAAAGTTGCAGTTCTGAAGAGTTTGCTGACACCAATTATACAAGTGGAGAGGAGTAGTTATCTGATCTTCGAATGGACGTTGCAAGCTGGCTCTTCGTGCTTCACGCTTTACCGTTCCCCCAAGACCATCACTAGGTCCTTTGCCGTGACTGGTAGCAAAGAAATGCCACTCAGCGGAACAATTAAAATCTTCGCTATGATGGCATAAATTGGCAAAGTTTTTTTTATTTTTAAATTGAGCGCAAGAACCGTCCGAAAAATAAAAAATTTTCTTTGGTATTTTCAAAAACTTGTTTTTTAAAAACTCATTTAGGTGGCGATGAAATAAATGAACTGCTATGGTATTATGTATTAGACAGTCTGATATTATTATAAAATTTGTAGTTTCTAATTTTCCATTTGATTTGTAATAAATTGTATTGGGTATAGTGTGGCCTGGCTATTATTCCATAAAAATCCTTGCACAGAATCCTGAACCACAAAAGTTGCATTTTCGGAGAAGTCGCAAATTACTAAATACTCATTTTCTTCCAACGCAGACTTTTTGTGAGCCATAAATGCACCCTGCTCTTTAGATACGAATGAATGGGGTAGCAGAGTTTGCAGTTTTTCGCATAAAGAATCCAGAAAAGAATCAGTTTCTTTAATAATAGTTTCCAAAGAGTCTACACTTATCCACGGTTTATATATGATTTCATCAATTTCATTTTCTAATAATAATTCACCAAGTTTCTCTTTAAAATTTTGTATATCTGGACACATGCTACATCTGCCAAGGTAGCAATTTGGTGATGGGAGATTGCATATAAGTCTTTTTAAACAATCTTTATAAGTTTCCAGCACAAAATCCTGCACATTTTCTGTCAATTTTTTCAGGTTTATTGCGTGGAGCATTAGTTTTGTATTTTGATGTATTTTACAAACACATACATTATGGCTTCCTGACGCATCTGCTAGAACCACATTTTTTGGCCGAAGTTCACAAAATTTAGAAATTCCAATAGTTATCCCTTCATGTTTTTCTTTAAATAAAGCATAAACTTCTCGAAGATTTCCGGGTAAAAGTCTTTTATTTTTTTTACTTTTACACCATTTTCTGTTATTGACACGTAGTCTTTACATCCTGGTAGGCATCTGCTGATATCATCAGTTTCATAAAAGATTTTCACCACATCAACAATTTCTAATGGCAATCGTTTTCCAAGTTTTGGATTCGGTGTACTCAATACGCCTTCTGTCTCAACCAAGTTTTTTACATTTCGTGCCATGAAATTTGTTATTTGAAATTCCTCCTCCATTCTTTTCAATGTCCAGCTTTTAGGTAAAATAGTTAAAAGTTGAATTTTATCACTGTTTTTAGTTATTGATTTAAACTTTTCTTTTAGTTGTTCGATTATTTCCGATTCTGGGCATACGTGAGAGGTTGAAGGTGTTGAATTTGGGAAAATGTTGGTTTTAATTGATGTTGTTATTTTTTCTAACTTTCTAGTTGTATACCCTTTTAATGGAATTTTTCTCGAACATATTGGAGATTCTTGTAAATATGTTAAACTTTCGTTTAACTTAGAAATTCGAACATCTCCCGAAACTGATGCTTCACTTTCCGAGTCTGAAGTCTCGTTTTCTGGCTCGTTCATAGATTGAATATTATTGTTTACACTTCCTTTTAATTTATAAAGTTCTCTTCTGCATATATCACATATTTTATTTGATATTGAAATGTTATTACTAATTCCAGTCATCCAATGCTGAACTTTTCGAAGTCCTCTTGCATTCCGGACATTAACAACTTTTTTAAATGGATTACAACAATATATTGTATTAAATGACATATTGTTTACAGAGGCAAAAAACAATCACTTTGAACACTTTGATTTTATAGCAACACATGTGGTTTTTTAAAGCAACGTGCTTAGAATGGTTTTTTTTCGTGGTGCTTCCTTTGACCTTTCGTTTTTCAATAATTTCTCTATATCCAAGTTATTTGACACTACGAACCACACCCGACAACATTTATACTGTTGTCTCGCTCTAACATAATTACCTGTCAAACCAACCCTAACACAGGTCTGAGTACAGTACAGAGCTAAAGAACCAGAATCAAATAGCGGCGTGCGTGCATAGCCCTCCGACGCTTACGAGCACTACCAACCACATTCATAAACAGTAACAGTAACAGCACCGACTTTTTAAATATCTACCTTTACTCTATGATAAATATTTCTGGATCCAAGCATACCCCCAGTCTGAAATTTTTTGGAACTTTAGGGAAGGAACCAATCTTATACATATATTTTTTTCAGATTTTTAAAATTGTCGTTTTTACAGCTATAGCCTCCCGAATTATAGGTCAAGAGATGTGACCTTGGACCTTTCCAAAAAAAAATCATGTTGTATATCAAATTAAAGGTAATTAATTAACCTTTCGAATGCAACCTTGATGAGTTGCGTATCTATAATACTTTTCAAGAAAATGATAATTAAGTAAGTACAACTTTGTAAATTTTGACCTTTTTTACGATTTTCAAGACCACATATTTCCGGATACAGAAGTGCCAGTGCCCTCAAACTTTGCACTTATTTTAGTTCTGTAATAATCTGTCTTCCTACGAAAAATCATACAATTTGGAGAAGGTAGTGTACACCCATTGGTTGATTTGACATGGAATTACCCATATGTATATTATAAAATTAATTACTCTATTCAAATATTAGCATTTTGCGATAACATAGAGCATTGATTATGTACTGAAGTACACACCGCCAGTTGTTTTCACCATTTAAAATTCTAACTAATTCTTCCTCTGATATTGTTATTTTTCGAAACCAATACTGTCGAAAGTTGTTTAAAACGGGACATTTACCAATGAAGTGTTGCATATTTTCAATTTCTTTCGTTACACAGTGAGCAGCGTTTTACGATTCTTCTTAAATGGCGAGATGCATTGAGTTCGATTAGGTCACAGCGTGCCTTGAATATCTACATGATATTAGCCTGATTGTTGTTTTGATGGATATATAGATGTGCCACTGATGGGTCCAATTTAGGTTAGGTTAGGTTAGGTTGATAAGAGGAGCTATGTATATACATAGCTCATATCCGTTGTGTCCGGATATACACCTAAGCCAGTAGGTCGGCTTGTTGTGCGCTCTACATCTCTACGTTCATCCGGTTATCTACCCCTCTGTTAACTTAGAAATTCGGTTTCATCAGCAAATTTCTTGAGTATTTTCCAGCTTATCTCCCTAAGACCCGTCAGGCCTGGTAAGATGTCGTTGGATAGATGTCTGACCCTTGTTCTCGCAAATGCAGGACAGTAGCAGAGGTAGTGTTCTAGGGTTTCGTCATGCTCTCCGCAAGCTCTACAAATGGCTGATTCCGCCCGTCCTATACGGTATAGATGAGCCCTCAGCTCAGAGTGTCCAGTGAGGATGCCAATTACCCTACTTAGTTCTACCCTGCTCAGATTCAGGATCTCCCTAGTTCTTGTAATGTTGTGAGAACCCCATAATATCTTTGTAACCTTACCCACGTCAGTCTCTTCCCAAATTGATACATGCGAACTGGTCGCCCAGTCTGCCAGTTCCAATTTGAGAGACTTGAAAGGTTTTGGGTTTTCCAAATTAACTCTTTCCAGGAAAGAGCCTTTCCTGGCCAGTTCGTCAGCAATCTCGTTTCCCATTATACCACTGTGTCCTGGGATCCAAACGATTTCAAGTCTGCCTCTTCTGGAGAAGTTTGAAATCTCCTCCTTACACTCGAGGATAGTCCTTGATCTAGTTTTGTCCGCGGATATCGCTCTGATAGCCGCTAGACTGTCCGTAAATATTTTCATGTCTCCGGGACTTGGGGGATCCCGTGCGTCCAATTTACTATAAAATGATTCTGTTTGCTGTAGTCTGTTTATTCGAGTTTGTTTATTTTTACTTTTTATAGATTCTATGGATTCTTCGACCGTTATATTGGGTGTCCATTGTATATTATGTTCTTCACTTAAGCGCCCCGGTAGGTGAGTAGGCAGCGTGCTCGCCTATCACGCGAGGGGTCATGGGTTCGATTCCCACCAGAGGCTTTAGTCTGTCGCTGCAAAAAAAAAGGAACACACTTCTTCTTTCCTCCTTAGACCTATTTTCCTGAGATCAACACAATGCACTACATCTGTAGGGGGCATCCCCTGAGTTATGAGGTTGCCTAGAATCAGTGAATTCAAAAAGTGTACGTTTAATAGAACATAAATGGAGCTGAATGTGTAGAGATGCGCATCATCCATTCCAGACTCAAGCAGAAGAGAATAATTTGGTGTAAATTTGGGAAGCCTTAAGAATACGTTTAATAAAGAATCTTTGTAGGCTATCAACTTCTTTCAAGTAAGAATGGCCCCATATTTGCCCACCATACGACAGAATGAACCGACATACGGCATTAAATAGATGTGTTTTTGATCGAAGAGAAATATCATTTTTGATGAGGAAGATACTCCATGTTGAATTTATAAAATTTTTTCCCGAATTATTTCATTTTTCTACATGTTTTGTAAATACACATTTTGGGGTTAGTGTCAGGCCAAGGTAAAACGATATTCTGTGATATTTTCTATTTCTGTTCCTCTGTAAGTCCATTTTTCATTTTTGGCTATCCATCCACCATTTATGAACCATAATCTTAGATTTTAGTAGACTTACTTCAAGGTTCCAATAGCTACAGTATTTCTCTATATTGTTAATCATATTCTGTAGAACCTTAACATCATCTGATCTATGAACGATATCGTCAGCGTATAACAACAATCTTATATTCATATTACCAATAAGTATTCGTAATCCACCTCCTAGTTCTTCATGTAGGTCATTTATATTTTTCCAGGAAGTTTACCATTTTTGTAGATGCTCCTATTGCATACAGTTTAAACATCAACGATTTTCTAACGACTTTAGCAAACGCTGCTTTTAAATCCACAAAAACTGCTTAGACTTTTCTCTTTTCTTTAAATTTTAGGTGTACAATTGTTGTTAATTATATATATTGTCTACTGTGGAACAATTTTTTCTGAAACCCGCTTGATATTCAGATAGGGGTTTGTGTTGATCTACCCAGTTATATGGTCTTTCTGATTCATAAACGATATGCCTCTGTCATTACTCGGTTCATTTGTATCACCTTTTTTAAAGACTGGAAATATTACGCTGGTCACGAATGATACATCCGATTGCATATTATTGTACATCATATTGTAAGCCTTTGCAAGTTCAATAATTAGCCCATTCGGCGCATTTTTGAAAAATACATAAGGAATTCTATCTTCATATATATAGTCAAACAAAAATTTATTATCCATCAATATAATACCCGGATGCATGCTTGAGCAGTTTCAATAGTAAAAATTAATAGTATTAAATTATGTACTCTATATTGATGTTCTGAAAACAATACTACACCCAATGTTGTCATAACTAAGAGAAAAAGGGTTAGTTTTCAGAAATGCTTTAGTGAGATCGGTTGGTGAATAATTGAGTTGAGTGATCGCTAAATATTTAAATCGCAAGTGAGAGGTCAATAAATTTGAAACCGTTGTGGTAAGAGACGTCCAAGTTTTTAATTTACATAATATTAAAGTAATCTAACCCATAAAAACAAAGTTTTTATTAAAACTCTTTCTTTCCTTATGCATATAAGTTTTGAATCTCTCCGTGACTGTGCGTGACTTTGCGTGACTATTTTAGAAATAATCTTTGGTCACAACAAGTCTATTGACAGTCACTCCGTGACTGGACGTGACTATGCATGACTATTTTCAAGTTAATATTTGGTGACAACAAGTCTGAGGGGAATGGTTTTTAAATCACTTCGTGACTGTGTGTGACTATCTTAAAATTAATCTTTGGTCACAACAAGTCTATGGATAAAGTTTCAGATCGATCGGAGAAAGGGAAGTGAGGTTTTAATCTTTCCGTGACTGTGCGTAACTATGCGTGATTGTGCGTGGCTATGTCAAAATAAATCTTTTTTCATGCCTAGTTGGTCGACCAAGTTTTAGATCGATGGGATAATGGGTTTTAAAGCACTGGGTTTTAAAGCACTCCGTGAATGTGCTTAACTATTAATATGTAGTCACAACAAGGCTATGGGCCAAGTTTCAAATCAATCGTATGAAGGGGAATGGGGTTGCCCCATGGCAGACAGACAGATAGCCAGATGGCTGCCGCACAGTGGTCAATTTCGCGAGATAGCGGTCAAAACTCTATAACTTTTGACCGGATTGGTATTTTTTTACGCAATTTATTTTGTTTAATAGGAGGGACTTTAAGCTTCAATTTGCGTGTTCAAACGTAAAAATCGACTGATAGGAACGTAAGTAATTTGGAGTTAAAAATGCATTTTAATTTTTTGTTGAGTTTCCATGTAAAAGTTGAATATTTTGACATTTTAAATAGGTATTTTTTTTATAATTTCTTATTTTCTTCAATCGTATTTTACAACCAATACTTATTTATTATTCCTAAACTTAATTTTGGTCAGAAAATGCCAACATTTGGCCCCTGACATTTATTAATCTCAATATTCACAGGGGCCAAAGGTTGGTTTTTTTGGAAGAAAGCTAATTCTTGTGAGGATTAAACTGAAAAATAACACTGAAATTCCCAACAATATCAATCCCATTTGGATATATTATATACAGAACACAACATCGATAAAATTTTAAGTAAACTTTTACTATTGATTTAAAGTGCACATATATTTTATTTAAATGTATTAATAAAAATTTATACTAAAATTAGAAACAAATTATAATCTTTAAACTAGTATTAATTAAACAATATTAGTAAAAATTTCTTCCAAATAGCTTTGATTTTCATTTTGCAGTAGTTGTTTAGCTTCTTCATCTAACTCTAATGAGGTTGATTTCCATTTTTGTCGAATACTGGACATATATGGGTCTGATGTGCACAACAAAATATTAATAAGATCTTCATTAGTACAATATCTGGAAATTTTTCTTGTATTGTGCTCGCGAAAGAATCTGTAGTCTTTGTTCCTTTTTTCTTGGGCTTCTTCTGAGAGATCTCCAATTGGAAGCATATTGTGCTGAATTATTTGTTCCCCATGGAACAAAATTTTGTGAACTGTGGTTGGCATATGTCTCCAAGAATATTTTTGGTTATAAAGGGTTGCTGTCTCATTATCATACTGACCAAATTTTTTTGCATCTATCTTTTTGCTACATGCTATAACTTGTAATATGATTTGGAATCGTCGTATTAAATCATAATCTACTCCAGTTATAGAAGCTGCAGTTTCTGGATCGGAAAAAAATCTCCTTTCTGTGTTTCCATCATTAGCATTTCCTTCTCCTTGCTTGGGTTGGTCAATTATAAGGCATATCTCATGGTATTTTTCTTGAATATCTTTTTTTTTTGCTTTCTTTTTTCCAAATTTTCTTTGTTGTTTCTCACTGCTTCGCCTAACGGGCCAAATTCCAAATCGTATCCCAATTTAAGAATATGCTCCATAAAACGAATTCTAGCATGAAGAGGTGACATTCCAAATTCATATGCTTCATTAAAACTATCGTCTTGTGTTGGTGGTTGGCTCAATTGACTTGATGTTTTTTGGCATATGGTGCAGCTTGACGATGACTTTGTTTTGGATAAAGCTTGTGCAATTTTTCCATCAATCATTGTGAGACACATTTTAAAATTTACTTCAATGTCTTGGTTATCAAATTTGAATGTTACTGGTTGAAGTTCTTTAATTTGATCATTTATTTTTTGAACTTCTTCATCTGTGACATCTTGAGTCTCCTTTTTGTAAGCAAACTTTATTGGTCTACAAAATTTTGTTGACGAGGGAATTTCATTCTTCCATACATCTATCTCTGCAGCTCTACTAGTTGACGGCTCTGAACCAATATAAGTTTTTGTTAAACGTAATGGAACGAAAGAAATCATGAATAAATTGGCATCTGATGAATTTTCCGCATTACATTGTTTGTATTGTTTCTGGCCAGAGGATCCATCATATCCCCATTTAGAAATTAAATTCATGCTGCAATTTTTAAACTTCTTTAAATAGTCAGCATCAAATGTCTTTAATAATCGTTCTGCAGTGTGTTCAAGAAGATCCTGCAATTTTATTTCTGCTGAACTTGAAGTTACACTAATAGCAGTTGGTGAAGGTAAGCAATCTTTTTTGGCAGAAACTATATCTCGATATGATGGAAAAATTCCACAATTTTTTTCATTGGTTCGCTTCCGCAATTCTGTATATTGGTTTTTAGTCATTTTCAAATCCAAAAATAGTGCAAATGCTTCTTCTGGAGTAAATTTATTTTCTTCAGCTGGGGCTTGCTTCCACTATTTTTTCAATGATAGCAATTTTACCCTTTTTATACCCTATACCACTATGTGGTTTGGGTATAATGACTTTGTGCTGCTGTTTGTAACAACCACAAATATTTGACCTACACCCATTTTTAATTATACCGATCGAATCAGAATCACTATCTGATTCGATTTATTGATGTCCGTCCGTCCGTCCGTCCGTCTGTGTGTCCATGTAAAGCTTGTAATCAAACTGCAGGTCGCAAATATGAATATATTTTGATGAAATTTGGTATTTAATCTTTTATCGGCCATGGGATGAACGCTGTTGAAATTGGTGAGTATCGGTCCATGTTCAGACCTAGCCCCCATACAAATGACCCCTATGAAATCAACATAAATTGCCAAAAGATCCAAATTATCATACAAATCTTAGTCAAATTTGGTTTGTATGTATATATTACATTCATTAATCAGTAGTCCAAAAATGATCCCTATTGGACAACTCTTAGTCATAGGCCCCATATAGAGATGCTTCCCGATCTTCACATAAATCTATCAAAAACAAAAATATTCCACTGATTCTTCTCAAATTTTGTTTGTATATATTTTTGCAAAATACAAGAGACTTTACCAAACGTGGTCAGGATAGGTCCATTTTTGGACCTAGTCCCCATATAGATATAGCATCCGATATGAACTTTTTCATATCTGCAGCCGAAAAAATTAATAAAAGTCCCACTCAAATTTGGTTTATGCTTATTTTCTATATCCAGTTAGCTGGGTCTAAGAGATAGGGTCTCTAAACGCATGGTATAGGGTATCGTATAGTCTGTCTAGACCGACTATAATTTTCTTACTTGTTAGTTTTCGATGGTTGAATTTTATGCAGAAACGAATCCTTTATGATGCTACAAGAAACTTCTTCATTGATATGTTTAAGCTTGCGTCTTTGTGATCTTTAACTACAATTATCAATTGGCTTTGCTGGTCGACCACCTTTTCCAGTTTCCGTGGTAGTTACTGATGGCTTTTTAAAAATAAGTTTATTTCTTAGCCATTCTTGGTTGCGTGAGTAAAACAATTTCTTGTTTCTGGAACATTGATTGTACCGTTTTCTTAAAGTATTTAAAAAGTTTTTTATTTTTAAGTTATGAATTTTAATTTCTTGTTTGTCGCATATTTTGAAGAATGGATTATTCATTCTATGTAAAATAATGTCGTTTTCATCTTTCCGTTCAAAATATATATCAGATAGAACACTATAACTGAATTTAGCCATTGTTTAAACAATAATGAAGAAAAAAAATGAATGCATGGATTAATATACTATTGCTCGAAGTTTCAATATGATCTTTTTTACCTCTTTGAAACATAATATAACAGGTAGTTGGTTTGACCAGTTATTTCCATTGGTTTTAAATTTATTTGCAATTTTCACGTATTTAAGTTGTGTAATATTAGATGGCAATAAAATCTTTTTTACCTTTTCCAAATGAATTGCCAGATACCACATAATTTGAGAGTTCTATTGTCATTTTTGTCAAAATTTTGATACACCCTTCTATGTGGACTAGGTCCAAATATGGGCCAACTTCTCCTAATTTCAACAGAATTATTTTTTGAGTCAATAAGAACTCTTGTACAAAATTTCATCAAAATATATGCATAATAGCCACTTTCACATACAAATAACTTCTCAAAAAATATGACGTGCATTTGTACCGAATATCTTACCTTGGGTCAGAAAAATTGCTGTAGCTCAAAAAGTGCAGTCCGGATGCATGGACATGTATATATAGGAATGTAGGGGAGAGTTAGGACTACAAAATAGTAAATTTGTGTTTTGACTCAGCTTGACGCTTGACTCACAGGAGTTGTGCTCTATGAAGTTGGAAATTTCCGAGAAATTTGACCTTTTAAAAAAAAAAATTTTAATTGTTCTGAAAACAGTAGAGGAAATAAGTTAAGGAAATAAGTTAAGTTACAACATAAAATTTATCTCGTCCAAAAATCTTGAAAAACAAAAAAGTTATGAGCATTTAAACTTTAAAAATTAACTAAAAATATCATAAATTTACTAAGTTCTGAAAAAGCCCATTTTGGACCACCCTGTTCTCAGTGAAATAGTTGAAATAGAGTTCTAATTTTTTGGCTCCCGAGGTTTACTACTGTCTACTTTCATATGAGTCTAATAACTTTAAAATCGGAGAACAAAAACCAAAAGGAGTTTTGGCCGCTATCTCAAAATATTGACCACAGTGCGCCGAACGTATTGCCCTCCGTAGTGTTTTCGATAAAACTGGAGTTATTCAGTTTCGTAAATCTTTAGCCGCATTGGATTATCAATTAGTGGCCAGTGGTGGTACTGCAACTCCTTTACTTACTGCTGATTTATACGTTAAGAATGTTTCCAATATTACCGGAGCCTCTCAAAGTTGGGTGGTGGGATAAAAACTTTACATTTTACTTTTATTTATTATTACTATAATCCATGTTCGTATGTGGAACATAGGGCCGCAAAAAAAATTTTCCAATCACTTCTTCTTAATGCAAACAATTTTATTTCATTCCACTTCGTCTCCATGTTTGAGCTGGTCTGCCTCTAAGTCGGCTACCCGGTGGGTTCGATTCAAGTGCTTCTTTGGCAATATTGCCTTGAGGCCTCCTCAAGGTAAGACCTATCCAACGACAATTCCTGCTTTCAATTTCATTATCCATTGGCTTTTGATTGCACCTTTCGTGCAGATGTTAGTTCGAGATTATGTTTGGCCAACGGACTGGCAAGATTCTCCTAAGACATCTGTTTCCGAATGCCTGAATTTTGTCAATGGCTCTTGCAGATGTATTCCATGTTTCGCACCCATAGAGCAGTAAAGATTTTACATTAGAGTTTTTTGGTGCTACGTTTAATCTGTGATGATTTCCATATGTTGCTCAAGGCTCCAAATGCTTGTCTTGCTTTTTTCATCATGTTATAAATATCTATTTCGGAGCCCCCGGTTGCTGTTAATATACTACCGAGATAGTTAGATTCCGATACCTCTTCCAGTGGTGTGTTGTTTAAGATTAAGTGTGTTTATTTCCTGCGTTTATGCGCATGGATTTGGTTTTCGGGCTATTGACTGCAAGACCAGCCCTTTTCGGGTACTTGGTTTAGTTTGTGTTGCATGGTGGACTGCTGATGGGTTAAAAGACATATGTCAACAGCGTGGTCACCGTCCTCTAACCAGCTATTGAAGCCCCGTTTGTTTCCCGAGTCGCAGCTGTCATAATTTTGTCCAACACAATATTGAAAAGCAGAAGTGACAGGATACATCACTGTCTTACCCCCGTTTGAATTTTAATGTTTTGGCTCGTCAGACCATCGTGCAAGAGCGACAGTAGGAATAGTCGTACATTGATTTTATAAATTGAATTATTTTCTTATTTACACCTTTGCATTGTACTATGCATGGTGATAAATTTGCTCACTTCTCTCCATCTGATCAGGCCGATATGCGAAAACGTAATTTTCATTACATCAGTGTTGTGGTACGCAATTTATATCGCTTTGTTAATACTGTGTCCAAACCGGATGTTGCTGTGGTCGATATGATAGAAAATATTGATACTGATGGTGTTACTCTTTTGAGAGCCGCTGCCAAAAACCATGATCGTGTTACTTTTATTTGCAGGGCTTGAGATTATGGCAAAGTTTTAAAGGAAATTGAAGAGAATGGTGATACTTTGGATACTCGCAACATTTTAGCTTTAGGAGCCATTTCCCACACAACCACATATACTGCCGATTATTTCCGTCAATAATATTCAAGTTGTGTATCTCAATTAAATTTGAGATATGACATGAATACTCACCAGAAACCAGATCAATTTTTACACAATTGGAAAATTTACCTTTACGTGTAGTAAACGCCTCTCCTGGTTTCATAAATCTCTGCGGTGCTTTAAGCGGTTTGCAGTTGCTTAAAGAATTAAAAAAGGCTTTAGGTCTACAGCTGGCGATGTTGCTGGTAATCCTTTAAGCAAGTAACAAGCCTAACTCGTTATGATTGATGATTTATATGATTCTTTAACGCCTTTGGTTACTTCCTATGGTAGAGCTAGAGGTGCTGCTCGTATGTGCTCCTTTGGTAATTTTATTGCGTTATTTCATATCTGTGATATTGTGACGGCTAAAATTATTCTTCCCGGTTATGGAAATTTTGGAAATTTTAAAGAATAAGTAAAACGGTTCATATTGTATCTTGGAGATATATCCCAATTTTGAACCTTCTGCTACATAGCGTAAAAGTATTTATGTTTTAACTTTGGAACAAAAACGTAATGATGGTATTATCAATCCATCGTTCTTTAAAATGTTGTTACTAAAAGCAATAAATTATCGCAAGCTGCTGTAAGGGATTTAAATGTACCACCATTGTTTTGAAATTCACCCAAATTAACTCAGTATGTTATGCTTGTGATGGCCAAGAGATTATAATTGGTTCTGGTTAACAGTCACGAATTCATTGTACATGTACGGACAACATCCTACTGAATTATTGTATGCTGTTGATAATTATGTTAATGGAATCATGGGCTAGGATATGCCGTTTGCTCAATTTGAAGCCATGTTTAAAGTAGTTCCCGCTTAACTGACAGCTGAGGAAAAATCGGCCTGGTGCAAGGAATTGAAAGGTGTTGCTTTAGGTTAAGATGCTTTCTTTCCGTTCAGAGATAACATTGATGGCACTCTCTTGAGTGGGGTTTAGCTTACTGCTAGTCCTTTAGGATCTACCAATGATGCTGCCTGTGGTGAACATTGGCTCGTATTAATTTAAGTTTGTTCCGTCATTATTTTTATACCCTATACCACTATGTGGTTTGGGTATAATGACTTTGTGCTGCTGTTTGTAACAACCAAAAATATTTGACCTAGACCCATCTTTAATTATACCGATCTAATCAGAATCACTTTCTGAGTTGATTTAACAATGTCCGTCCGTCCGTCCGTCCGTCCGTCCGTCCGTCCGTCCGTCTGTGTGTCCATGTAAAGCTTGTAATCAAACTGCAGGTCGCAAATATGAATATATTTTGACGAAATTTGGTATATTAGCTTTTATCGGCCATGGGATGAACGCTATTGAAATTGGTGAGAATCGGTCCATGTTCAGACCTAGCCCCCATACAAATTACCCCTATGAAATCGACATAAATTGCCATAAGATCCAAATTGTCATATAGATCTTACTCAAATTGGGTTTGTATGCGTTCATTACATCCACTAATGAGTAGTCCAAAAATGATCCCTTTGACCCCATATAGAGCTGCTTCCCGATCTTCACTTAAATCTATTAAAAAACAAAAATATTGCACTGATTCTTCTCAAATTTTGTTTGTACATATTTTTGCAAAATACAAGAGACTTTACCAAACATGATCAGGATCGGTCCATTTTTGGACCTAGTCCCTTTATAGATATAGCATCCGATATGAACTTTTTCATATCTGCAGCCAAAAAAATTAATAAAAATCCCACTCAAATTTGGTTTTTGCTTATTTTCAATGTCCAGTTAGTTGGGCCTAAGAGATAGGGTTTCTAAACGCATGGTATAGGGTATCGTATAGTCGGTCTAGACCGACTATAATTTTCTAACTTGTTTTGTTTGTAACTTTTTCTGTAGTAGATTTAGGTTTATCATTCTTTTTTGCTAAAAAACAATTAGACATATATTTTTAAAAATACATGGAGTCGATCCATTCGAAAGTAAAGTGGTGGATTCGTATCAAAGCTTGTTACATTTGGTTTCGATATTGACTTCTCTCGATTTATATCGAGTTTTCTCAGAGACCGCACAATACGTGTTGTTATTGATGGGTTCTCACCAAATGGGTTTTTGCTTAATTCATGGGTATTCAGGGTTCCCTTCTCTTTTGCTAATCTTGTTTGAACGACCCTTTTGGTCAAACCTTTTTACACTTTCTTAGGTCAGAGCAACATTTGTCTTTAATTATACCCTATACCACTATGTAGTTTGGGTACAATGACTTTGTGTTACTGTTTGTAACAACCAAAAATATTCGTCCTAGACCCATCTTTAATTATACCGATCGACTCAGAATCACTTTTTGAATCGAAATAGCAATGCCCGTCCATCCGTCCGTCCGTCCGTCCGTCTGAGTGTCCATGTAAACCTTGTAATCAAACTACAGGTCGCAAACATGAATATATTTTGACGAAATTTGGTATGTAAGCTTTTATCGGTGAGAATCGGTCCATCTTCAGACCTAGTCCCCATACAAATGACCCCTATGAAATCGACATAAATTGCCATAAATTCCAAATTATGATATAGATCTTAGTCAAATTGAGTTTGTATGTGTTTATTACATCCATTAATCAGTAGTTCAAAAATAATCCCTATAGGAAAATTCTTAGTCATAGGCCCCATATAGAGCTGCTTCCCGATCTTCACCTAAATCTATCAAGAAACAAAAATATTGCACAGATTTTTCTCAAATTTGGTTTGTATATATTTTTTCAAAGTATAAGTGACTTTACCAAATATGGTCAGGTTCGGTCCATTTTTCGACCTAGTCCCCATATAAATATAGTATCCGATATGAACTTTTTCATATCTGCAGCGAAAAAAATTAATAAAAATGCCACTCAAATTTAGTTTATGCTTATTTCCTATTCCAATTAGTTGGACCGAAGAGATAGGGTTTCGAAACCTTGGTATAGGGTATCGTATAGTCGGGCTAGACCGACTATAATTTTCTTACTTTCAATTGTTGGCCAAGCCTTTTGGAGTTTGGGGGCAAAAGACACTCAGTCAAAACCTGTTAACAATATAAGAGTGGGGTAAAGCGAATAAGGTTGAAGAAGACTCAGTGTTGTTTGTTGACCCACAGGGCGTCGGATTTAACAATGTTATCTGTATATATGGGTGGTATAGGTATTGAGGAATCGGATACTCTTGATGTTCTGGGTATGAGAATTCAATGCGATGTCCGTTGGAATGAACATGTTTTTCAAGTGTTGAAAGAAGCATTCAAGTGTCTTGGTTTTCTAAAACGGTGCAAAAATTCTTCGCTTCTTCTGATCTCCTTAATATCTGTACCACTTACATCCGACCGAAAATATAATACAATTGCGAAATATGGGCAGGAGCTTCAAAGTCTATTTTCAAAGTCTATACTGGACCGTGTGCAAAGGAGAGCATTGAAGCTCATTAATGAGAGTGGGTTATCCATCGTCGGAATGTGGAACATCGTCGGAATATGGGTTATGTTCCATAGATACTACCATGGGAAATATTCTTCTGAGACTAGCGAACTTATTCCAAGTGCCCAAGATTCAGTTCGCTCTACCCGCTTCTCTTCATTTGCAGTCTATTATGAAGTTGACCGCACAACGGATTACAGAGGAATTCGTTTATCAGTCAAACTAGCCGTATAAGCAATAAAATACCGGCACACTTAGCAATCTAATAAATTTTAAGTCAAATATCCATAAACACTACTCCTTGTCCATCCCATAACTTATTTTCCTGAGAGCAACACTATGCACTGCATCTGTAGGGGTCATCGCCTGAGTGTAGGTCAATAATTAAAAATAAAAAAATTTTACAGTAGTTATAGTCCACCTACTCCTCAGAGTGCAGAAACAGATAATGGGCCTTGCTGAAGAATGAAATGAGAGCTCATCAATAGCACTGCCTAGTATCTTCAGTCTGAGTTGGAATTTTGCACAGCCCAGAATGGCTGTCAGCCAATCAGCCCGTTTTTGGAACTTTTTTCCTAAAAGAATTATTGATTTGCCACGTCAATAACAAAGTTCATGTGCAGGACTCGACGTTTGCATTATTATCACATTTGATTGTAATTTTATATATCCCACTTACAGTTATATTAAATAAATAAACAAACAAAAATAAAAAAATAACAACCTCTTAAGCCAACCACAGAAAATATTGAAGTGTAGTGTGTGGTCTGCAAAATATCGTTTATAGCTTAATACGCTTAAGCAATACTTTTAAGCTAAACATTTATGGCAGATAAATCAGAACAAATGCCTCTTATAAAACAAATCTATTTATAATGTTTTCAATTAAACACTTATTATCAAAACGTTCCCACACAAATCATTTTTTATTTTTATTTGTGTGTGTGTTTGTTTTGTTTTTTTTTATAAAGATTTTATATTTTAAATAACAAATAACAAATAAGGAAAAACTTGTCAATATTCAAGCGAAAGTGTTAAATCATATAAACACCCACCCATTTTATGTTTGCGGTTAAGACCGTGCCCATTTCAACACTTTATTTTGCAAAGCATCAAGTTTTTCCTTAACATTTCAAGTACAACAAATTGTAATTTATATTTTTCATAAAAAAATAAATAATTTTATACCCTGCACACCACTATGCAGAGGGTATATACAGGTTTGTCAATCCGTTTGTAACGCTTAGAAAAATGCATTTGGGACCCCATAAAGTATATATATATTCTGAATCCTTATAACAACTCGAGCCGATATAGTGATGTCTGTTTGTCTTGTGTCTTTTGAAATCACGCTCATTCATAAAATTAACCATTTACTTCGGTAAGGCTGTAATATTATTTGTCATTATTTCGAGCAGGTTGGTGTTGAAAATGCCGAGATATGTCCAAAAAGATGAAGATGAATTAGTACTAAGATCAATTTAGTATTAAGTTTGTCAAATTGTTGCTTTTAAAATATCTATAATATTAATAGGCAAGGCGATTTCTTGTGACCGATGTAACTTTGTTGCTTTTAATCCTATTTTGACCAAACATCCCTCATTTAATAGGTATTTCTTTTTAGTTGTCCACCATATTTAGAGATTTTCACCGCCTGGAACACTTATTTGGAGTAATGCTCATTTAAAGTTGCTAATAACACATGAAATTATGCAATGCTGGGTGTGTGTTTATTAGATTTGTTAATGTGTTTGCAAAAATTGTATATGAAAAGCCCTGTGTTGAATTGAAAAATTATTTTGGACAACAATCAATAACGACAATAACGAAATCAAATTTCATTATAATAATTGCATATCACACGCCCTGTGTTGAATTGTGAATTACCTAAAATTAGCATACCTTTAAGTGACAATGTAAGGTTGTTAAAATTCCTGTAGGCTCTTATATCTGTGTGTTCAACAAATATTTATAGTGAAATAAATATGTAAATGAATTAAATAGATTAAAAAAATATTAAAAGAAATAAACTGAATGAAAAAATGAAATTTTCTAAAATATGCACTTAAATTTTTAGGGCTGGGACTGTTAGTTTGTTATAAATAATGCACTAAGTCCTGATATTAATGCAAACGTAAAACCAAAGTGGAGGGTACCAAAGATTCGTCAAAGCCGAATTTAACACTCTTACTTGTTTTTCTATCCAATACTGACGTTTATGCAAAATATTGCGGCTCTAAATTCGTGTGTTGTTTTTTTTTTTACTGTTTTAACTAAAATTGACAAAATGTCACATTTTTTTTTTTTTTTTGGCTTCTTATGTCGAATAAGAAATACATGTCAGATTTAAATCAACCAACAACAAAAACTTGCAATTACACTCTATAAAAAAAAATAACAGACTTAAGCACCATTTTTGGTAACACTCTTGGTTATTTTCTTTTTTGTTTTTGCTTCATCTTTGTGTAGTCATTACATGTGGCAGACACTTAATTAAAATAGACGTACTCGTACATTTTGTACACGTTGTTGCATGTGACTAAACAGAAACATAAAATCCAACACGTCAAACACACCCATTTTGTTACATTTTTATTTTCATTTCATTTCAGTTTTTTTTTTTATTTTATTTTTGTATTGTTGTGTTATTGCTGTAACTTATTTAAATGGAATATACAATAAATTTGAAAGAAACATTTATATAAAACACCAACTGCTGACAGTTTGACGAAAAATGTTTGATTGATTTCGGTTTTTTTTTATTATTTTCTTAAATGTTAATGGTCAATCAACTAGGTTAATTACACATTTTTTTTCTTGATGATTTACATATATTATATAAAAATATTTCTTAATGCTGGACTCCTAAAAGATAAAGATTTCTGAAGCAACTTTTCTTATACTTAACACAAGGTGTAGTATGGTTGAAAAACCGGTCAATGTGATTGGTAATTTATAAAAATTTGCCAAAATTACATTTATTGTATGAGGTTAATGATGTTTGTATTGGTGTAAGCTGCTAGTCAAGTGCCTTAAGGGTGCATTTAAATAATCTAAATAACTGTTTTATAAATCACGGGTATATTTTTATGAATATTATTTTCATTTGAAGTCCGATTTTAGGTTTTGATTTCGCAATTTAAGAAATATAAAGGGATGTTAATATACTTTACAAGATAAAAAAAAAAAATATGTAAGAATGTTAAATTCGGCTATGCCAGATATCTGATGCCCTCCTGGGTCTTGCGTGTACATAAATATCTGCACTTATGTCACTATTTATAACAAATGTAAACAATATGGCTGAAGAAATAAGCAATTCGATACACTTAATACTAAAGCAAGAAGCTCACTGAATTTTTATAATTTTTTGGAGGTATTTCCAAATTTTTGGTCATATCTTGGCACAATGATGCCCGATTTATCAGAGGTTAGACTCCAACCTGCTCGATGTAATAACAAATAATATTTTTCTAAATTTTCTGAAGTAAATGGGCAGACGGACGAGCGGACGGAGTGGTTATAATGGTGCGGTAAAAACGGAATGACAAACTGGTGTATATGCTCTGCACAGTGGTGTGGAGAGTATAAAAATCATGAGCGGAATCAACTCTTTGAACCTAATTGCGGCCCCAGAAATCACAATTCCTCATAAGTTTTTCGAGTTATCACGATGGATTCCTATAACATGTTTATAAACATTTTGCAGCTTGTTCGCGAATTTTACTGGCCTAAAATATTTTTACTGTCTCAATATTGTTCGATGCGGCCTTCATCGATAACACTGGTCTACAAATTCAAAAAAAAAAAAAAAATGACTGCAGAAACGAAGCATGTTTTTTTTAACTAATGTGGGTGCGCCGAATTCGAATCTGGCGTAAAAATTGGTCTACACGTCTTCTTCATTTTTCATCGCATGCTGGTAGTACTGTGAAACAGTCGATACTGACACTTCAATTTCACAATTATTAATTTGACAAAAGCCCACATTCATTCTAAATCTTCATATTAGTAGCGTTTAAACATGTTAGGGAGATCGTGTGTTACTGATTCAAGCTATTTTGGCTTTGTGTGAGGTGAATATTTGATTGGAAATAAAGGATATGCAATATCAGAATCATTAAAATATGCATATTTACATTATTTTGGTTTTGCTGTCAGAAACTTGGACAAACCGTGGACACCGACAATGTTTTGCAATAGTTGCAGAACTGTTTTATACAAGTGGTCAAATGGTAAGTATATCAAGAAACCATCAAACCGATTGTTATTTCTGTTTAACAAAAGTTACTGGATTCGGTTTCCAAGCCAGTTCAACGTTCACCAAATGATCCATTACCAGTCATTTCCAGTGCTACGAGCAGTGAGTCCGAAATATCTTTCATCAGCAGTGGTAGTTTTTATGAGGCTGATAATGAACGCCATTTAGGTACTCAAGCTGAGCTGAACGATCTAATTGGGATTTACATTTAACGAAGCGAGACGCAGCGTTATTAGCTCCATGCATGCCGCAGAGGATACGTCTTGCAGTTGGGACAAAAGTAACAATCTGTAGAGATAGAAGCTTGGAATTGGCTGCATATTTTGAAAAGAAACACTCTATTCTATATTGTACTGATGTTGATGGTTTAATTCAAAAATGAACCAGCCATATGACAAAAATTAATGGATATTATTAAATGATGGTTCTAAGTACAGTTTAGACGCTCTTATTTTGCATAATGGGCATGAAAAACCATCCATACCAATTGCTCATGCCATTAATACATAGGAACATTACGAATCAATGACTAAAATGAAAGATCTGTGGTGACTTTAAGGTTTGTGATTTAAATTTCTTTGAATATATTGTATAGACCATCGTAAATAACTCTAAATTAATCTATTTCAGGTCATTGTTTTATCGACTGTTATCCAAGGAGGTTACATGTCATCATTATGCTAGAATAGAGTGGCCAAAAAGATTTGGGTATTCATAGGAAAACAAAACATTTCAAATAAACCATTAATTGATCCAAATTACGTACTTCTTCCGCCGCTACACACACAATTGGTCCTTTTTAAGTACTTTGTCAAGGCTCTGGATAAATATGGCGCAGCAATTAAATATTTGATTACGGTTTATCCTAAAATTCCATACGCTAAGATCAAAATTTGTTGGCCCTCAGATCAGGAAACATTTGAATGATGAAAATTTTTCACAATTTTATTGAAGAAGAAATATGCAGCCTGGATATCTTTCAAGAGCATCGTGGAAAGTTTTCTTGGAAACAATAACATTGAAAGCAAATTGATGCTCACTCAAAATGCATTTTCTTCATTCATTTTCTTGAGCGACAAACAAGATTTAGTATAAATGGAAAGAAATTATCAAGGATTTTGGGACAAAAGCATGCTGGGAGATTATTGGTGGACTCTACGTAAATCCGAACCATCAAAATACAAACGATGTTCAAATAGCGCCATCCAGTTTTGAAAATTCATTCATTTATAAATAAACTAATGATTTTTTATTGAAAAAACTAATAAAAACATTTTTTTGTATCGCGAAAACCTGACTTGATAGATAAAAACCAATTACCAATTACCCTAGGAAAGAAATTTGGTTGCTCCAGTCCAAAACCTTGTTGGCTAGTGTAAGCTTTATTTAGCGAAGTTGTTTGGTTTTTACAAATTAATATTTTGATACAAATGATGTCACATAATTCATGGTTTTGGACAGAAATTCCAACTTTGTCTAAACAAAAAGAGTAGAGCAATACCCCAAGAAGCACTAAAAGGCTTAAGTTATTTATTAAAGCCGAACAAAGCCATTACTGGGCCTGTCTGTCGAACAAAATTGAGCGATTGATTCGTATTCTCCAGTGTGTCCAACAATACACCAACTACGACAAAGTTAGTCTCCGGCATGATAATGCTTGTCCATATATTGTGTCGCTGATCAAAGCTAATTTGGTAAGTTTAACTCCTCTTACCATAATTAGCTGACACTGCTCCATTTGATTTCCACTTGCTCCTATTGAGCAGCACGTCATATCATATGTGAATAAAAAAATAATGGATCAATTCATTTATAGCCTTAAAAAATGAAGTATTATTCCTTTTTGGTATCCGTATGCTGCTGAAAATGAGAAAGAAGGTAGTGGACAATACTTAAAAAAACCATAAGTTCTATCCTCTCGAAACAAATGACCTTATATTTTTATAAAAGAACGATGGAAATTTATCTGTACACCTGTTTTCGTATTTTAATCTATATATATAAAATTCATTTTCTGTTTGTTTGTTTGTTTGTTTGACCGCTATACAAATTTTTATTTTTCAACGGATTTTCCTGAAATTTTGTACACACGATCTCTATACCCCAGGAAAGGTTTCCATATACTTTTTACCGGCCACGCCTTCTTTTACGCCCACTTTTTATGTAAAATTCATTTTCTGTTTTATTCATATTTGTTCACTATACAAATTTTTATTTGTTAACAGATTTCTCTGAAATTCGGTACACACGATCCCTGTACTCCACCTAAAGTAGCCATATACTCTTTATGGACCACACTTACTTTTACGCCCACTTTTTTTATACAATTCATTTTCTGCTTTTTGGTATATTTGTTCGGTATACAATATTTTATTTTTCAACGCATTTCTCTGAGATTTGGTACATACGATGTTTGTACCTCAGGCCAGGTCACCAAGTGATACTTGCGGCCACACCTACTTTTACGCCCACTTTTTGTATACAATTCGTTTTCTGTTTTTTGGTATATTTGTTTGCTATACAAATCTTTGTTTTTCAACGGAATTCTCTGAAATTTGGTACACACGACCTCTGTACTCCACCTAAGGTCGCCATATGCTTCGTACCGGCCACGCCTACTTAAACGCCCACTTTTTGTATACAATTCATTTTGTTTTTTGGTATATTTGTTCGCTATACAAATTTTTATTTTTCAACCGATTTCTCTGAAATTTGGTACACACGATCTCTCTCCTCCAGGGAAAGTCGACATATTCTTCGTACCGGTCACGCCTACTATTACGCCCACTTTTTGTATACAATTCATATTCTGTTTTTTGGTACATTTGTTCGCTACACAATTTTTTTTAACGGACTACTCTGAAATTTGATACACACGATCTCTGTACTCCAGAGAGGTCGCCATATGATTCTTGCCGGTCACGCCTACTTCTACGCCCGTTTTTTATTCAAAATTAATTTTCTGTTTTTTGTATATTTGTTCACTATAAAAATTTTTATTTTTCAAGGGATGTCTAAAATTTGGTCACACAGGGACGGTCACCATATGGTTCTTACAGGCCACGCCTACTTTGCGCCAACTTCTATGTATATAAAACTTATTTTTTCCTTTTATTTGTTTCTTTATTTGATTGCTATAAAAAATTTTATTTTTCAATGGCTTTCTTCGAAATTTAGTACATATTCCAGGGAAGGTAGCTATATGATTTTTACCGACCACGCCTACTTTTACGCCCAATTTTCTTATAAAATTCATATTTTGTTGTGTGGTATATTTCTTCCCTATACAAATTTGTACTTTTCAATGGATTTCTCTGAAATTTGGGTTACACGGAAATAACTACACGGTGAACAAATTCCCCAAACTTAAAAAAAGGTACCCAAAAGAAATGAACAAATTCCCCATTTATTTTTAATCGAAATAAAAAATTAACTTACTCCCTAAATTCATTCTTAAATTTTTACATATTTTTATTTAATGAATTTTGTTAAATATTTATTTTAGTAAACATTTGCATACTGCTCTCAATATATGTCCAACAATAAATGCGTTGAAAAATAAAATATTGTATTGGCAACAGCTGCGCGGCAGCACAGGTGTGGTTGCCAAACGCTTAACGGCGTGCGACCGCGGACTCGGACGCGACGCGCTCTCGGAACATAGCTCAGCTAAAATATCGCAATGCTCTAAAAAATATGTTTTAGGAATTAAACTAAGTTAACGAGAACTAAGCGGAGGCACGGGTAGTAGCTGCGAGGAAGCGGCGCGAGGCACGCGGACGCGACGCGCTCGCGGAACACAGCTCAGCTAAAATATCGACCGCGGACTCGGACGCGACGGATGCGCACGCGACGCGATTTCGGAACACAGCTCAGCTAAAATATCGCAATGCTCTAAAAAATATGTTTTAGGAATTAAACTAAGTTAACGAGAACTAAGCGGAGGCACGGGTAGTAGCTGCGAGGAAGCGGCGCGAGGGGCGCGGACGCGACGCGCTCGCGGAACACAGCTCAGCTAAAATATCGCAATGATCTGAAAAATATATTTTGGCGATTAAAATAAGTTGACAGCAACTGCGCGGCAGCACGGGTCTGGCTGCCAAACGCGCGGAAGCGGACGCGACTCGCTCGCGGAACACAGCTTAGTGAAATGTCGTATGATAAATTTTATCTACGTATGTGCAATAATTACCTGTTGATCAAAATAGGCCACACATATACTATAAGCAGTTGCTTAAAGAAACCTTGCGACACAATATTAAACGTCGCATTAGTCTTTCATTTTTTAAACTTGAATTTGACGTCTCTGCTCAATGATGATCACTTATTGAATGAAGTAATTCAATTTTTAAAAGTGTTGATTCCTTTAATTTGCGAACCTTTCCGTTTTATTTTATGTTTATAAATAAACTGAAAAAAAAAACTTAAAGCGGTTTCGCAGCTTATTTTTGAAGCATTTTTGCTGCAGCATCTTATAAAAAACTTCTAAATTAAAAAATCAAAAAATTTTTAATTGAAATAAAAAATGAATTTACTGCCCATACAAATTTTTGGGGAGAAAGTTCATTTTATTGGGGAATTTGTTAATTGGGGACTAAGTACTCAGCGCCTGGTAAGTATAGTGAACCATTTTTCAAGTCAAAGGCCTTTTCATCCCGGGCATGACCGGGTAAAAACAGCTAGTGATATAATAAATATACATTTCGCAAAATTTGCAGAAAATATGTTTAATAATATTTTATATTATAGTTTGAAAATGTATTATTTCCTTTCCTTATAATAAACACTAGCGATCCCGGCTCTCAAATTCGAGTACAAATTCGAAGAAATTTTATTTTTTCATTTAATATGCTAATCCATTTTACCAGTTCACAATTTAACACTTTTTGAATATTGGTGTATGTCCATTATTATTTTTCAATGTTATTGGTTTATGTCCAAAATTATTTTTCACTTCAATAAAATTATTATTGTGAATGAAGAAAATAAACTTATTTTTTTTTTTTTGGAAACACATTAGCAAATTTTATAAACACACATAAACATAGCATTGTAGAATTTTATGTATGTATTAAATGAATTTTAAATGCACTTTACTGCAAAAAAAATTAACAAATTTAAAAATGCGTAAATCTGGTGTAGAGCTAAAAAGAAATACCTTTCACATAAGATACGTTTGGTCAAAATCGCCAAGCAATCGCCTTACGTATGAATATAGAAAAACTATAACTAAAAAAAAACTAGAAATTAAAGTCATTACTTTTATTATCATTTTTAATTATTTTAATATTTTTCCTGATATACATAATTGTAAATTTGCATTAGCATTGATCAATTTAAACTTATAAAGGGTGATTTTTTTTAGCTATTATCTTTTTGGCAACACTGGTTTAAACAGCTGACGCACGTTTTGTGTTTTGCTTCATTGTCAAACATCTTCAGTTTGGTCTATAATTTAACCATGAATCGTCTTACAAACGAACAACGCTTGCAAGATATTGAATTTTATTATCAAAGTGCGTGCTCTGTTAAGAAAGTTGATCGCGCGCTTCTTCCATTTTATGGTCAGTTTAATCGACCCACTGAAGCGGCTATTCGGGCTACTGTGACTAAATTTCGCACCAAGTTTACATTGTTGGACATTAAACCACCTACAAGCTTACGTAGAGTGCGAACTGAAGAAAATATCGCAGCTGTATCGGCCGGTGTTAATGATGACCATCAATTATCGATTCGTCGCCAATCGTAACGTAACTGTGAATGGTGAGCGCCACCGAGAGATGATATCCAACTTTTTTTTGCCCAAAATGCAAGAGCTTGATTTGCACGACATGTGGATTCAACAAGACGGTGCCACATCCCACACAGCATGCGCAACAATGGACTTATTGAGAGGCGAGTTCGGTGAACATTTTATTTCACGTTTGGGACCGGTCAATTGGCCGCCTAGATCGTGCGATTTAACGCCTTTAGACTATTTTTTGTAGGGCTATGTTAAAGCTCATGTCTATACAGACAATCCCGCTTCAATCGAAGACAACATTGAAGCATTTATTCGTGAGATACCGGTCGAAATGTTGGAAAGAGTATGCCAAAATTGGACTAAGCGGATGGACCATTTGAGGCGCAGTCACGGTCAACATTTGCATGAAATAGTCTTCAAACATTGAATTATATGGACCGTACTATCGATTCAAATAAAGATTTCATGCATTTTTCTGAATTTTATGTGTTTTTTTTTTTTGGAAAACTTTCCTATATCTCTTAAAAAATCACCCTTTATTATGTTTTTTCCACCATCCCTACCAGTCTGCAGGAGATATATATATTTTTATCATTCAGGGACCCATAAATAATAAGCGTTCTTGATTCTTCTAACAAGCGGAGTTGATATAGTGATGCATGTCTTTCCATCTGCACCTCTGTGAAAATCACGAGGAACTCGCCCTGAATATGTCAGCTGTGTTGCCTAGTGAAATTGACTCATTAACACGTTGAACAGATTACAGGCTAAAATCTTCAAAATTGGTTCAATAGGTCCCGAGATATCAATGAAAACGCAAGAAACTCTCGAAAGAATATGATTTTTCGGTGTTATTATTGTTGCTCAAAATTTTGTCATGGCTGTAATTGTCGATGTTGTTACGGTCGTTGTATTTGGTGCATTTGGTTAATGATTGGGAAAAAAAAATGAAGTACTATAAAAATGACAGTTTTGAAATCTATGACAAGTGCATTAATTACCAATGTCAGTAGTCGTGGAAAATATGGGCCGAATCACTAAAATCAAAAATCACCAAAACCGAAAATCGCGAATTCCAAAAATTGCCAAAATCAAAAATCACCAATCGCCAAAACAACATTTCACAAAAAAGAAACAAAAATTGTCCCAACCGATAATCGCAAATAACAAATACGCAAAAAACAAAAATCGTCAGAAACAAAAATTGGTAAAGCCGAAAATCGCAAATAACAAATAGAGCCAAAATCAAAAATGGCAAAAAAAAAAAATGGCTAAAAAACGAAAATCACGAATACTAAAAATCGCCAAAATCAAAAACCACCAATCGCCAAAATAAGATTTCACAAAAAAAAAAAAAAAATCGCCCAAAACCAAATTGCCACAACCGAAAATCGCAAATAACAAATTCGCAAAATAACCAAAATCGTCAGAAACAAAAATCGGTAAAGCCGAAAATCGCAAATAATAAAAAAAGCCAAAATCAAAAAATACCAAAAAAAAAATAAATAAAATGGACGTTAAAAAATTATAGTTGGTCTAGACCGACTATATGATACCCTATACGATGCGTTAACAGACCCTATCTCTTAGGCCCAACTAACTGGACATAGAAAATAAGCATATGCCAAATTTAATTGTGATTTTTATTAATTTTTTTGACTGCAGATATGTAAAAGTTCATACGGGATGTTATATCTATATGGGGACTAGTCTCTTGTATTTTGCAAAAATAAAGGGTGATTTTTTAAGAGCTATAGGAAAGTTTTCCAAAAAAAAAAAACACATAAAGTTCAGAAAAATGCATGAAATCTTTATTTGAATCGATAGTACAGTCAATATAATTCAATGTTTGAAGATTATTTCATGCAAATGTTGACCGTGACTGCGCCTCAAACGGTCCATTCACTTAGTCCAATTTTGACATACTCTTTCCAACATTTCGGCCGGTATTTCACGAATAAATGCTTCAATGTTGTCTTCCAACGCATCAATTGAAGCGGGATTGTCTGTATAGACATGAGCTTTAACATAGCCCCACAAAAAATTGTCTGAAGGCGTTAAATCGCATGATCTAGGCGGCCAATTGAGCGGTCCCGAACGTGAAATAAAATGTTCACCGAACTCGCCTCTCAATAAGTCCATTGGTGCGCGTGCTGTGTGGCATGTGGCACCGTCTTTTTGAATCCACAGGTCATGCAAGTCAAGCTCTTGCATTTTGGACAAAAAAAAGTTGGATATCATCTCTTGGTAGCACTCACCAATCACAGTTACGTTATGATTCGCATCATCTTTGAAGAAGTACGGTCCAATGATGCCACCAGCCCATAAACCACACCAAACTGTGACTTTTTCTGGAAGCATTGGTAGCTCTTCCAATGCTTGTGGCTGATATTCTCTCCAAAATCGACAATTCTGGTTATTTACGTACCCATTGAGCCAAATTTAATCTGACCATAAAATGGAAGAAGCGCGCGATGAACTTTCATAACAGAGCACGCATTTTGATAATAAAATTCAACAACTTGCAAGCGTTGTTCGTTTGCAATACGATTTATGGTAAAATTATAAACCAAACTGAAGATGTTTGACAATGAAACAAAACTCGAAACGTGCGTCAGCAGTTTAAACCAGTGTTGCCAAAAAGATAATAGCTAAAAAATCACCCTCTATATACACACAAAAATTGAGAAGAATCAGTGCAATATTTCTGTTTTTTGATAGATTTAAGTGAAGATCGGGAAGCAGCTATATATGGGGTCTATGACTAAGAGTTGTCCCAGGGATCATTTTTAGACTACTCATTAATGGATATAATAAGCGCATACAAGCCCAATTGAAGTAAGATCTATATGACAATTTGGATCTTATGGCAATTTATGTCGTTTTCATAGGGGTCATTTGTATGGGGGCTAGGTCTGAATATGGTATGGACCGATTCTCACCAATTTCAATAGCGTTCATCCTATGGCCGATAAAATTTCGGCAAAATATATTCATATTTGCGACATGCAGTTTAATTCCAAGGTTTACATGGACAACAGACGGACGGACGGACGGACGGACATCGTTAGGTCAAATATTTTTGGTAGTTCCAAACAGCAGCACAAAGTCATTATACCCAAGCCACATAGTGGTATAAGGTATAAAAACAAAAATCGCCAAAAACCGAAAATCGCGAATAACAAAAATCGCCGAAATCAAAAATTGCCTGACTCAAAAATCACCGAATACATCGCAAATATCAAAATCGAATATCGCTCAAAATCCAAAAAATCCAAAATCAAAATTTGGAAAAATCAAAAATAGCCGAAATCAAAAATCGCCAAAATCGGAAAACACAAAAACAATAATCGAAAAAATCACCAAAATTAACTAAAATAGTTTTCTACAAAATGTATTCCCAGTTTTTATATCGCGACGATGGGTTTAGCGAAGCGCATCGGGTTACAGCTAGTTTTAATATAATATTTAATAGCGTGTAGTTGCTGCTTTAAACAAAAGACTTAAGAAACATTCTTTTTATAAAATAACTAACAAAATAGCAAGCCATAACTAATTTAGCGGACTAAGTAAACTTATTCAAAGCAAAGATAGCTTGGATTTAAATAAAAAAAAAAAAAATAAATAAAAAAAAATGCTCAATAAAAGTTATTACAAATGTGACCAAGAAAAAAAAAATTCTATCAACCATACATATGTTATTAATAAATATGTTCTTGAAATAATAAAATAAAAATATCATAAAGAATTAGGACATAAAAATATAAAATTTCTGTTTATATTTTCTAAGAATGGACTATTCAAATAACGCCTCCATCCACCATAAAAATAATGCCAGAAAAAAAATCACATTAAACGAGGCGCCAGAGTTTAGCTAACAACATGTCTTAATCTTAGGCAATAACCAAGGAAGAGAATAAGAGAACAATACATACGAAAATAAAAAGTATCACAAGAAAGATGAAAAATACTTAAAACCCACCTAAGAAAAGTTGAAATTCCACACGTTGGCGTTTGTGGTATTTCCAACAAATAATGCCAAAATAATACTCATATAATACTAAAATACTCAAAAAGTTGTTTGCTTTTAATAACTCGAACAACAAAAACAATATTGCGCCAATTTTTATTTTCTAAATATTTGTTTCTTTTTTTTGTATGCATGACTGTCTTCTTTTTGGTTAAACGAAATAAAACAGGTGCAGTCATCATTATTTAGTCAACCATACAAACAAAGAAATATATCTGATTTAAAAGAAAAATAAACCAAACAACAAACTTGTAAATATAGAGTGTGTGCACAAATTATACGTAGTTTTATTTAGCGAGTACTTGTGCATAACATGATCCTTTTGTTTTATTAAAGTTTTTGTTATATTTGAGGATCCACACAGAATCGAAAAGTTATAATTGTCTTAAAATAGGGCCTTACTAAAAAAAAAAAATTCTTTAAACAGAACCACTTCTTAAAAAAAAATTTTTTTTTAAAAGTACATTTTACAAAGTTCCTTTATTAAATAGTTCAGTTTATTAAAAGTACTTTTCCAAAAATAACCTTTTATTAAAAAGCATATTTTCCTGCTTGCTTGAAAAAGGACCTATTATTAAAAAAAGTACCCTTTTTAAAAAAATACCGTTTTTTACATACATTCAAAATTCATTTTTTTAAAAAAAGTTCTGTTATTTTATCAGAAAGATAATTTTCTTAAGAAAGTGGCTTTTCTTAACCCTCCGATTAGTGAGTTTCCCGTTGGTATTAAGGTACTGAAAAGTTCCAAAAGGAGCTAATATGAATTTAATGGTATTTTGCTTGATTAGCTGCAGTCGGTTCTCTACTCTACATAACTGGCATAATGGCCGATTCAATCTTGCTGCTACCTCCAAGCACAAAATATATTTAGTTTTTCCGTTTTTGTGTGTTTCAAAATTATTTTATTTTTTCTTTTGCTTCCGAAGCACTTCGAATCCTGGGATAGTTCGTCATACGTTCATTGGTGGCTTTTTCTTCAATACTAGGCAGTGCTAATTGTGTTGTGAGCAATTACAAAAATGAACATTTTATCGCTTTCTTCTACGGGCTTAATTTCACACATATGATAAATACATCTTATGTAGCAATATCTACCATACTGTAGAACATTGCAACATCGATCTTTTGCGATAATATATTCCAAGCATTTAATCCATTGTATCCATGCTGGGCTTATTAGCATCGTAACCCAGAATATCCATGAGCTTCGTTTTTTCAGTTGTGTCTACACTACAAGTATGGTAAGGACCATATGAGTACATAACACATCGCTTTCAAAGAGGCCAAACAAAGAGTAGAAAACTGGACCCGCAGTACTTTTCAGGAACTCACGTGGTACAAATGTTTTATCTGATCGTACTGTTCCAACAAATGCAGTTTTCTGCCTCATTAATGTATGCGCCACATCCAACGTAGAGAAAAAATTGTCAGCATAGATTGTGCGGCCTGTATTCATATATTTTTCCACTAATTGATAATCAACATTCTGCCCTTGATTTACCTCCTGCTCTTGTTCAGAGCAGGGATATAATGATTTCGAATTGCACAGCCATCATAGCTTTATTTCGCACTTGGCAGTCGTAGACGGAATGCATTGTGTAAACCGTATGTGGCCTCTATTTGGGAATAATTCCTCGTCACCGGTCAGTTAATCGCTTCCGTCGCATATTTGCCTTATCAAAGCAAATGAATTCTTTGATGAGAATAAATCGACAGCATGATAACGCGGCTTTGTATATTGGAGAATGGGTTGGGCCACACAGTTCCTTAGCAGGCCCATTATTCCACGTAGACAGCCAAGCATACAAAACGGTAGCCAAAAACGCATCGAGCTCTTTTAGAGTGGTTGTTTTCCATTCCTTTTTCTTCCTAGGATTTGCCGAATTGTATACAGTTGTTACTTCCCTGGCTTTTTAATTGGTTTGCCGTGTGATAGTATATGCCATATCTTCGATGATGAGCATGCGGAATATGATGTAGGGATCTTATACATCTATCACTGGCATTCAATTGAAAAAAATGTATGTAAAAAAAAAATGGAATTCAACAAAACTCATTGGCGATTTCCTCTAATAATAGTGCAAGGTCTGTAGGGACTTCTTCACTAATCTATGTACTGAACGGTTTTTAACCTCAATCAAATATAAAATATTGCTCGTATCACTTCAGAACCAGCTTTGATCGATTAAGCACACTTTTTTCTTAGAATAAATATACGGCTCGGGTATTCGGGCCATACAAACATTAAGGACTTGTGAGAGTTTGAAAATCAAGAAGATCTACAGGGACCTTCGCACAAATGGAAATTTTCTTATAAAAGTACTTTTGCTTACAAAGTGCGCTTTCATAAAAATATCTTCCTCTAAAAAAGTACCTTTTCTCAAAAAGGGCTTTTGTCGCAAAACGTAATTTTGAAAACGTAATTTTTCTTAAAAAATTTAAATTTTCTCTAATAAAAAACTTTTCTTAAAAAATCACCTTTCTTAACTTTTCTTGCCTTTTTTTACGACGGAACCCCTCCTCACACTTACCAACCCCACCCAACCTAGGGCACGCCCCTCTAACATGGAAACCACGTACACCCCATGGTCCGGGCTCTGGCGGATTGCAAAAGCTGGCAAGTAGATTGTTGAACGTAAATCAGCTACAGAATATGTCATCAGCTGATATTAGTAACAGACAAACTTAAACAACATAAAGAACAAACAAGTAAGAAAATTATAGTCGGTCTAGACCGACTATACGATACCCTATACCATGCGTTTAGAAACCATATGTCTTAGGCCCAACTAACTGGACATTGAAAATAAGCAAAAACCAAATTTGATTGGGATTTTTATTAATTTTATTGGCTGCAGATATGAAAAAGTTCATATCGGATACTATATCTATAAAGGGACTAGGTCCAAAAATGGACCGATCCTGATCATGTTTGGTAAAGTCTCTTGTATTTTGCAAAAATATGTACAAACAAAATTTGAGAAGAATCAGTGCAATATTTTTGTTTTTTAATAGATTTATCTGAAGATCGGGAAGCAGCTCTATATGGGGTCAAAGGGATCATTTTTGGATTACTTATTAGTGGATGTAATGAACGCATACAAACCCAATTTGAGTAAGATCTATATGACAATTTGGATCTTATGGCAATTTATGTCGATTTCATATGGGTAATTTGTATGGGGGCTAGGTCTGAACATGGACCGATTCTCACCAATTTCAACAGCGTTCATCCCATGGCCGATAAAAGCTTATATTCCAAATTTCATCAAAATATATTCATATTTGCGACCTGCATTTTGATTACAAGCTTTACATGGACACACAGACGGACGGACGGACGGACGGACGGACGGACGGACGGACGGACGGACGGACGGACATTGTTAAATCAACCCAGAAAGTGATTCTGATTCGATCGGTATAATTAAAGATGGGTCTAGGTCAAATATTTTTGGTTGTTACAAACAGCAGCACAAAGTCATTATACCCAAACCACATAGTGGTATAGGGTATAAAAACTGTTAACTGAGGTATTCAGTTACGAGTACATCGCGTTTTTCTTTCAATACATTACAAATAAAATCAACGAAACTGTGTAACACATTATAATAATGACAAATTCTGCGGAAAGGATTAGAATAAGCAGGACTAGTCCTAAAACAGCCAAATGAAGCGTTTTAAAATGTCTTGTAAATATACAAGGAATGTTAAAATTTATATTTGATAAAAGAAACTCCGAGTCAACATCACGATTTGCAAGGTTGAAAACAAAGATGACACCCAACTTGGTCCTCCTGATAAGCTTTAGTCAATTAGTATATAATGGTGGGTAATCATAACTTCAACCTAAAGCACGTACACAGAATAGCAAAAAATGTTTCTGCACAGACTCAATTGCATTGGCGTGTACCTGATAATATGGATTCCATATTATTGATGCATATTCCAAAATTGGTATTTCAAGTGCTGTATAAAGTTGTTTAGGAACATAAGGATCTGAAAACTCCTTAGCCAATCTTTTAACGAAACCAAGAGTAGATCTTGCCTTATTAGCAATCATAGTAATAGGACCAATGAAGTCAAGTTTCCTATCCATAAGTATTGCATTAATGCAATTCTGGTTAGAAATTATCCCCTTTCTGTGAAATACCATATGTTTACATTTCTATAAAGTAAATTTTCTTAAAAATAAATTTTTATTAAAAGGGCACTTTTCTTTCTGAAGTGTACTTCTTTTTAAAGTACCTTTTCCTAAAAAGTACCCTTTGTTAAAAAGCACCTTTTCTTAAAAAGTACATTTTCTTAAAAAGTACCTTGTCTTAGAAAGTACCTTTTCTTAAAAGGCACATTTTCTTAGAAAATATTTTTTCTTTAAGAAGCTCTTAAAAGGGCACGTTGTTTCTAAAATGTACTTTTAAAGTACATTTTCTTATAAAGTACTTTTTCCTAAAAAGAAGATTTTCTTATTATTTTAAAAAGTATATTTCCTTTATAAGTACATTTGCTTAAAAAGTACCTTTTCCCAAAAAGTACCTTTTCATGAAAATTGCATTTTCCTACAAATACCTTTTCCTAAAAAGTACCTTTCTTAAAAGGGACCTTTTCATAATAAACGTTTTTTTTTTTTAACGTAATGAATGTTCTTAATAATTTCGTTTTTTTCTTTAAAAAGGAACTTTTTCTTAAAAAAATATTTTTTTTTTTAAATTACGTATTCATCATTTTCAAATTTTATTGACCAAGGGACAATGGGAAATCGTCTACATGTCATTTAGCAACGCCCAGTACGTTCCAATGAGCTGGCAATAAAGAGTGTCGCCAAGCCCCAAAATGAGTCGTATCAACACCGCGCTCAGCATTTTGGCGTCAGTGGAATTACTTTGCTTTGAATTTCGAAGATCGGATTGCATTTCTATAATTAACTCCATGCATTTTTCTGCTAGACGGGCCAAATAGTTTGCAAACATTCGCTCCAATAACCAGCGTGGTCTATTTCACCCTACCCACATGGAATCCATACGAGATCCTGGATACATCATTTCAAAACCTAAAAGAAACTGTTTGGGCCGACGTTTGTGCCAAATCGATCATTTGGTCATTTTTCTTCACAGCAGGTGAATTTATCGATGAGAAATGATATCGGTGGATATCGAAAATGAATGAAAATCCTCTGAACGGATACCATTCAGTTTCTTCAATAAAAATTTTCCGGAGGCAAACTATCAAAAAAAGGGACATTGGCTAGGCATTCAGATCTTTAGTGGGGTTATTTCAAATGAAAAGCGTACGTCAACAAGCCATAAACCATTCAAGCTGAAGCTATTGCTATATCACCTGAGATGCTCCAAAAATTAATGGAAAATGCAGCAGTAAAAAGAGCACAATCTTTTTGGCCAATAGAGGCAGGCATCTGGTTGAAGTTGTGTTAAAAAAATAGTCCAAATAAAATGAAAAGCATCAAGTTAAATAAAAGAAAAAGAAATTGTAGTCGGCCTAGACCGACTATACGATACCATATACCATGGTTTAGAGACTCTATCTCTTCGGTCCAACTAATTCGATATAGAAAATAAGCATAAACCAAATTTGAGCGGCATTGTTATAAATTTTTTTGGGTGCAGATATGAAAGAGTTCATAACGGATGTTACTTTTATATGGGGACGAGGTCGAAATATGGACCGATCTTGACCATATTTGGTAAAGTCACCTATATTTTGAAAAAATAAATACAAACCAAATTTGAGAAAAATTTGTGCAATATATTATTTTTTTTTTTATAGCTTTAAATGAAGATCGGGAAGCAGCTCTATATGGAGCCTATGACTAAGAATTGTACTGTAGGGATTATTTTTCGACTACTGATTAATGGATATAACAAACACATACAAACCGAATCTGACTGAGATCTATAAGATAATTTGGATCTTATGGCAATTTAGGTCGATTTCATAGGGGGTTATTTGTATGGGGACTAGGACCGAATTTCACCAATTTCAATAACGTTCATTCTATGGCTGGTGAAAACATATATTCAAAATTTCATCAACATATATTCATATTTGAGATCTGTAGATTGATTACAATGTTTACATGGACACACAGACGGACGGACGGACGGACAGACGGACGGATGGACTTCTCTAAATCGACTCAGAAAGTGATTCAGAAAGTGATTCTGAGTCGATCGGTATAACAAAAGATGGTATTATAGATACCACCTAGACCACATGGTGGTATCTATAATATTAATAGGCTCGGCGATTTCTTGCGACCGATGTTTTGTTCTACCGTTTTATCCCGATTTTGACGAAGCGTTTATTATTTGAAAGGTATTTCTTTTTAGCCGATTTACAGATTTACAGATTTTTAAATTTTTTCCTTTATTTTGTTTAAAGTTGTGACTAACACATACATAAAATTATACAATGCTATGTGTGTATTTAATAAATTTGTTAATGTGTTTGTAATAAAAATGAGTTTGTTTTTTATGTTGATTTGTAAATTGGCTATAATTGATTAGCATACCTTAAGGGTCTTTATTTAAAGAAAAAATAAAATTTCCTAGATTTTTCACTCGAATTTCGAGGGCTGGAATCTGCTAGTGTGGTATAAGTATGCGAAAAACAAATAACGCAAAACTATAAAAGTAAAAGTATAAAAGTACAATTAAAGGGCTAGCTTCACTGGTTAATTGGTAGATATAAATGAAATCTGTTATACTAGTTTGGGAGATAATAAAGGTATTTCTTTTTAGCCGATTTACAGATTTACAGATTTTTAATTTTTTTCCTTTATTTTGTTTAAAGTTGCGACTAACACATACATAAAATTATACAATGCTATGTGTGTATTTATTAAATTTGTTAATGTGTTTGTAATAAAAATGAGTTTGTTTTTTTGTGTTGATTTGTAAATTGGCTATAATTGATTAGCATACCTTAAGGGTCTTTATTTAAAGAAAAAATAAAATTTCCTAGATTTTTCACTCGAATTTCGAGGGCTGGAATCTGCTAATGTGGTATAAGTATGCGAAAAACAAATAACGCAAAACTATAAAAGTAAAAGTATAAAAGTACAATTAAAGGGCTAGCTTCACTGGTTAATTGGTAGATATAAATGAAATCTGTTATACTAGTTTGGGAGATAATATCTTTTAAAAAAATAGCGAAGTGAGCAACTAATTTTCATAACCTGATTTGGAAAATCACTATCAAAGACAAGGTCACGAAGATCTTCCACAGCAGACTGAAAATTGAAAATAGAGAAGATTTCGGCTGTTAATAGAAATGAATAAAATCAATTTATTGATATTCTCATTGATTGCACTGAACGGAGGCTTCTTCTGTATTAGATTGGGTGCATAATAGAGAACGACGATGGCGAGATTTTGGTACACAACCATGGAAATTGGAAAGGCCTTTGCCAAAATAAGAGTTTGACATCTATCCAGCTTGTTAAAATTGAGGTATATAGGATGGAAAAGACTTTGGTAGTCCGTCGGCCAAACCGAGCTCTTGGATTAGTAATACAAGTGAAGAAACATACTACTACAGTATACGCAATAACCCAACACTGCTTAAAGGCTGTATCTGGAAATAAGCCATATACGAAGTTTGAAATAATAAATGCCTACTCTTTTTTATGGAACTTTGCAACGGGATAACCATATACGTATAGCAACCATCCGTCCATCTCTCTGTATGATGGTAATAAAACATATGTAAAAATATTTGCATAAAATTTGATGCATAAGCTTCGATCCGATCAAGAACAAACGTTGTCGCAACTTCACATATTTCGTCCATCGTAGCAAATCTAAAAACTCTCTGAACATAGTTTGTAGCCAAGAAAAAACCGTAAATCTTTTTTATTACTAAAAATGTGGTTAGGAGTTGATTGCTTGTTTTTTTTTTTTTTTTTGAATTTATTCCATCTTTCATTCAATGTGGGCTGCTTCTTATTGTTTGTCCAAAATGAAAACATTTTGCAGCTTAAAACGCGCCAAATGTTACAAAGACTTTTTTAAATAATTTGCTGAAAATCTTTACTCAAAATTTGTTGTAATTTGTTTTTATATTTAAAAAGAAAATAAGTTTAAACTTACTTGAATATTGCTTAAGTTGTTGAAAAAAATAATTACCTGTAAAAACAAGGAAAAATATATTAAAACAAGAAAATTAAAAAAAACCAATTTAAACATAGACAATGGACAATATTTGCGCTATCTCTTGCCCTGTTCAGGAGAAGGAGATACATGATTTATCCTTTTTCCATCCAATATCCTTAAGGTACTCAAAACTCATGCTTTTAATTTATTCTCTGTCTGAATAAAGTGGTTCTGTACTCTAGTCTTTCTTGGTTGACCTAACCATTTAGTGCCATGTTTTAATTAATAATTTAATACTAACTCCCTTGGAATCCTTTACTTTCCAAATCAATGGAATTGTTTTACCAATTAGTATGGAATTAAGATATGTTCATATTTTGAATTAAGATAGGTTCAAAAGTGCTAAATTTCCTATTTCACCAGGCGAAACTTAGATTCGGGAGGAAAGTAAATATTTCTTCATATAGGGAATTTTCACTAAATTTACTCATAATCTTTTATTTATATTTCGGGATTTGTAGGAATGAAACCGAATGAAAATGTTGAATTACAATTTCTTAACACCTCTTTTTAATATCGATAAACTAAGCAACGAATATCTACAATCGTGAGGTCTGTCTCTTATACATGGGTGGCGATGAAGGGTGCTGGGCATTAAAAACTTGTACTGTTCTGCATGAACAGTATATTTTGAAAGCAAGTAAAAGAGATAAGGCTATGCCGACTCTTTGGTACCTTCCACCCGGTTTCTTTTGGCTTTATTAGTCAGTTCTGTCATTTTATATCATATATGAAAAATTTTTTAAAACTCGAAAAAAACTGCCGATTTTTGATATTAGATTAAACAGCAAAAGATATAATGAATCACTTACATTGCATATGGCTGAGAAATACAAAGTTTTGGGTCAATCAAAAAAATTTTGTGGTGCCTCAACGCGACTGAAAATTTTAAGTGTGTTATATAGGGAAAAGATGACTTTTTTTTTAGATTTTACGAAAATTTCGTCCTATAGTTTAACTTTTTCGACAAGTTGTTATCGGAATGGATTTTAGTACTAAATTATCTCTTTAAGAAGCTATACAAGTTCAAAATCGAACCAAAACTCGCCAAGAAATAACAAATGCCCCAGACCACTTTTGAGTTAAAAAAAACGAGGTCGTGAAATTTGACGGAAATTTTTGAAATTTTAAGAAATTAATGCAAGCCATAATTTTTTTGGTCAATAGACTTAGAAGCACCCAGACATGAAGTATTATTTTATTACCACGTTTTTCTCCTATTGCGCAATGAGACCAAAAACGGAAAATTTTTTTAATAAAATTTTGAAAACTCTTTTTTAAGTTTTAAAAAATTTTCTTAAACAAAATTTTAAAACGTGCATCTGGCAACCTAAGGTTTTCTTAAATATATGTTAGAAATTAACTGTGTAAATTTTTAAGTAAATTCCTCTTCCAGAATTTTTTTTATAACAAATTTTTTTTTTGCGGATTTTGAGAAAAATTAGTTATTTGTGAAATATTCAGTAAATGTACTCTTTCTAAATATTTTGCATCAAAAATTTATCAGTTTTCTACCTTTAGGTGTTAAATTTTATCTTAATAGCCCAGAGTTTCGGAAAAAAATTATGTGACCCTTTTGGACTGGGGTCACATATGACCCCAAGCTAATAAAAGACATTTTATAAAAAAATTCAAATATTTTGGAAGTGCTGTTGAATTTTTAGATGCGACGTTTAAAATATAATAGCCAAGTGTGCAGGTCTTCTATGATAAAGATTTGCAACAAATCGATCAACGCTAACCCATTCCCTGCCGAGGCCAAACTTTGGCATATTTAAACAGGTGAGAAAATTATAGTCGGTTAGACCGACTATACGATACCCTATACCATGCGTTTAGCGACCCTATCTCTTTTCGGCTGCAGATATGAAAAAGTTCATATCAGATGCTATATCTATATGGAGACTAGGCCCAAAAATGGACCGATCCTGACCATGTTTGGTAAGGTCTCTTGTATTTTGCAAAATTATATACAAGCAAAATTTGAGAAGAATCAGTGCAATATTTTTGTTTTTTGATAGATTTAAGTGAAGATCGGGAAGCAGCTCTAGATGGCGCCTATGACTAAGAGTTGTCCAATAGGGATCATTTTTAGACTACTGATTAATGGATGTAATATATAGATACCAACCCAATTTGACTAAGATTTGTATGATAATTTGGATCTTATGGCAATATATGTTGATTTCATAGGGGTCATTTGTATGGGGGCTAGGTCTGAACATGTACCGATTCTCACCAATTTCAATAGCGTTCATCCCATGGTCGGTGTAAGATTAAATACCAATTTTCAGCAAAACATATTCATATTTGCGACATGCAGCTTGATTACAAGCTTTACATGGACACACAGACCGGACAGACGGACGGACGGACGGACGGACGGACGTCGTTAAATCGAATCAGATAGTGATTCTGATTCGATCGGTATAATAAAAGATGGGTCTAGTTCAAATATTTTTGGTAGTTACAAACAGCAGCACAAAGTCGTTATACCCAAACAACATAGTGGTATAGGGTATAAATACGGTTGTAACCCTCCTTGTGTTATAAGAGTAGCTTCTTTACAATCCACTAAAAAGACAGGTTTTAAGTTCCACCCAAAAAACTTGTTATTTTTGATGATCATTGTTTTTTAAATTTTATAGTAAATATTAAAAAAAACCGTTTTTTGCCTATACTAAAAATTTTTAAATTTTGAGCTGACTCTCTTTAGAGGTACAGGTGCGATATATTAGAAATTAACTGTGTTAATTTTTAAGTACATTCCTCTTCCAGAATTTTTAAAAAAAAAAATTTTTTGCGGATTTCGAGAAAAATTATTTTTTTGTGAAATATTCAGTAAATATACTCTCTAAATACTTTGTATCAAAAATTTATCAGTTTCCTACCTTAAGATATTATATTTTATCTTAGTAGCCTAGGGTTTCAGAAAAAAATTATATTACCTCATTAGCCCTTTTGGACCTGGGGTTTGCATATGACCCCAAGCTAATAAAAGACAATTTATTAAAAAAATCAAATACTTTGAAAGTGCTGGTGAATTTCTAGATGTGACGTTTAAAATATAATTACCAAGTATTCAAGTCTTCTATGACAAAGATTTAGCACAAATCGAACAACGCTAACACATTCCCTGCCGAGGCCAAACTTTGGCATATTTAAAAAAATTAAATGTTCTAGTAAGCTAGATGAAACCATTACTATGGGTTGGGAAATAAAGGTGTGCCATATTTAACCGATTTTTATGATTTGATGATTATGATGATTTTGTAATTTGACGTCACTTACCCACAAATGACCTCAAGCTAGTATAGGACGATTAAGACAAAAAATTCAAATATTTTGCAAATACTGCTGAATTTTGGATCATTTTAACCCTGGGAGCACGTAAGGGTAAGTTTTCGTAAAATATAGCACAATTTTATTTCCCCACCCATGGTTATGGTTTCAATCTAGTTTACTGGGATAATTATTTTTTTTTTTTTAAATATAACAAAATTCAAGGTTTGGCCTCGGCAAGGAATGGATTAACGTTGCTAGATTTATTCCAAATTTTTAGCATGGATGACTTGCACATTTTGTTATTACATTTTATGCGTCACATCCAAAAATTCAACAGCACTTTCAAAGTATTTGAATTTCTTGAATAAATTGCCTTCTATTAGCTTGGGGACATATGTGACACCAAGTCCAACAGGGATAATGGGTTCATATAATTTTTCCTGAAATCTTTGGCTATTATGATAAAATATAACATTTAAAAATAAAATACTGATAAATTTTTGATAGCAAGTATTTAGAAAGAGTACATTTACGGAATATTTGACAAACAACTAATTTTTCTCGCAATCAGCAAAAAAAAATTCTTGTAAAAAAAGTTCTGGCAGAGGACTTTACTTAAAGATTCACACAGTTGATCTCTAGCATTTATTCAAGAAAACTTTAAAGCGCCAGATCCATTGTTTGGAATTTTGTTTAAGAAAATTTTTTAAAACTTAAAAAGGGGGTTTTCAAAATTTTATCAAATAAATTTTCCATCTTTGCTCTCATTTCACAAAAGGTTCAAAACGTAGTAATGAAACAATACTTCATTTCTGAGTGCTTCTAAGTATGGTAACCAGAAAAAAATTACTTGTTTGTTAGATTTATCGTCATTTTTCAGACATATTGCAATTACTACTGTAATTAATATGCAATTTTTTAATTTTGTTTTAAATGGTGCGTGGTAAAGAAAAAGAAAGCATATATTTCAAAAATTCATAACTGCACTGTATTCTTAATCGGACCGGTTTCTGGCATTTCAGCCTTCATCAGCGATTTATTGAACATTGTGATGATAATTGTTATGTTTTAATTGAATAGATTGTTTCTATATGAAAATTTTTTCTACTTAGGGCGGCCGTGAGGTTTTGAACCATGAACCATCACATACACTCGTACTTGCACTTTTTGGTCAGCGCTTTAACACACTCACCTAAAGTCAGGCCTATGAGCAGTGTGGTTAGATTCAGTTTTCGTACCATACAGCTTTACTTTGTATTAATTTCAGAAGATACAACTCTGTCCAAAAATTACGGCTGGAATTAATTTCTTGAAGTTTAATTTGTGTTTGACACATAAGTGGTCTGGTGCATTTGCTATTTCTTGGCGAGTTTTCATTTGATTTTGAATATATATAAACTTTTGAGAAGACAATTTAATACTGAAATCGACTCATATCACAACTTGTCGGAAAAATTATACTATAGGGCGAAATTTTCGTAAAATCTGAAAAAAGTCATATTTTCCCCATATAAACACACTTGAAATTTTCGGTCGCGTTGAGGCAACTCTAAATTTTTTTTTGATTGAGCCAAAGTTTTGTGTTTCTCAGTATTTTTGCTATTCGCATATTTCTTGGGGGGTGAGACCGAGAGCTTGAACACTTTTTTATTAAGGGCCAGCCTAATGGTTATAGTGTTTAAAAGCAAGGGGTGCCAGTCCTAATGAAATGCAGGAAATATCTTTTTAATTAACTTGGCTTAAGCTTTGTTAGATTTACGGGGATTCCATAAATAATATTAGAAACTGATATATATTAAGAAAAACTTTTAGATATATTTAATAGGAAATCTATAATAATAATAAGCTAGGCGAATTCTTGTGACCGATGTTTTGTTCTACCGTTTTATCCCGATTTTGACCAAACGTATATTATTTGAAACGTATTTCCTTTTAGCCGTTTTGCAGATTTACAGATCCTTAAATTTTTCCCTTTATTTTGAGTAATGCAATTTACTTGCTACTAACACAAACATAAATTTATACATATACTATGAGTATTTTAATAAATTTGTTAATTTGTTTGTTATCTTCATTTACAATAATAATATACCATAAAAGTGTTGGTTTGTGAATTGGCTAAGTTGAAAAATAAAGCTGCTTAGAAATTGCACTCGAATTTCGAGCGCTGGAATCTGCTAGTATATTTAAAAGGCTTAAACTATGTTATGTTGTCCAGAAAAAATATTCAATTAAGAAAATTGGAATGGTTTCGATCTCATAGGGGCCACTTGTATGGGATCTAGGTCTGAACATGAGCCGCCTTGTGACAATTTCAACAATGTCTATCCTGTCTCCGATAGAAGCTTCTATGACAAATTTGATCAAAATATATTCGTATTTGCGACCTGTAGTTTAATGCCAAGTTTTACATGGATACACGGACGTAAAGAGATTCTGAGTCGATGTTATAATAAAAGATTAGTCTAGTTCAAATATTTTTTGGTAGTTACAAAAATTACAGGGCCATTAAAAAATTCCTTTTGTTTTCATATGTTTTAATTAAAAATATACGTACAGCGTTACACATTCATCGAAATAGATTTTTGCGACCGGCTTTCATGTGAACAATGCTTAAATTTCCTATAAAAGTCTATTTTACTATTAGAGAAGGCTTTCATGAAAAAAAAAAATAAATAAATAAATAAAAATTACTGAATAAAATATATATCAGTGATATCGGAAATACTCCACAAAACTACTGAATTATATTACAAATGCTTATGCACATGTGCAAAAAAACTTTAGTGGGTATGTTGTTGGCTCCAAAGCGTAAAATATTTTGCAATATATTCGCATTCGATTTAATTATTTCCGGACAAGTTTAAAATACAGGTACTTAAAATCACACTTGTTAAAATAAAGTTAAAAAGCCTCACCCACGGAGAGATTAAGGGAAAACCAATTGAAAATATACTAGTAACATAAAACTATAACAGTTGCGCTCAAAACACTCCAGACAATATCGAAGTTGTATAGAAAAATAATTAAATGATAGAGTTACAAATTTTTAAATTTTTTATGGCAGCAGAATATATAATATGTTTTGCTATTAACTGAAAATTCTGATGTTTAGTTATTTAATTAAGGTTGGAGATTGTTATCGTTCAGAGGTTACTTGATAACTACATAAGAAAAGAAATATTTTGTAGCAGAGTTTTTATACATCAACTTCAGCATGTGTAATATACTGTTATTTTAAAGCGAAGACCCGGGTTTTTAAGCAATATATTTATTGCCATTACTTGTTTATTTTATTAAAGGACCTCCTGCCGTTGATGAGGTGCTATTTTTTATTTTTTTTTTTTTTTGTTCCATAATTAAGAAATATAAATAACTAAAATTTAATTACGCAAAAATTGTCCAAGCGTTGATTAGCACTGTTCAATTAGGAAGATAAAATCGTTTTATTTTTATTTTTACTTTTTTAATACAATAATAAATATTTAACACAGCTGGCAATGCAAATGCAGGCAAATAACACTACATTAATATATGAGTTCTTTGTAAAAATATTTTTTTTTTCTTATTTATTTTTATTATTTCAGTTTTTTTTTTATAGCTTTTGTATAATTATTTATATAAAATGAAGTAAAAATAATATAATTAAGTACAACTAATGCAGGGTGTGGTTTATAATTATTGTTAACTAAAGCGGATCTTTTTTTTCCGTTTTGAACTTGCTGTTGCAGATTTTGCAATAAAAACTTGCTGAATTCTAATAATAAATGATTGAGTGAGAATGATAAGTTTATGAAAGCAGAGGCAATGATTTTGATTGTTATGGTAATGGCGGCTTGTAGTTTGATATTTGTATCGCTAATGCTAATGCTATCTTTTAATGTTATAGCTACTGAACTCAATTTAAAAAAAATTAATCTTAATTTTTTTATATATAAAATGATTCCAAAATAAAGGAAAGTGTTCCATTTAGGCAAGCTTAATACAACAAGGTTAAACTATTATATATTGTTCAAAATTTAGCACCAGTATTTCACTTTAAAATTCGATTTTAGTTTTGTCCGATTTTATATTAATTATTGTTTCTCACTCAGGAATTGTAATTGCATTCTGGAGCATTCGTAAGAAAATGTTGGCTTTAGCTTTTCCTATTGTTTTCCTATTTCTCAGATCGTTTATTATGGTCAAAATATAGGTTCTACTGATATTATTATACCCTATACCACTATGTGGTTTGGGTATAATGACTTTGTGCTGCTGTTTGTAACAACCAAAAATATTTCACCTAGACCCATCTTTAATTATACCGATCGAATCAGAATCACTTTCTGAGTTGATTTAACAATGTCCGTCCGTCCGTCCGTCCGTCTGTGTGTCCATGTAAACCTTGTAATCAAACTGCAGGTCGCAACTATGAATATATTTTGGTGAAATTTGGCACATAAGCTTTTATCGGCCATGGGATGAACGCTATTGAAATTGGTGAGAATCGGTCCATGTTCAGACCTAGCCCCCATACAAATTACCCCTATGAAATCGACATAAATTGCCATCCAAATTATCATATAGATCTTACAAAAATTGGGTTTATATGCGTTCATTACATCCATTAATGAGTAGTTCAAAAATGATCCCTTTGGCCCCATATAGAGCTGCTTCCCGATTTTCTCTTAAATCTATTAAACAAAAATATTGCACTGATTCTTCTCAAATTTTGTTTGTATATATTCTTGCAAAATATAAGAGACTTTACCAAACATGATCAGGATCGGTCCATTTTTGGACCTAGTCCCCATATAGATATAGCATTCGATATGAACTTTTTCATATCTGCAGCCAAAAAAATTAATAAAAATCCCACTCAAATGTGGTTTTTGCTTATTTTCTATGTCCAGTTAGTTGGGCCTAAGAGATAGGGTTTCTAAACGCATGGTATAGGGTATCGTATGGTCGGTCTAGACCGACTATAATTTTCTTACTTGTTTTTACTTATGAGGCTGACTTATGTACCTTTATCTTCTTCTTTATAAATCCGAAATATAGTTTTAGTATTATTCTATCAAATCTTAATATTGAAAAATTCGATTTTAACTTGGTCATATTTTTTATATGGAAAGTTTGTTCAATATTAAAAAAAAAAACGTATTTTTAAACTCGTTATAACTTAAGGTTGAAAGTGAAATAAAATTATAATTTTGTTCTATAATCAGACGAGTTTCTGGCGTTTCAGCCAGCATCAGTGATTTTAGTGTACATATCATAATTGTTATGCTATAATTGAAAAAATTGTTTCTGTATGCAATTTTTCTACTTAGGGCGACCGAGAGGTTTGAACCTCCGCACAGTGGACCATATTTTGAGAAGGCGGCCAAAAATCATTTTTTTTTTTTTTTTTTTTGTTAACGATTTTAAAGTTATGTTATTCATTTGAAAGTAAATACTAGTAAGCCTCGGGAGCCAAAAAATTGCGACTCTGTCTCAACTATATCACAGCGAACTGGGTCTTCGAAAATGGGCTTTCTCAGTATTTTGCTAAAATTAAAAATTTCTTTGTTAATTTTTATTTTTGAATGACTGTAACTTTTTTGATTTTGAAGTGAAATAAATTTTATATAATTTTGTGGCGTCCATACTATTAATGTTCAAAATGTAAAATCACTGAGTCACTCCGAAGTTTAAAAAAAAATTTTTAAAAAGGTCAAAATTTTCCGAAAATTTCCTACTTAATAGAGCATAACTCATGTCAGTCAAAATCAGTCAGATAAAATCTTGCACTCTTCTATAGTCCGAACCCTCCCCTATACTCCAATACCCCACTATACACCCGCCAGTTTCCGTCCGTGTGCACCAGAACAATTTTTCTGACCCAAGGTTAGATATTTTCTGCAAAATTTATGAATACAAAAGTTGTCCACTATGTGATTAGGATATATTAAGTTTGAGGTGATGTTTGTAACTGCCAAAAATATTGGACCTTTATCCATCTTTTATTATACGGATCGACTCAAAAACACTTTCTGAGTCGATTAAACGATGTCCGTCCGTCCGTCTGAGTGTTATGAATACAAAAGTTGGCCGTACCAGAGCACCGCGGTGTATTTTTTTGCGTGTCGGTAGAGTTGTCAGGAGTTGTTATATACTTATAAAAAAGGGTTGAGATATAATGCGCTTAATTGTACATTTACATAGGTATCTTTCAAAAACATTAATAGTTTGAATTATAGAGTTATGTAGTTTAAATACCTGACAAAATGGGAAACAATTTAAATAACAAGTAAATGTTAAAAAAAACTATTGCGACATAGCCTTTTAAGATATGTGCGGGTATGCTTCAACTTTTAAAAGGGGTTAGGGTGTGGGTTTTTATGCTTCCAAAAGTGGTAATAAAAGATAAAAATTTGTAAATGGTAAAAAAAAATGCTGCGACATAGCCCTTTAAGATATGAGCAGGTATGCTTCACCTTTTAAAAGGGGTTAGGGTGTGGGTTTTTATGCTTCTAAAAGTGGTAATAAAAGATAAAAATTTTTATTTTACATAATTGCAAGAAAGAGTATTTATAATAATGTTTCCACATTATTATTCATTACAATTTGTGCAATGGCTAAGTACTGTTACAGAGATCTGGCAGATATTTATTTTCAACGAAATAATGTAGATGATGTAATTTTGCACATAGTGAGCAACGACTTCTTTAAGAATTGTAACCTAGAAGACATTGAAATGCACAAAGGAAAAATTACTAATTTTGCATCGAATTTGAAAAGAAGGTACACTGTATGCTCTCATAGCAAGGCAAAGATGTACAAACGTTACCAAGACTGGTTAATAAAGGAACTTATTTTTGAGAGTGCATCTACAACTGACAACGAAAGTGGAAAAAAGGGTCGACCAGCAAAACCAATTGACGGATGTAGTGAAAGATCTCGAAGGCGCAAGATGGAAAATATCAATGAAGAAATTTCTCAAAGAATTATAAAGGATTCATTTTTGCACCAAATTCAACCAACCCAAAATAAAAAAAATAAAATTCATATAATTGAAAAAATAGTAGAAGCGAGCCCATGGCGCACAAAGAGGATTTTGAAAAGCATTCCTACACCAACTGAAGATAAGAAATTTATGCCGGAAGAAGCGTTCGCCCTATTTTTGGATTTGAGATTGACCAAAAGTCAATATAAGGAATTGCGGAAGCGAACCAATGCAAAGAATTGTGGAATTTTTCCAGAGTATCGAGATTTAGTTTCAGCCAAAATAGAATGCTTACCTTCACAATCTGCTATTATTGTCACTTCAACATCAGTAGAATTAAAATTGCAAGATGTCCTTGAACATACTGCAGAACGATTGCTAAATGTGCTTGATACTGATCATTTAAAAAAAATTGGTAATGGCAGCATTACTTTAATTTCTAAATGGGGATGTGATGGATCCCCTGGTCAGAAACAATACAAGCAATTTAATGCCGAAAATTCATCAGATGCTAATTTATTTATGGTATCTTTCGTTCCATTGCGCTTAACAAAAAGGTAGAGCGTCTTAGAGCCATCAACTAGTAGAGCAACAGAAATTGATATATGGAAACATTAAATTCCTTCTTCAGCAAAGTATTGCAGACCAATAAAATTTGCATTCAAAAGAGAAACCAAAGATGTCATAACTGAAGAAGTTCAAAAAATAAAAGATCAAATTAAGGAACTTCAACCAGTAATATTTAAATTTGATGACCAAGACATTGAAGTACATTTTAAAATGTGTCTCACAAGGATTGATGGAAAAGTTGCACAAGCTTAACTGGAACAAAATCAACGTCAAGCTGCATTATATGCGAAAAGACACCAAGTTAATTAAGCCAACCCCCACCAGAAGACGATAGTTTTAAGGAAGCCTACGTATTTGGAATGTCGCCTCTTCATGCTAGAATACGTTTCATGGAGCATATTCTTAAATTGGGTTATGATTTGGAATTTGGTCCGTTAGTCGAAACAGTGAGAAAAAATAAAGAAAATTAAGAAAAAAAAAGCAAAAAAAAAAACAAATTCAACAAAAGTATCTACAGTTAGGTCTCGTATTCGACCAACCAAAACAAGGGGAAGGAAACACAAATGATGGAAATGCTGCAAGGAGATTTTTTTCCCATTCGGAAACTGCAGCACCTATCAAAGGTGGAGATCACGAATTAATAAGACGATTCAAAATCATATTACAAGTTCTAGTATGCAGCAGAAAGATAAATGCTAAAACATTTGGAGAGTACGCCAATAAAACAGCTATACTTTATAATGAAAAATACTCTTGGAGATATATGCCATCCACAGTTCATAAAATTTTGTACCATGGGGAAAAAATAATTCAAAACAATATGCTACCAATAGGAGATCTATCTGAAGGAGCGCAAGAAAAAAGGAACAAAGACTACAGATTCTTTCGCGAGCACAACACAAGATAACTGACCAGAAATACTTATCAATATTTTGTTGTGCACTTCAGATCCATATATGTCCAACATTCTTCAAAAATGGAAAACTACCTCTATTGAATTAGACGAAGAAGCTAAACAACTTCTAGTAGATGAAAATCAAGGCTATTTAGAATAAATTTTTACTAAAATTGGTTGATTTAAAGTACTTTTTCATTACACTAACAATAAGTTACACTTTTTTTTATATAGTTAAAAAATTTTCTTGATTTAAAAATTTATATATTTTGTAAATTTACAATAAAAATTGTTAGTCTAATAATAACAAGTAAGAAAATTATAGTCGGTCTAGACCGACTATACGATACCCTATACCATGCGTTTAGAGACCCTATCTCTTAGGCCCAACTAACTGGACATAGAAAATAAGCAAAAACCAAATTTGAGTGGGATTTTTATTAATTTTTTTGGCTGCAGATATGAAAAAGTTCATATCGGATGATATATCTATATAGGGACTTGGTCCAAAAATGGACCGATCCTGATCATGTTTGGTAAAGTCTCTTGTATTTTGCAAAAATATATACAAACAAAATTTGAGAAGAATCAGTGCAATATTTTTGTTTTTTAATAGATTTAAGTGAAGATCGGGAAGCAGCTCTATATGGGGTCAAAGGGATCATTTTTGGACTACTCATTAATGGATGTAATGAACGCATACAAACCCAATTTGAGTAAGATCTATATGACAATTTGGATCTTATGGCAATTTATGTCGATTTCATATGGGTAATTTGTATGGGGGCTAGGTCTGAACATGGACCGATTCTCAGCAATTTCAATAGCATTCATCCCATGGCCGATAAAAGCTTATGTACCAAATTTCATCAAAATATATTGATATTTGCGACCTGCAGTTTGATTAAAAGCTTTACATGGACACACAGACGGACGGACGGACGGACGGACGGACATTGTTAAATCAACTCAGAAAGTGATTCTGATTCGATCGGTATAATTAAAGATGGGTCTAGGTCAAATATTTTTGTTTGTTACAAACAGAAGCACAAAGTCATTATACCCAAACCACATAGTGGTATAGGGTATAAAAACAATCTGTGATACTAGTTGTTAGGTTAAACTGTGATTTTTTTAAAATTGTAATTATTTATTAAATTTATTAAAATTTTGTGTCATGATGTCCAGTTTTTTATACAAATTTAATACTTGACAATGTAATAAATTAAAATCAAATAAATAAAGTTCACACTCCAGAAGAAGTTGAAATACAGTCAACGAAACGTCGAGTGAAAAGGATGTAATAATTTGATTTTTTTTTATTATCATCTTAATATTTAATTGACCATAATTAGCCCGAAAAAATAAAAAAAAAATCTCATAAATAATATTGGTCACAAATAAATCTTAAAAATTGTTATATTTTATAAATTTACCATAAAAATTGATATAGAAATATTTAAAAAGACAATAAAAAAAAATTTAACTAAAGCAAAAACATACGAGTTTTTCATTGAAACTTCTCTATCTGGAACCAATATAAGGTAACTTTTACGTTCGCTGCTTAATAAATTATATTTTAACTCGGGATCTTTCAAAAAAAAAAAAAAAAAAACAACCTTTGGTCCTTGTGCTCATTAGGACTAAAAAGTTTACGGGGGCCAAAGTTTGGCATTTTCTGAAAAATTTAACTTAAAAAATTGTTAAAAGGTATTAGTTGTAAAATTAACTGAAAAAATAAGACATTATATTAAAAAAAACCTTTTTTTACATTTTAACACTGCACTTTTGTACTAAAATACAACTACAAATGAAAATGTATTTGAAACCCTCCGTAACTTTTTTTATTTTCGGTCGAGAATTACGTTTTATGGCAAAACTTAAAGGCTAAAGTCTCACCTACCAAACAAAAAAACCGCATATCAAAATTCCAATCCAATCAAAAGTTATAGATTTTTGAGTGCCTTCTCGTCAAATGGTCCACTGTGCTCCGTCTATCTCACATGCACTTGTACTTGCACTTTTTGGTCATGCGTTTTAACACACTCACCTAAAGTCAGGCCTATGAGCAGTTTGGTTAAGAAAAAAAAAATTGTTTTATTTAATAGTGAAGATTTTTACAAACATTAATGGCTGTTGATTCTACAGGGGCCTTAACATGTAAAACATGAGTTTATCATTCTAAATACAGTTCAAATATACAACTTTATAGCGAAATGAACAACCAAACTTTTAATTTTTTTTTTTACTTTTTTTATGAGCGAGAATCAGTGACTAATAAATCAAATGAAATATAAGTACTTGATACATCATTTATGAACAAAATCTTAATTTTAATAATTTGGAATCAGGGTGGTTTTCAGCAGAGCCTACGGTTAATCTCGAGTACTCGAGTTACTCGAAGCTACTCGAGCTGAACGAGTGTTTAAAAGCATGTAAGAAGATAAATGTAAGTATTAACTAAAACAAATATATACATTTTTGAATCGAACAAGTACCAAAAATATCGTCTTTAAATTTCACTTGCATCGGACAATCCTACTGGTGTGGACAAACTACTACTCCAAAACTTACGATGACTTTCCATATAAATGTATGATAATATTCACATCTCAGATGTTTGATTTTATATATTCTGAAGTCAGTTATATTGGTAGATTATTCTCGTGAAATATTAAAACATTCTGATAAAAACTGTGGAGTGAGCTAACTACCACTCGAAAAGGGATCCACTTTCCACTCAAATATATAAAGATTAGAGCGACTCACCTTGTATGGAGAGAAAAAAGTGAAAAAAAAAATTCCCTAGAAATCGACCTTAATTTGTTTTACAACGATTCCCAAAATATTTCTGGTCTAATATTAACTCACTCCGAGCTGGACTGTTTTTAAGAAAGGTGTATTTTTTAGTTTTTTGAAGATATATAGAATATGCCCAATCATGATCTACCTAATGTGGCATTCAACAAAATATGAAATATTTGATGTTTTTTTTTATTAAAATGAGTTAATTAGAAAATCAAATCAACATTGAAAATAGCATAAAATTATTTATTTTTCTACATGTATAACCTCTTGGGACCGTCGGTGCACATATGTGTACTTTAATTTATTACAAGTTTTAAACACTAGCGGCATTTTGTGATCAATGCCAAAAGGTTTTTTACTTGCACTAGATTACTGTGCTTCAAAGAAATATCAATAGATGACACTGCTGTGAAGTTGTTGCCATTATTTTTGAATTTGAATTTGACAGTTTGAAAAAGTTTCTAGTAGGTCCAGTATAAAATTGTAAAAAGTTTATAAAAAAATTAGTTCTTCAGTTGTGTTTATACTTTTTGTAATTTTCTATAGTGAATTAGTTGGGAGAAGGGATAAAAAGATAAGTTTTTTATTTTTTGTAGTTTTTCACAATGAAATTATACTTTGTTTTCTTAGTACACATATGTGTACCTCCGGATTAAAACTTTTTTTTACGTAAACATTGAATATTTCTCAGCAGGTTGAAGATATGCTCAATGATAGCGAATTTGATTTCTCGGGAGACGATGACGATGATGAGTACTTGCCTCCAGAAGCCATCCGAGCTTTTCAATCATCTGAGGAATGGGTGAGAGATGAAGAAAATAGGCAAAATGAGGCAAATACTGAACATGAAGTTTGAAGCTTACTACGCGTATTTTGGCGCAGCAAAGAAATGGCTAAATCTGGACCAGAAATTAAGGACGATGTTCTTACTTCACAGGGTAGCTCTGACATGAACATTCTATATTCTTTTTTTTTTTGAATGTTTGAGACTAGACTTTTGGAAATTAGTGGCAGGACAAAGCAATATATATTCGGCACAAAAGCGGGTGCTTAAATCAATTAACACCAATACAATTGAAATGATACGTTTTGCTGTTATGCAGCTTATGATGGGCACCCTCAAATACCCTCAAGGAAAGCTTTATTGGAGTGGAGAATTTTGTGTGCCAATTGTAAGAGAAGCAACCAATTGAGACAAGTTTTTTGAGATCAGAAATTATCTTCACTTTACTGATAGCAACATCCCCAATGGCAATGATAAACTTTGGAGAATAAGACCACTATTATACATCATTTTGTAGAAATGCCAAAGTTTACCACGTTCCAAGCACATGTCAATCGACGAGCAAATAATCCCTTTTTCAGGACATTGTGAGGACAGTCAGTACATGCCATCCAAGCCTAATCCACTTGGACTTAAAAACTTTGTGTTGGCTGCACGAGACGGGCTGGTATTGGATTTCGAGATCTATGTTGGTAAGGATACATTACCTCAAGATGTTATGAAAAATCTTGGGCTAGGAGGAGGAATTGTAGAAAAACTTTGTCGTACAATTAACGACAGCTGTGTTTTATACACAGACATATTTTTTAACAGTCTAAAGTTGGCTGATCATTTAAATGAAAAAAGCAGCAGGATTTTTCTGACCGGGACTGTTATGGCAAATAGGATTGGACCAGTGGCACAAAAACTAAAGTCTGAAGAGCAGTTAAAAAGGGGAGAATGGGATGAGAAAGTTAGAAGTGATGACGAAGTCTGTGTCGTTAAATGGATGAACACAAAATCAGTAACAACGCTATCCACTTGTTCAGAGAGCGCAACTGCCGATATCTGCTCACGTTGGTGCAAAAAAGTAAAGAAAAAAATAGATGTATTGTATCGATGCTACGAGTATTGTAACAAATAATAATTCCTGCATTGGTGGCATAGATTATCTGATAGACTATAGATTATATATAGATTATCTGATTACTAACGAAGTTCATTGAAGACAATAAATGTAATGGTGAGACGTTGGTGGAAGTTCCTCTTCCGTTTCCCTGAGCCTTTGCTGGTCGCACGTGCTGGCGTAGGGGCCTAGCTCGCCGGATGGGTGGGGTCTTGCTCAGGCCCAGGGAAACCGCACTACAGATTTTCACGTGCGATTTACACAAAAAAAACTGTCAATTAAGCGGACGCTAAATGGGACGGTTGGCCATACTTACCTTGGGATTGGGGACGAGGTGTTCTGCCCCTTTTGCCCTCCCTACCATGTTACCTCGACTCCATCTCAATTGGAGGTAACCCACTGCAATGAAAAGATTTGGTTTTGGTTTGGTTTTCTACATTGGTTTAACAAAAAAAATTTTTATTTGCCCTTCATTTTAAGGGTTTTTAAATTTAAATTATACATATTTAGCAAAACTTATTTAATTTTTTTTTTATATTTTAGCAAAATTTTGCCTTTTAGAAAAATTTTAAGTTTAGCAAAATTTTATTTATAGCCAAATTTTAATTTTAGGAAAATTTTAATTTTAGAAAAAATTTTAAATTTAGCTAAATTTTAATTTTAGAAGAATTTTTAAATTTTAGCTAAATTTTGTTTTAGGAAAATTTTAGCAACATTTCTATTTTTAACTTTATGATTAGATAAATTTTATATTTTGTAAAATTTTTTTCTTTTAATAATTAGAAAATTTTTATATTTATACAAATTTTATATTTCGAATATTTTATATTTTGACATTTCGAAAATTATATATTTATTTCAATTTTATAATTAGAAAACTTTTTTATGTAATTTTAGAAAAATTTTGGATTTAGGTAAATTTTTATATTTAGAATACCTTACATTTAGCTAATTTTTTAATGACAAAAATTTGGTTTAATTAGAAAACCTCACATTTAGAAAACTTTTACATTCTAATTAGAAAAATCTTAAAAAAATCTCTTAAATTTCTATAATTTTAAATTTAGGTTAATTTTAAATTTTTATTTCTAGCAAAATTTAATTTTAGGGAAACTTTAAATTTAGGAAAATGTTAATTTTAGAAAAATTTTAAAGTATAGCATAATTTTAATTTTAGGAGAATTTTTAAATTTAGCTTAATTTTATCCATATTTAGGAAAATTATTTTCATTTATGAAATTTTTAGTTTTAACAAAAGTTGACTTTTAGCACTATTTAATTTTAGGACAATTTTTAATTTTTAGGAAAATTTTTAATCTTTAGGAAAATTATTAATTTTTAATAAAAAATTTTTAATAGTAGAAAAAATTTTTTAATAGTAGAACAATTTTAAAATTAGCTCACTTTTAATTTTTGCACAACTTTCATATCGCCATATCGCTGGTGTTGCATTCCGATGAGGTACCGATGAAGCTGCTGCCGCCGGACGCCGTGGTTGTGTGTCGCAATATGCCATTGGAAAATGTGGGCCATAGCTTAATTCTGCATATGATTATTTAATGTTTTATTACACAATTTGTTTTTGTAATCGGCTAAATGTATTCTTCTTCTTTATTCTTATCACCATTAATTTTTTTATAGAGATTTTTTTTATTTTGTTTCACAGTTATGTAAGTACATACAACTTATATAAAAGTAAAATTACACTCCAACACAATAATCCAACTTTATGATTTTCTTCGCAACATTAATATTGTTCATTAATGGATTAAGTATTATAATTATTTAAGTTATATTATTTGGTAGGCATCTATTATTTGTTGTTATACATATGTATTTTTCATTAAAAATTTATGTACAGATGTCACTAAAATCTAAAGTTATTTTTTTTTTCTTAAAGTTTATTTTAATTTTTATTTGTTTTTATTTCTTAAATTTTACAATGTCAATAAAATCTAGATTTTTTTTTTTCTTAAAGTTTATTTAATTTTTATTTGTTTTTATTTCTAAACTTTTACACTTTCTTTCTTAAATTTTAATTTGTTTTTAATTTTTATACTTTAAACTTATTTCAACGCTTCACTTAATTTTAATTTCTTTCTTAAAACTACATTTTATATACTTAAAAGGTTTTTCCTCAACCTTAGTCTTCAATAAACAAAATTCAACTCCCCGATTCAAATCTAACTTTATTATATTCAACCTTCTTCTTCGTTCATTCATTATCTCTAGATAAAAACCTGTTTATTAAACAAACAAAATCACCAGCAATTCAGTGAGAACATTCATATGCATTCATAATATTCTCTAGTATTTATAACACTCACACTCATATATGACTATGAGAGCAAGTGAGATCAATACAAGAAAATACGTGGTTTGACCAGCATGATTGCATATGAATGTGTTCATGATTTACTTCAACACAATGAAGAGAAAAAAATACGCCATAAAAAAAATGCCATCAACCTATTACCATATAAGTTGTTGTTTATATGTACATACTTGAACTTGAAAATAATTTCAAGATCAAGGTTATTATTTTTTTCTTCTTTCTTATTCTGCTTGTAACAGAAATTCTTTTGTTACAGTGCAGAGAAAAAAAAAGATCACCGTCACAAATAGTGGCTCTTCAGAGCTTTCTGCCATATCTAGGACCTTATTGTCGTCAATTGCTGGGTGATGTACACGCGTTGTTGTGTACAAGAAAACGTCCAACGAAAGGATAAGCTAGGCTTGCTGCAGTACATGCTGAACCTGGGCAAAGCGATGAAGAAATATGACGGAGGTAGGGTTCAATCCAATTTCTTGCATTGCAGCTCTATATCTCGTCCCAACACTAGCACAACTACAAGATTTAGCTTGAATCCCACAGACGACAGTCAAGATTGTATAATCGAAAATCGAACCTACTTCAAAGAAGCACCGTGCGATTGTGCCACACCCACAGCCTGAAATATGGCTTGACAATGTTGGTCACCTACCGCGCTTGTAGACAGCAAGTCCGCGTCGAAATGTCGCCACCCAACGTGCTCTTCACGTTGCCGTAGTATATGTGTAAAATTCAATGTCTATTTATGTATTTTGAAAAATAACTGGTTTGAAAACTACCATACTGTTAAGAATATTGTTCCTAACTAATAAGTCATTTAAACCTGAAGTACGCATATGTGCACATCCTTTTTCTGCCACTTTAAATAAAAAAATTCAAAAATAATATAAACAAGTATTTTAATTACACCACATAAGTTAGAAAATTTTTCAAAAAAACTTTTAAGTCAATCGGTTTAAGTTCAGGTCTTAAGAGGATAAACTTTATGTCATCCGAAGTTTCAAAAACTGATTTATGCACGATGCACTTATTTTGCGGCACTTGAGTTTGACAAAAAATTAAAATAATATAAATTAGTTATTTTGAAAACAAAGCCAATACTTTTGTCTACCGCAAATTGTACCTTTTCGTACTTTAAGGACGTTATATCCCCATGTATAAATCTATATCATATGTTCCTTGAATATTTTTTGTGAATCGATGTCAAACTTGTTTTGATATTGGAAACTTAGTGATACTTTTCGAGTCGTAGTTCGCCATTAACACAATTTGGGTCGGAACGGCTTAAAATCTTATGTCATCTAAAAATACAGTCAGTTGCGATTGTTAAAAAACAAAAAACAAAATTTTTATAAATTTTATTAATTTTTTTTTATTAGTTGTCTTTTTCGAGTAGTAGTGCGCCCATCACACACCTTTTATCCGAGTATCTCAATATTTTAGGAAAATAATCTGCTACTATGAAGGACCACAATTTGCATTAAATTTTGCCAATTTTTTTTGGAAAATTTCTTGTAAAATTATGTCAAACTTCCATGGAGTGAATGTTTTAATACATTTGTATGGAAAGTGGTCGAGACTTTTCAGCAAGATCTAATGAAATTGTTGAAAATTGTCCATATTCAGATCTACGCATGATACGAGTATCTCCAGTTTAGTTTATATGTGTTTATTATATCAATAAATCATCAGTCTAAAAAGTATATGGCAATTATTGCTATAGCACCCATATAAAGCATGCTCCTTATATCTATCTAAAGAGTTACAGGTATGATATACTTTATTTAAGTATGCTCTTCTTTATGTTCATGGAACACATAACTAACCTTACCAAATGCGGGCAAGATCGGACAATTTTGGACCAAGCCTCCATATAATAATTACACAATTCCAGGCAGGACGGCGTTAGTCGAAACCATATTTCATAATGGACGACGAAACGTGTATACAAGCAGACTTTTCGTAGCTCCTGGAAATGTTCAAGGTATGTTTAGAACCCAAATTCAAGGGAAATCCCAAAAATATTCCTAACATGGCAAGTAATATGGAGTTGAGGTAAAGGTAAAGGAGCAAGTTATTGGTTACAACGGGCTTTACAAAAATCTAAATTTATACTAAGGAGCGTTTGCAAAGATGACTACAGCCCTTCATAAGCCTACACAATGTGTCCAAGGTGTTGCCCCTGTCATTACGGGAAGAAAGCTCTTGAGTGGTGCCATAACATTAATATGGTTTTTGTACCAAATCCTCCAAAATGTCCTGAGCTTAAGCTAGATAAGTTGTATTCTTGTAAAAAGCAAGTTGAAGAGCACAAAGAAAGTAACCCATAATATCGAATATTTTAATCGGAGATAAACTACCTGATCCAAAGAGTGACGTAAATCACTATAAAGTCTTCAATGGAAGAGTTTCGGGAAAAGATCCATAAGTTTTTGACTAAAATTTTGAAAGTTATCTTGCCTTGCAAGCTGTAATATAATTTCAATTAAAAACAAGTAAGAAAATTATAGTCGGTCTAGACCGCCTATACGATAACCTATACCATGCCCTATCACTTAGGCCCAACTAACTGGACATAGAAAATAAGCAAAAACCAAATTTGAGTCTGATTTTTATTAATTTTTTTGGCTGAAGATATGAAAAAGTTCATATCGGATGCTATATCTATATGGGGACTAGGTCCAAAAATGGACGGATCCTGATTATGTTTACTAAAGTCTCTTGTATTTTGCAAAAATATATACAAACAAAATCTGAGAAGAATCAGTGCAATATTTTAGTTTTTTAATAGATTTAAGTGAAGATCGGGAAGCAGCTCTATATGGGGCCAAAGGGATCATTTTTGGACTACTCATTAATGGACGTAATGAACGCATACAAAACCCAATTTGAGTTAGATCTATATGACAATTTGGATCTTATGGCAATTTATGTCGATTTCATATGGGTAATTTGTATGGGGGCTAGGTCTGAACATGGACCGATTCTCACCAATTTCAATAGCGTTCATCTAATGGCCGATAGAAATTTATATACCAAATTTCGTCAAAATATATTTATATTTGCGACCTGCAGTTTGATTACAAACTTTACATGAACACACAGACGGACGGACGGACGGACGGACGGACGGACATTGTTAAATCAACTCAGAAAGTGATTCTGATTCGATCGGTATAATTACAGATGGGTCTAGGTCAAATATTTTTGTTTGTTACAAACAGCAGCACAAAGTCATTATACCCAAACCACATAGTGGTATAGGGCATAAAAATCGAAAGTCCGTGTTAAATATTTTCTTTGTTACCACATTTTATGAATGCTAACATTTCCCCAAACCCACTCCTTACTCTTAACACTTGTTTAAGGAAAATTTGTAAAAAGAAAAACAAACTAGACATCATTAGTGGAAAATGACAGGTCGTTGGCACTTATTTTCATGCAAAACAACGTCATAAAAATGGTGTGATCTTTCACCATTAAACTAATTGGTTATGGTGAATCACTCAACAAAGAAAACTGAATAGTTATTTAATTCATACCTTTTAAGTTTAAAAGACAAAATTTCTGTTCTCTGTTTTTGAATCCGCTGTCAATTATTTTTTAATTAAGAAATTTTTTGCTCATTCTATCATTCTATCCAAAAAAGGAAAAGTAGTATATATTCTTGCATTTCTGGCTGCGACAGTATACATGGACACAAATGCAGACAAACGGATGGACAAAGTTCATAATACCCTTCTTCACATTGTGCTTTAGAGCAAGAGTATAATGAAAAGGAACATAAAGAATCTTATTATGGAGCTTATGCAAAAAAAGCTGTATACACAATAATTTCAACAAATATAAAAATTAAATTACTTTAGGTACTCACACTGGTGCAATAGTTATAAATCAATTAATACTTTATTGCAGGTTTCCGGCTTTTGTTATACAACACCAATCGTACGACTGAAGGTGAACTGAGGCTTTTTTAAAGCTACCGACTACTTGAAGCAAGCACATCAAATCATTATCCTAATTACTACAATTTTTATTTTTATAATATTTTTTGTCTTTCAACTTATTTCTCATTTAGCCATAAGGTGTTTTGTTACATGTCTGATTTCCTGCTAAACAATAACATTAATAAGCTTAAGGTTATTCAATTTTTATTTTATTAGTCTTCTTTTTACTTATACAAATATATATTATATATATTTATATATATATATGTTTATAGTTGTATGTACGTATGTAACAACTATTTGCATTGCAATTTAATTTCAAGTGATCTGATAAATTTAGGGATTGGTGTGTTTTAGTGTCCATTATAACAGACTCTCTGCTGTGATGTGGTCGTATATGTCTTAGACAAAAGTTGATGATGATATAAATAAAAGGAGGATCTCTGTCTGGCAAATAGCTAGTTCATTGGCATTACTTTACAATTTCGTTTTAGTTTTATATTGTAGATTTTTGTTTACAAGAAACGCTCCTTTTTATGCCGTCAGCTAAATGAAATAGAAATTACCTTTAACAAATCTTGAAATTTTTTTTATTTTTGTTTTCTATAAAAATTTTCTGCTTTTTTGAAACTTATAGTAAGTTACTTGTTTGGTGAAATTACTGATATTTGATGCCATTAACATAAATAATTTAATGAAATTCAAGACTTTATAAATTTTATTTATGTTTTCATCATATTTTTTCTTTTTCTTCTTCTTCTTGTTTATAACATTAAAATTGTCTTTGGATACTCATCACTGCTGACAAGCCAGTTGAGTGAGTCTGTGGTATACGATTGCTTGAATTTGATACGTTTGTATGATTTTAGTGAGGCCAACAGACTGTTATTTAATTACAACCGTCTTATGATAAATGTATGTTATTCGTATCTTAATCGTTTATTTGCTAGAAGTACATATTAAATACGAGTATGCATGTCCGGTATGAGCACGTGCCGTAATTTACAATAAATACTTTAGCAGCAGCATAAAAAAATTCAACTAGAAATTATAGAGCTGCATTAATTAATTAGTCATTGGAAAACAATATATCAGAATTGGAGATTTAAAATCTAAGCCTTGAAATCAGACACTGATGCGAAATTTTTATCGATTTATTGTAGATTTTCTACCACACATCAGTATGGGGTGATGGTATAATGAGTTGATAATGTTATTTATAACTATCAACATAATTGTACCGATCGACCTAGAATTACTTTATTAGTCAATATAACTATGTCCGTCTGTCCGTCTGCCAATGTGTCAAAGTAAACTTTGTGCAAAGACTATAGGTCCCCAATGAAGACATATTGGTTAATGTCAGGTTTACCAGTGCTAAGTCTTACTATTTACATGGACGTCCACAGTGGCGGTGGATAAGAGCTGGTAATAGACAGGACAAGGAGTGTCGGATGATCTGGATGAGTTGAAGAGGATTCCAGAAATGTTCGAGTCAGTTTACTGGTAAAACGATGAGATCGGAAAGCTCTCTTCATCAGGCTTAACGTCACTTGATGGGACAATCACTAAGAATCATTTAGTATGCAGTTCTCTGACAAGATTGTATTATGGTTGATTTGGATACAAGAGCGTTGTTGGGATGAAGGATGAGGAGGTGTCAGAAAAGTTAGTGTGTGTTATTGGTCCAGTTATCAATGCTAAATTGTCTGTATAATTATCTTCCAAATGATTTAATGGGAAAGGCCCCCTCGTAGGAGTTTTGTAGTGGCTGTGGTTGCCTTCATCGCGGGAAGAGCACAGCTCGACGTGGTGTTGCGTCCAGCTCGGGCGCTATAATCCTTATTGTAGAAGAATTTTAGAAAGGTTCGACCTCTCAACTAGGACCCAGCTCGTAAAGCATCCAGAGAATTTTGCGTGAGGCAATGAAAATAATTTATCTTTTTTTTCTCGTTTTAATTAGTTTAGACCATAGTTTAACGAGATAAAAGTTTTTGAACGTCATTATTTCATCATTAGAACAATTGTACTCTAATATTCGCAATTTATTGGCAATATCATTTATGATTATATGAAAATTTTTACACATTTTTATTTTTTCCAAAAACAGCACTTGGATTCAAAAATAAAATTTCTTTACATATGCTTTCTGTTTTTAGCGGAAGTCTTCTCCAGATCTACTCTAAAGTCGTGATTGTTTACATTGATTGAAGCAGAATTAAAAATTTGGGTATTCCCCGAAAAATGTGGAAAACGTCAAAAAGGTCATATGCGCTGTGCTCACATAATTAAGTCACCACGAGTATCGTGAGCACATTAGTGTTTTGAAGATTTTTTTTGCGGTTAAAATAGTAAATAAATTAAAAACAAATAAATTAAAAACAAATAACATCAGCTGAAACGCTATGTGTAAACAAAAAAATTCGAATTCGGCTGAACGGAAAATAATATGGGATTGTTTCCAAAGATACAATAATAGTGCAAAAGTAGTGGATATTTTGAACTTTCCTCGTTGTAAAATTACAAATGCCATTACGCATTACAAACAATATGAAACTTTTGTAAATATTCCGCGCCAAAAACCGCGAAAAACGAATTTAATTGATGACAGATGCATCCTTTTTTAACTTCGTCGCAAATCAGAGATAAAATGGAAACGGGTTATGGCGTAAATGTTTCGTCGCAAACCATAAGACGACGTTTGCAAGAAAACAATTCGCACGTACGAATGGCCAGGAAGAAACCGTTGGTTTCCTTGAAGAACACTACAAAGCGGCTCCGATTTACGAGTGACAATCTTGCTAAAGGCCTACATTTTTGGAAGTAAATTGTTTGGAACGACGAATCCAAGTTTAATGTTTTTGGAAATGATGTTAGACCATATGTGCGACGTCGTCCACTTAGGGAATTGGATCCTAAATATATCAAAAAAAAACTGTGAAGCACGGTGGCTCATCAGTCATGGTGTGGGGTTGCTTTACCGCATTCCGTGTGGGTCCTATGGTCAAGATTGACGGTATAATGAATGGCGAAATGTAAAAGAATATACTAAAGGAAAATTTGGCCACCGAATAGGCTGACAATTTGCCGCTTGCGTGGATTTTCCAACACGACAATGACCCGAAGCATTGTTCGAAACTGGTTAAGTCGTGGTTGGCAACACAGTCCATCAAGCTTCTGAAATGGCCGCCGCAGAGTCCGGACTTAAACCCTATCGAGAACTTGTGGAGCATAATAAAACGAGCCATTACAGCACGAAAACCGGCAAATAAGGATATGTTATGGAAAGTTATCCCAGAGGAGTGGCACAAAATCACTCCAGGCCAGTGCGCTTCTCTTGTAGCCAGCATACCAAAGCGATGCTCCACAATATTGAAGCAAAAGGGTTATCCTACTCAATATTTAGGTAAGCTAGTGAAAAAATGGGACTCTCGACAAAATTTATTGCTCATTTCTACAATTTCAACCATTTTTTTTTCAGATGATTTAATTATGTGAGCAGCTCTTTTTGGCTAATTTCCAAGTTTTTAATTTTTTTGAAAAGAAGCAAAATTTTGTAATTTTTAATTTCACTGTAAATTGACTGCTAACATATAAGAATAATAAAAAAATATTATATTAGAATTAAAAAAAAAGGGTTTACGTATTTTTGACAATAATGTCGAGTAGCATACTAGTGACTTAATTATGTGAGCACAAGTGTACGTTAGGTTTTGGCCCAGTCTTTAAAAGCTCATCGCGTTCATGGCCGACAAAGACTTCTTTAATTTGCAGCGATATACATATGATGAATTTCATGTAAAAATCGAGATGCATTGAACCCGACCCCCTCAGATATCGATGAAATTTTGTTCATAGCTAAATTTGATCAATACAAACAAACCCTCATTTTTAGAAATGACTGTTTTGCGATTTTTTGGGCGTGGCACAGTGGGAAAGTTTTCGAAAAAACGCGAAAATGGTCGAAAAGTGCTCTATTTAAAATGCAATAACTCAAAATCGGCTGAACCGATTTCCATGATCTTGGTATCATTAAAAAGATATTTTAACAGGCTTTATGACACGTTTGAAAAAAAGAATAAAAATACACTGTAAAAAATTTTATAACAAAAAGAAAATTTTAAATAACGAAAAAACCAAAAAGATCAAGGGATTTTTTACAGTGTATTATTTTTTTAGAAAGGTTTATCCTTCACATATACCATATCCAAAAAGTAAAATGGGTTCTTCTTTAGTTTTTTTTATATAATTTTTTAAGTAGTGTCACTTCTAGTAATACGTACCGAAAGTTTTTGAAATAATTCGAATAACAGCGAAAATATCAGCTCACATTCTTACACATTTACAAAATAGTTCAACAATTCTAACATTTTTTAAATGTTTACAAGTAAAAAACCATCAACAATTGTTTATATTATTTGCCAAATGATTCTCGGTTGGTGGTTACCGTTTCCAGAACACATCTAATCGTTGTATTCCACTTTTTGTATATTATTTCTTCAGTTTGGTTATTTTCAAAATGTTTTTGCATATGCGTTTTTAGATTATTTAATTTTTTGAAGCAGTGACCACACATTGAAACGCACACTCGCTTTTTTGTATGTCACCATTACAATCAACGAATTTGAGAACATCTTTGTAGTCGGTAAATGTGCATTCTCCTTCAAAACAAAATGATTTTAAGCGACTTTTTTCAAACATCAATTTCATATTCTGATGCAATGTGCATACACAGATATTTTGCTGGTTTCCAACTCCAAGTTTCATACAATTTTTTGGCCTTAACATTGTAATTTTTGTAAAACCAACTTTGGCCAAGGGAAGTTTTTTTTGAAATTCGTAGTAAGATTCGCGTAGTGAGTAGTAAGTTTCCTTGTTTAATAGTAATTGAATCTTGCGATCCTGGCATCGGCTAATTTCATCATCTTCATAAAATAATTTGACTGTGCTTAGAGTTTCGGTTGGTAAACTACGTCTGCTCATTTTTAAAAGATTGATACCTGCAAACTTCGTTTTATTCCTTTGGATATCTTTACTTTTTTTGATACAATCGTGAGATATATCATCCCCAAAACGATCTTTAATTTTTGCGTGACTCATATTGATTGGTAAGAGAGATAAAAGTTTTTGCTTTTCCAAAAGATTTGAGCTGTTCTCTATTTGATATTTGATGTTTTGCAAAATTTCTTCGTAAATGGCTTTGACGTTTTCAAGTTGCGCTGACAAATCAGATAATGGATCAGCTCCAAGTGAATCTGCTATATTTTCCAAAATTTGCACTGATTTTCTATTTCTGTATGCATCTCGTTTGATATATTTCCTTTTAAGAGGCGTCATTTGGTTTGGTAGATGAGGAATAATGTGATCATTTATATTTTCAATGAGTTCGTTGCTTTCGATGTTTGCATTACGGCTGGTACAAGTTGGAAGTTCACTCAATTCTTCGCTAATTCCATCGCTGGGCGTTATTGGTAAATAATTTGAGACTTCAATCTGCTCCACGTTGGATTCATTACGACTGCGCGCTTTTCTCAGTGTATTCCGGCAAGTTTTGCAAATACGGCTACAATGAATGTTGGACTTGTAATTTTCGCGTTCGTCGACACTTGTTGAATGAGTAAAATCGATCAATGCACTCCTATTTATACTGTGTATTGTTCACTAGTTTACTGACAGGTACTTATAAATAGGTGCATATTTTTTTACGGTGTTTCACCATGTGTGAGTTTTAAATTTTCGAATAATGACCACCCTTAAATGTGGGTTGAATTTCTGTAAAAAAGTCGTACAGGTAGCCAACTGAAAATCCCAAATAATTAAAAATTACTTTGCTTACGCAATCATAAAAATTAAATAACCACATGTTTATTCCTTTTTGTTAATTCTGAGAATCATAAAAAATATGATCGAGGGTTTTTCCGAAGAATGTTGTGCATATGTAGAGTAAATTTTCGAAATTCATACCTTTACTCAATTGCGAATAAAAGCGAATTGAGTTGGCAAATCATGTGTTGTACTGTGTTATTTTACCTGTAAATATAAAATATAAGGGCAATTACTAGAAGTGACACTACTTAAAAAATTATATAAAAAAAACTAAAAAAGAACCCATTTTACTTTTTGGATATGGTATAGGTGAAGGATAAACCTTTCTAAAAAATAATACACTGTAAAAAAACCCTTGATCTTTTTAGTTTTTCCGTTACTTAAAATTTTTTTTTTGTTATAAAATTTTTTGCAGTGTATTTTTTTTTTTTTTTTTCAAATGTGTCATAAAGCCTGTTAAAATATCTTTTTAATGGTACCAAGATCAATGAAATCGGTTTAGCCCATTCTGAGTTATTGCATTTTAAATGGAGCACTTTTCGACCATTTTCGCGTTTTTTTGACAACTTTCCCACTGTGCCACGCCCAAAAAATCGCAAAACAGTCATTTCTAAAAATGAGGGTTTGTTTGTATTGACAAAATTTAGCTATGAACAAAATTTCATCGATATCTGAGGTGGTCGGGTTCAAAATTTCAGTTTTATCTTGATTTTTAAATGAAATTCATCATATGTGGGCATCGAACTAAACAATTCGTTTTCAGTTAAGTTCGGTTTTTTTTTTGCAATTTTAGCCTAACTTTAAAAAAATTTTAATGGATTCCGAATGTAGTACGTGGTTCAAGTTATTTTTTTCCTTAGAATAAAGTATTTTTGAACTAAAAAAAAAATTTTTTTTTAAACAATAAATATACTTTACTGCATTCGTTGGTTAATTCATTGTTAGTGATTTTGCTGGTTTTTAATTATCTCTTGTGGAAGAAAATTTAAAATATTCTAGAGAAACGTGCCGATCGAATAAAGCTCATTCAACACATTTTTCATGCGACCAACTATTTATTGCAGTTCTCAAGACCTTTCTATTCTCCTTATTAATCATGATCTGAAATTCAAATTCTGTAAATTTTTTCGAACTTATTGATATATAGTATATGTTATGACTTTTCGTTTAAGTTCTACTGGATCTATTGATAATGCAAGGTAGTAAAAAAGAGTTGCATTGGCAAACCATAACGTTGGCTCAATCGCAACTCATTCCAGTTATATTTGAAAAAGAGAATGGAATAATATATATGTTTTTTTTATTTAAAGATAGCTTCTGCACTACACTCAGTTCCAACAGATAAAAGCACACACATACCAGTATGAATTGAAAAATTATTTCTCCAATGTTGGAGAAAAGTTAAGTTCTCAAATTGATATCTAATATAATTCTCAACTTGAGTTTAACAATTTTTCTCATTGTTTGCTTTCAACTTGATATCAAGTTGAGACTTAAAATTTTTCCAATCTTTGAGAAATATTTTAACATCAATTGGATAACCAACACTTTTCTCTACTTGACACCAAACTTTTTCTCAACTTGAGTACGATTTGTGTTGACTTTGAGATCTTATTTACAACTTTTGTATTCTCGTATGGCAGGGCTGTTCATTTCTCATAGTAAAGGCCAAGTTAGCCCCACGTAACCGTAACCTAACGTGTCAGTCTTTTTTTTTTTACACATGAAAAACAGTTACCGAACTGAACTGTAACGTAACTGGAACATCCCAACATGCTGAATTTGATTTTCGCTACTTTTGTACGTGACATTTGTGAACAGCTTACAAAGTTTGGTTAGTTTTACGTTCTATAATTGCACTAAGTGCCAACGTTACATTTACGGTACGGTTACATTTTAAAAATGTGTGGCTCACTCGGCCTTAACGTTGCGAATCATATGTTCTAATTTCTAGAAATAATAATAATTGTGAAAGTTTTCAGCTTTGTGGTAAATTTTAATTATCTTGATTTAAAAAGGAATTGTTGCAGAAAAGAAAAATTAAATAAATAAAAGGGAGGTAAAAGTATATATCTATAATTAAATTTCTGATATATATTATAGAACAAAAAAGTGAAAAGTGTGTTGTCATCTTGCCAAAAGCACCATTTAAGCAGGCCTCTGAATTTAAAGAAGGCTAATTACTTAATTTGTTATTAGGTTGCCGAACTTATGGCCATAATTTGTGGCAATTCTACAAAATTTCTAAAAATTGCATGGCGGAAAGGATGAAGTAGCCAACAATTACTGCTGGCAAGGAACAAATTCCAAAGAACCTGTACGAGCTCTCAGCGTAACGGCGGCATTAAAACGTGATTATATTTTTATGTTTTGATTCCAATTGATATTAATTAAATCTAGTTAATCTTTCCAGAAGCCTACAATCAAAAATTTTCTGCTGCTTGTTCGGACAGCGAGTTCGAAAGAACGATAATTTCATTTTTCCAGCATGCCAACAACCGCCTACAAAAAAAAGTGAAATATTTAAATGAAAAGGATGGAAACAAAATTAGTTGATATATTTTTAACTATTTCTACTTTTTTTGAATTTTTTAATATTAATTTAATTTAATATTAATTTAAATATTTAACATGCGATTCTTAGAAATTTTGTTTAATAGCCACAAATTAAGGCCATAAGTTCGGCAACCTAATAACAAGTTGAGTAATTAGCCTTGAATATTGCTTATATTTTTGTCAAACTTACCTGCTTAAATGGTGCTTTTGCCAATATTGGCTTACGTTTTAAGGTTGCCGTACCTTCCCCAAATTTCACATCTTCTAATACTCTTTTCCAGCAACTTTAATATTCAAAAAAAGTACAAATAATTAATTCATTTATTTTTAATTCTATAGTAAAAAATTTTTTAACATGTTATAATATTTAATGTGTCATAAATAATAAATAAAATTAAAAATTTCCAAAAAAAAGTGGGAATAATTAATTGATATATTTTTAACTATTTCTATTTTTTTTTCCTATTTTTGATTTAGGTTCTTATTTATGTCCTATATAATATTAATAAACAAAAAAAAGTACAAATAATAAATTCATTTACTTTTAATTCTATATTTAAATAATTTTTAACATGTTATAATATTTAGTATGCCATAAATAATAAATTAAATTAAAAATTGCCGAAAAAAGTACAAATAATTAATTGATATATTTTTAATTCTAATTTTTTGCGTTTTTTAATTTAAATTCTTACTTATGTCCTGTATAGTATTAATATTCAAAAAAGTACAAATAATTATTTAATTTACTTTTAATTCTAAATTAAAAAAAACATGTACATGATAATACATATTAAATATGTAATAAAATAAAATTGAAACATTCAGAAAAAAGGACAATGTTTCCATTTCTAAAACTAATATGATTTTTTTTAATATATCAATTCCGTATCTTCCATTTGATACCAATTGAAGAAATTTCTTTGCTATCAAGTTGAGAAACACAAATTTCTCAATTTGATAACTAAGAAAATCACCATATAAAAATTGTGCCTTTTAAGTTGAGAAGACTATAATCCGACTATTGAGGTGCATTTGAGAATTAACGTTGGAGATTTGAGAATTGTATTTGATCTCAAATGCACCTCAAGTTGATAGCAAACAAAAATTTTTATTGGGATGGTTTTATTGGAACCAACACATACGGAAAATTTTATATTTTGTAAATTAAATTAAATTTTTGTTTTTGAGCCAATACGTTCTGAATTATTTTGTTTCATATTTTTGTACCTAATTTACTTTTCTTAATAATAGGTAATAGAGTATGCAGTGCTCAGCAAAAAATGCCCTAAAATTAAATTTTTAAAGACAATAATAAACTCTCATTGCGTAGTAATAAAATTATATTTCAGCTTACTTAGATTGTTGCTCAATTTATCAAGGAATTTGGTTTCAACTAAAAACGATTGTGAAATTTTCCAAATATGTTTTTTTTTTTTTTTAATTTGAAAGAAGAACTAATTACTCATATTGCCATATTTCCCAAATTCTTAAGTATATTATGTTGTACAAGATGAATAACTGAAGACAGTTAAGTGTTGTCAATTACAATATAGTGATATCTTTGCAAAAACGATAAACATAAAAAATCACAATCGTAACTAAAGGGTAACTACAATTTATTAATTGGTATCTAGTGTAGCGAAATAATGCCACGCATAGCTCAGTTATGAACAGGCGTCAAATCTCCTGAGGATTTAATATCCTCAAAAAAAAAAAAAATAAAAAAATGCTATGAAATTAATTTAGGAATATAATAAAGTTGTCAGAAATCAAGGTCCCGTTGCTGAATAAATTTGTCAAATGTGATGCATCCACCTAGATGAAATATCCGGATTTACATACTTTCCATCTTTGATCGTTAATAAACTTATCATGGATTTTTTTCAAATATTTCATGTAAAGTCCCTTCACTTGGGCAACCTGGAAATTCCTAATTTAAAATACTAGTTCCGCCACGTTTAAAATCTTATAGGCTGTCAGTAATACAGTATTTTCGCTTATGTTCATCTTCAAAAATTAATATTTTGTCACTGCTCAATTACTAGTTTTATACATTTTTGAAAATTATAAAAGAAAACGACCAAGCTGCTGCAACAGTGAAAGGGTTTTGTTGAAATAAAATATCTCATAAATTTAGATGGTGTAACTTTAAAGCTAGACATTTGTAACCAGAAATGAGATAGTTCAACAAATCTGTATCTAGAGTCTACGCTTCTCTTAAATACAGTGTCCAACACCATTTCTGGAACAGAATATCTACCCTATTAGTCTCAAAGTGCATGTTGAGTAGATCATTTTTTAGAATAAATTTATAGTCCACTTGGTCAGAGTTTTCTACGGTGCGTCAAAATTTTCATTTTTTGGTTGAAGGGGGCATTATACTAAATGAAAAAAATGTTGAAAGTTAATTTCTGAGAGAATTCTTATTCTCATAGTTTTATTGTCGAATATTATGAAGACCATTTCTGTGGAAGCTCTCAACCCTCTAACTCCTCTCTTTAAAGGTCAATTTGACCCTTTTTTTGAGAAAATCAACAAGGTCCTTTAAAAAGGACATTAAAATATTCTACGCAAATTTTTGCCAGAAAACTTCACTAAATATGCTAAAGTTGTAAATAAAGCACTTTTCGCTTAATTAGCAAAATTGCACGCCAGCTTAGACAAAAATTTTCAATAATGTAAATATAATTTTTTTTCAAAAATAGAACTGTCCAACAAATTAGACTTTCTGATTGGAATGGCGACCCTAAAATTCTGAAATGGCATATTGAGTAGATAATTTTTGTAGAATACACTTATAGTCCACCAGTAGCTATGTTCTGTAAGTCTCATATCGGAAAGTTTTCACATGGAACGTATAAAAATGAAACAAAAACATTGCGAACTGACACAAAATATTGTTTCTCGCATTCGACTGGTGCTGTAACTTTATTTTGTGAGAACTATCTGTCACGTAACGTTTTTTCTCACATTTATTGGAAAAATGAGAAAAAAGTGTTTCTGTAAAGTTGGCATGTGAAAAGATTTGAAATTGAACTGTCAAATTCACTCACAACTCAAATCTATGCGAGATAAGTTTTTAAATTCAGTTGCTTTAAAAAAAAATATATATATATAAGATGACATCGAATATTGGAGGAAAGGTAAAAAATATATTAATTTTTTATTTATATTTTACTTTTAGTAATTACATTTAATTTTTTTTTTGCAATTATTCAGAAAGTGCAACGAATTTCCCAAATTCAAAAAAAAGCTTGTGGACTACATGTCTTCCAATTTGGAATTTGCCAGAGGACATTTTGTATGATTCAACGGATCACACTTAAACTTGTCCTTTTTAAGGCTGATTCTTGATCTTTTCCTAACAGATAATGAAAGCAAAACAGATAAAGCGCATGTGTAGTATAAGTTTTGTTACAATCACAAATTTTATTGTATCAATTTTGAAAATATGTATTTATTTTTTTAGTTGTTCGAATGATTTTGTAGTAAATGTTGTATAATTTTAATAACAAAAAAAAAATAGTAATTCAAGAACTAAAAAAAATCGTACAAGTAGTAATTAATTTAAGGCAGAAGTAAGCCTTTTCTCTTTTACTACATTTATACTACAAAAAGCTGAAAAAATAAATAAAATTTGTTTAAAAAAATATTTAATGAATAAATTTATTAATAAAATGATAAATTGTTTAAATAAATGATTAATTTTAGTATTATCTAATATTATTAATAAATTTATGTATTTATTTATTTCATTAATAAGCTAATTTTGTAACTTCATATATACGTAAAAGTTTACACAAAACTGTATAAACTGTATAATATAGTATATTATATTAGTATATTATACAATAAAAATATAATTTCATAAATCCATTTTTTGATAAAATTAAAAATTATTTCTATGTGATCCATAGGTTCTTTACGCGGGGTAAAATTAATTAACATGTTTTCTTGATATATAATTTAATTTTTGAATTATTGAAAATATATTGATTTTAATTAATCTTTATTTCATAAATAGATTATTATTTAAATTAAATTATTAAGTTTATAATAAAACTCAATTTTTAAATTAAATTGTTTTTTTAATTAAACAATCAATTTATTATTTGAATCAATAAAGTTATTTTTTTAAATAGTATAACAGCCATTCTGGGAGGGGAGAACTTTTTTGGAGTATTTTCTATACTGACTTAGTACTTTTACAATGCCCACGAACATCTTCGACAGTATAATAAAGGAATAAATTAATTTATTAATCAGATAATCAGTTGATTGATTAATAGATTAATTTATAAATCAGATAATCAGTTGATTAATTAATAAAAAAAAATCAACCAAAATTCAGTGGGGGCCTTTTGGGCTCAAATGACTTAAAAATGGTTGATTTTAAATTAATTGTTTATTAAATTCATTTAATTAAGTTATTATTATTTAATTAAAAGTATAAATTTATTAACTTATTTAATTATTTGTATTTTAATTAATCGAATTAATATTTAATGAATAAATTAATTTTTTAACAAATCAATCATTATAAATTAACTCTAATGGCTTTTTAATTATAAATTGTTTGGTTTTTTAATTAACCAGTTAATTGTTTTATCAATTAATAAAAGGTTTTTTTAACTTATCAATTTTTTTAAGTTAAACAATTGCATTATTAATTTAACATTTAATTGATGTTTTTGTTAATCAATCAACTGACTATCTGAAGCGATTAATAGCTTTAATACCATAGCGTTGATACCACCACACACCTTAAACTTGAATGATACTGAAACTGTAACAATATCGGACTATGATGATAAGGATAAAGAAAAATCATTCTGAGACAATATTCACTTATATGGGCACTTTTTATGTACTTACATATGCACTTTTTAAGTTCTTATATATGCACTTTTTAGGCACTTATATATGTACTTTTTGAGTACTTATATGCACTTTTTAAATAATTTTATTAAAGTTTCAGACAGCTTCATAACGAGCTCTTGCGTCTTCCGGATTTTTCACATTTGATCTAAATCAGGTGGCAAATTGTGTTCCAATACCGCCGCTATAGCTTCTTCACTAGAAGCACACCGAGATGAAAGCCATCTAATAAAACCAGTGCCCAATCCAATATCAAAGCAATTTCTAACTCAACATCTCTCTTCGCAGGGTTTTTAGTGTTTTTTTTTTTTGTAACCTTTTCTTTCAGCTCAATTTTAGGAACCGTTTTGATGGTCTTAGCATTCGTATCAATAATTACTTGATGTGTTATTAGATTTTGTAAATCATTTATGGTTTCCATCGTAGCATTTTTATAACCTTGTACTATAACGTTGGCTTTAATAGAATCTCTAGAAAACAAATATATTTAGATATGATTTTTTAAAATTTATAATGCATACTCACAAATAACTGCAAGCTTGCTTTAATATTTCTATATCTAAGGCCACGGAATAATGACGTTCATAACCGACCACAACAGTTTGCTCCGACAAACATTCGGTTAATAAGGCAATGTATTCTTCGGAAGGTATTAAAATTTAATTCTCTATAAGATAACATGTTTCTTGAAAGTTTTTCGAAACTTTTAGCAAAGTACTTACGGTTTTGATAAGACCGTTTCGATACATGAGTAGGCAATAATACGAAACGCTTTCAAAAACTGCAAACGAGCATAATTTAACCATAGTAAACTTTTAGCCCCCTCATTAAAAATATTCTTGCATAAAAAAGGCAGCGTGTTATCATTCAGTTATCACATCATCATTATCGTATCAGTTAATAGAAATATATTGAACATTTTTCACAAATTTAAATTAAAATTATTTTAAGTTCTTAAATTTTTATACACATAATTTTATGTTTACTTTTATTTGCTTTGTTTGTTTTTATTTTTTGACAGCTGACTTGGAATATTCCAATAACAACGTAACCAGTGTTGTAACTTTTCACATTAAGATACAGACACAGTTTGTACTCACAAATCGAGAAACAGTGGAACTTTTGTTTCATACTTTTCACATAAAATACAGAACATGGGTACAGGTCTGAATTTTCTTTACAGTCATTTAAAGTATACATTTTTTTGGTCGAAGGGAGCATTATACCAAATGAAAAAAGTATTGAAGTTATTATCTAACAGAATTCTCATTGTCAGAGTTATAAGCTCGAATTTTATGAAGATCATTTCTGTGAAAGATCTTAACCCTCAAAATCCTCTCTGCAATGTTCAGTTTTACCCTGTTTTTGAGAAAGTCAAAAAAAAAAAAGGATATTCAAGGATAAAAATGTTCCACGAAAATTTTTCAATGGGCGTCAAAAAGACACCAAAGTTGGAAATAAAGCTACTCATGCTTAATTAGCAAAATTACATGCCAGCTATACAAAAAAAATTACTATAATGTAAATATAATAACTTTTCCAAAATAATCAATAAATATTGCGCTTAAATGTAAACGAGGCATTGTGAAAAACGGGCTTGGAGTGATGCGCAGCTTTAAATTAGTTGAAATTAAATTATGTTAAACTAAAACAACTGTAGTTTGCAAAATCTGTTCCAATCTAAAAGTCCTAATTTGTTGGACAGTGTTATTAATTTTAACACCGCAAAGGCTATTCTATATTTTCATTCAAAATTAAAAATGAATTCTGATTTTTCTACTCTAATAACATAGTAATCTTTTTTCAAATAATTTGCCTTTAACTAACTAATTTTTTTAACAAGTTTGTTAATTATTAGCAGCTCTTAACACTTTTCTTATCTCTGACAATGATTGCCGTATGCTTTTCTTTTTTCTTCTTGCCACTTATTTAATACTTGAGGAAGTTGTTAACTCTTTATGAGAAACTACTTTACTCGCAAAAATACCTATTGTATTGTTAGTAGTTTATAGTTTTATTTAAGAGTTTGCAAAATAAAAAATGTTATCATAAACTTTGCCATAATTGTGTTTTGTATCAGATATGTGGCAGTAAGTAGTATTCCAATTTTATATCTAACAAGCAAACAAACCTAAGAAAATGAATTTGCGAATTCATTGTTTTGGGTAGCTGAATTTTTTTTTTTATTATTATTTCAAAACAATGCCAAATATAAATGGTAAAAATTTCACTTTAGATTTTTTTGCAAGATTTTATATTTGCACTTAAGTTTTCTTTTCTTTTTCAATTTAATTTTAGTAAGTAGTTTGTTCCTGTGAAACTTAAAGGTTTATAGATTTTTATTATTATTTTTTTTTTTTTGAAAATAATGCTTGAAGCTTCAAGTTTTAGTTGTGGTGTATTATTTTGGGTCTATTTTATTAGCAGATAACAGCATTCTATTGTTTTTTTTTTTGTTGGCTAAATGTTGTTAGAAAGAAATTTCACATAATAATTTTTTGGTTTAACAAGCCGAATGTTAAAAAATGCATTTAAAAATAGTTGTATTTACTTAAATACTTGTTTTATATATACAAGCGGAAGATTTGCTTTGTAGTTGCTGCAAATTATGACTGTGAACGAAACAAAAGACTTAAGAAACAAGCCTTTTTTTATATATATTCTCTTCATATTATAAAAAATATATAAAAAAATATTTATATGTATAAAATTTATATTCTAAACTTATTTAAGAACCACAATATTTATTATTTTCTTCTTTTTATTGAAAATATTATAAAATTTAATAATATTAACTACACTCGATAATATGTTTTTTATGACACAGGCATTTTTCAAAGTAATATAACTATCAGCTAAAAACTTTTTGTTGCCATTTTATCATTCTTTTATTAAACTATATTAAACTAAATTAATTAAATTGTTATGTTCCCTCTCCTGCATATATTAAGAAAAATAGTTCATATATATCGAAACGAAACATGCAATGCTTAAGTGTATGCAAATCTGTATTATTCTTAATGGGTGTGAATTAAAAAATAGCTTTTAATAATACTAATCGAAAGTACACAGAAAGTACCCACATATTTCCAAGCAATTATTGTATTACATCTTAAAGTATAAACGGTATTTAAGCCATATTTAGATTTTAGTATAAAAAAAAATAATCAATTAGTTCAATATGTTTAAACCATTTATTATTAGCATCCAACTTATTTGTTTGCCATTCTATATTTTATATTTTATCTATACTAATATAATAAAGAGGTAATGTGTGTTTGTTTGTTTGTTTGTAGGAGGTAATCTCAGTAACTACCCATCTGATCTTCCTGAAATTTTCACAGACTCTTACTGCGGATATGGGAAGTGCTATAGGCTATAATTTTTTAAATATTTTTTAGTGGGAGTGGCACCTCCCACACAAAGTAAATTTTTAATATCATATATATATATTGAGGACTATGATAGGGAGAGCTGTGCAAATTTGTGTAAGGTCACCTATTGTTAATATTAGTTGCTACGCCGGAAATGGGCGGGATCGGATAAGTGGGCGTGGTACCTCCCATACAAGTAATAGTTCAATATTATATATCTTGAGTAATGTGATAGAAAGAGCTTTTCAAAGAGCTTTTTGATGTCACCTATTATTAATGTGAGTAGTAGGATGCAAAATGGGTAGTGTCGGAGCAATAGGCGTGGCACCTGCCATACAAATTAAATATAAAATGTCATATATGTGGAGTACTGTAATAGTGAAAGTCTTGGGACTTTGTGTGAGTCCATAAGTAATTCATTTGATTAGTTAGACAAAAAATGGGCGTGACCGGAGCAGAGGGCGTGGCACCGCCCATACAAAGTATATATATGGCATCATATAACTGGTGTGCTAAAAAAGGAAGCTTTGACACTTTGCACGAGCCTATCAGATCTTAGTATGAGTTGTCGAAAAAAATTGGCGGGTTCACACCAATGGGCGTGGCACTCCCCATGAAAAGTAACTATTTAATGTCATATATCTGGAGTACTGTAAAAGAGAGAGCTTTGTGGCTTTGCGTGAGCCCATAGGATCTTTGTGTGATAAGTCGAACAAAAAAATGGACGTGGTCGGAGCAGTGGGCGTAACACCGCCCATGCAAAGTAGATATCTAATATCATATAACTGCTGTACTATAAAAGGGAAAGACTCGACATTTTGCATGAGTCCATCAGATATTAATGTGAGTAGTCCAATAATAATTGGGCGGGATGGGATTAGTGGGCGTGGCACCTCCTATGTAAGAAATATGAAGCACTACGAAAGCGACAGTTTTTTGACAAGTTCATTAGTTATCAATGTGATTTGTCATGGAAAATATATCGCCAAAATCAAAAATCGCCAAACCTAAAAATCGCGAAAAATTAAAATCGCCCTAAAACGAAAATCTTTAAAATCAAAAATGGGCAAAATCAAAAATCGCTAAAAAGAAAAATTGCCAAATGATATTCTAAGTTCAAGGCCAATATTTAAGTGTTGCCAGATCTAATTTTGATAATCCATCTTCTTCTCATGGGCAGCTACATGTACCTTGCTCCAGGGTAGGAACGCCGAAAAATCTGATAATTGTTGTACCGAATGAAAAAACAAAAAACTTTGTATATCAGCAGGTATCGAAATAAAAAAATCTATACTAATAATCTATACTAGCATAATAAAGAGGTAATGTGTGTTTGTTTGTTTGTAGGAGGTAATCTCCGCAACTACTCATCTCATCTTCCTGAAATTTTCACATAGTCTTACTGCGGATATGGGAGTGCTACAGGCTTTAATTTTTTTTAATATTTTTAGTGGTCGTGGCACCACCCTTACAAAGAAAATTTTTAATATCATGTATTATAAATACCATGACAGGGAAAGCTTTGCAAATTTGGCCAGGTCATCTATTATTAACGTGAGTAGTCAGACAAAAAAATGGGCGGGATTAGACAAATGCAAGTGGTACCCCCACATAAACTTAATATTAAATGTGATATATCTGAATTACTGTATTACTGAGAGCCTTGGGACTTTGCGTGAGCCCCTTCATAACGATTCGTTAGCGGGAGGGGAGGGGGAGGGTGTAGCGAAGAACACCGGGTTACATCTAGTATTTTATATTTTATATTTTATACTTTATATTATATATTTTATATTTTATATTTTATATTTTATATTTTATATTTTATATTTTATATTTTATATTTTATATTTTATATTTTATATTTTATATTTTATATTTTATATTTTATATTTTATATTTTATATTTTATATTTTATATTTTATATTTTATATTTTATATTTTATATTTTATATTTTATATTTTATATTTTATATTTTATATTTTATATTTTATATTTTATATTTTATATTTTATATTTTATATTTTATATTTTATATTTTATATTTTATATTTTATATTTTATATTTTATATTTTATATTTTATATTTTATATTTTATATTTTATATTTTATATTTTATATTTTATATTTTATATTTTATATTTTATATTTTATATTTTATATTTTATATTTTATATTTTATATTTTATATTTTATATTTTATATTTTATATTTTATATTTTATATTTTATATTTTATATTTTATATTTTATATTTTATATTTTATATTTTATATTTTATATTTTATATTTTATATTTTATATTTTATATTTTATATTTTATATTTTATATTTTATATTTTATATTATATATTTTGTATTTGATATTTGATATTTTATATTTTATATTTTATATTTTATATTTTATATTTTATATTTTATATTTTATATTTTATATTTTATATTTTATATTTTATATTTTATATTTTATATTTTATATTTTATATTTTATATTTTATATTTTATATTTTATATTTTATATTTTATATTTTATATTTTATATTTTATATTTTATATTTTATATTTTATATTTTATATTTTATATTTTATATTTTATATTTTATATTTTATATTTTATATTTTATATTTTATATTTTATATTTTATATTTTATATTTTATATTTTATATTTTATATTTTATATTTTATATTTTATATTTTATATTTTATATTTTATATTTTATATTTTATATTTTATATTTTATATTTTATATTTTATATTTTATATTTTATATTTTATATTTTATATTTTATATTTTATATTTTATATTTTATATTTTATATTTTATATTTTATATTTTATATTTTATATTTTATATTTTATATTTTATATTTTATATTTTATATTTTATATTTTATATTTTATATTTTATATTTTATATTTTATATTTTATATTTTATATTTTATATTTTATATTTTATATTTTATATTTTATATTTTATATTTTATATTTTATATTTTATATTTTATATTTTATATTTTATATTTTATATTTTATATTTTATATTTTATATTTTATATTTTATATTTTATATTTTATATTTTATATTTTATATTTTATATTTTATATTTTATATTTTATATTTTATATTTTATATTTTATATTTTATATTTTATATTTTATATTTTATATTTTATATTTTATATTTTATATTTTATATTTTATATTTTATATTTTATATTTTATATTTTATATTTTATATTTTATATTTTATATTTTATATTTTATATTTTATATTTTATATTTTATATTTTATATTTTATATTTTATATTTTATATTTTATATTTTATATTTTATATTTTATATTTTATATTTTATATTTTATATTTTATATTTTATATTTTATATTTTATATTTTATATTTTATATTTTATATTTTATATTTTATATTTTATATTTTATATTTTATATTTTATATTTTATATTTTATATTTTATATTTTATATTTTATATTTTATATTTTATATTTTATATTTTATATTTTATATTTTATATTTTATATTTTATATTTTATATTTTATATTTTATATTTTATATTTTATATTTTATATTTTATATTTTATATTTTATATTTTATATTTTATATTTTATATTTTATATTTTATATTTTATATTTTATATTTTATATTTTATATTTTATATTTTATATTTTATATTTTATATTTTATATTTTATATTTTATATTTTATATTTTATATTTTATATTTTATATTTTATATTTTATATTTTATATTTTATATTTTATATTTTATATTTTATATTTTATATTTTATATTTTATATTTTATATTTTATATTTTATATTTTATATTTTATATTTTATATTTTATATTTTATATTTTATATTTTATATTTTATATTTTATATTTTATATTTTATATTTTATATTTTATATTTTATATTTTATATTTTATATTTTATATTTTATATTTTATATTTTATATTTTATATTTTATATTTTATATTTTATATTTTTATATTTTATATTTTATATTTTATATTTTATATTTTATATTTTATATTTTATATTTTATATTTTATATTTTATATTTTATATTTTATATTTTATATTTTATATTTTATATTTTATATTTTATATTTTATATTTTATATTTTATATTTTATATTTTATATTTTATATTTTTATATTTTATATTTTATATTTTATATTTTATATTTTATATTTTATATTTTATATTTTATATTTTATATTTTATATTTTATATTTTATATTTTATATTTTATTTATATTTTATATTTTATATTTTATATTTTATATTTTATATTTTATATTTTATATTTTATATTTTATATTTTATATTTTATATTTTATATTTTATATTTTATATTTTTATATTTTATATTTTATATTTTATATTTTTATATTTTATATTTTATATTTTATATTTTATATTTTATATTTTATATTTTTATATTTTATATTTTATATTTTATATTTTATATTTTATATTTTATATTTTATATTTTATATTTTATATTTTATATTTTATATTTTATATTTTATATTTTATATTTTATATTTTATATTTTATATTTTATATTTTATATTTTATATTTTATATTTTATATTTTATATTTTATATTTTATATTTTATATTTTATATTTTATATTTTATATTTTATATTTTATATTTTATATTTTATATTTTATATTTTATATTTTATATTTTATATTTTATATTTTATATTTTATATTTTATATTTTATATTTTATATTTTTATATTTTATATTTTATATTTTATATTTTATATTTTATATTTTATATTTTATATTTTATATTTTATATTTTATATTTTATATTTTATATTTTATATTTTATATTTTATATTTTATATTTTATATTTTATATTTTATATTTTATATTTTTATATTTTATATTTTATATTTTATATTTTATATTTTATATTTTATATTTTATATTTTATATTTTATATTTTATATTTTATATTTTATATTTTATATTTTATATTTTATATTTTATATTTTATATTTTATATTTTATATTTTATATTTTATATTTTATATTTTATATTTTATATTTTATATTTTATATTTTATATTTTATATTTTATATTTTATATTTTATATTTATATTTTATATTTTATATTTTATATTTTATATTTTATATTTTATATTTTATATTTTATATTTTATATTTTATATTTTATATTTTATATTTTATATTTTATATTTTATATTTTATATTTTATATTTTATATTTTATATTTTATATTTTATATTTTATATTTTATATTTTATATTTTATATTTTATATTTTATATTTTATATTTTATATTTTATATTTATATTTTATATTTTATATTTTATATTTTATATTTTATATTTTATATTTTATATTTTATATTTTATATTTTATATTTTATATTTTATATTTTATATTTTATATTTTATATTTTATATTTTATATTTTATATTTTATATTTTATATTTTATATTTTATATTTTATATTTTATATTTTATATTTTATATTTTATATTTTTATATTTTATATTTTATATTTTAAATTTTATATTTTATATTTTATATTTTATATTTTATATTTTATATTTTATATTTTATATTTTATATTTTATATTTTATATTTTATATTTTATATTTTATATTTTATATTTTATATTTTATATTTTATATTTTATATTTTATATTTTATATTTTATATTTTATATTTTATATTTTATATTATATATTTTATATTTTATATTTTATATTTTATATTTTATATTTTATATTTTATATTTTATATTTTATATTTTATATTTTATATTTTATATTTTATATTTTATCTATATATATAAAATTCATTTTCTGTTTGTTTGTTTGTTTATTTGTTTGTTTGTTTGTTTGACCGCTATACACATTTTTATTTTTCAACGGATTTTCCTGAAATTTTGTACGCACGATCTCTATACCCCAGGAAAGGTCGCCATGTACTTTTTACCGGCCACGCCTACTTTCACGCCCACTTTTTATGTAGAATTCATTTTCTGTTTTATTCATATTTGTTCACTATACAAATTTTTAGGTGTTAACAGATTTCTCTGAAATTCGGTACGCACGATCCCTGTACTCCAGCTAAGTTCACCATATACTTTTGATCAACCACGCCTACTTTTACGCCCACTTTTATATACAATTCATTTTCTGCTTTTTGGTATATTTGTTCGCTATACAAATTATTATTTTTCAACGAATTTCTCTGAATTTTGTTAGATACGATCTCCGTGCTCCAGGAAAGGTCACCATATGATTCTTACCGGCCACGTCTACTTCTGCGCCTACTTTTTGTATACAATTCATTTTCTGTTTTTTGGTATATTTGTTCGCTATACAAATTTTTTTTTTCAACGCATTTCTCTGAAATTTGGTACACACGATCTCTGTACTCCAGGAAAGGTCGCCATATGCTTCGTACCGGCCACGCCTACTTTAACGCCCACTTTTTGTATACAATTCGTTTTCTGTTTTTTGGTATATTTGTTTGCTATACAAATTTTTATTTTTCAACGGAATTCTCTGAAATTTGGTACGCACGATCTCTGTACTCCAGGAAAGGTCGCCATATGCTTCGTACCGGCCACGCCTACTTTAACGCCCACTTTTTGTATACAATTCGTTTTCTGTTTTTTGGCATATTTGTTCGCTATACAAATTTTTATTTTTCAACCGATTTTTCTGAAATTTGGTACACACGATCTCTCTGCTCCAGGGAAGGTCGACATATTCTTCGTACCGATCACGCCTACTGGTACGCCCACTTTTTGTATACAATTCATATTCTGTTTTTTGGTACATTTGTTGGCTACACAATTTTTTTTTAACGGATTTCTCTGAAATTTGCTACACACAATCTCTGTACTCCAGAGAGGTCGCCATATGATTCTTGCCGGCCACGCCTACTTCTACGCCCACTTTTTATACAAAATTAATTTTCTGTTTTTGGTATATTTGTTCACTATAGAAATTTTTATTTTTCAAGGGATGTCTAAAATTTGGTCACACGATCTCTATACTACAGGGAAGGTCACCATATGCTTCTTACAGGCCACGCCTACTTTGCACCAACTTCTATGTATATAAAACTTATTTTTTTTTTATTTGTTTCTTTATTTGATTGCAATACAAACTTTTGTTTTTCAATGGCTTTCTCCGAAATTTAGTACATATTCCAGGGAAGGTCGCCATATGATTTTTACCGACCACGCCTACTTTTACGCCCAATTTTCTTATAAAATTCATATTTTGTTGTGTGGTATATTTCTTCCCTATACAAATTTGTACTTTTCAACGGATTTCTCTGAAATTTGGTTTTCAAGGAAATAACTACACGGTGAACAAATTCTCCAAACTTAAAAAAAAGGTACCCAAAAGAAATGAACAAATTCCCCTTTTTTTTTAATCGAAAGAAAAAATTGACTTACTCCGCAAATTCATTCTTAAATTTTTACATATTTTTATTTAATGAATTTTGTTAAATATTTATTTTAGTAAACATTTGCATACTGCTCTCAATATATGCATTTAAAATGAGTATTCTTTTCAATAGCATCATTTCGTTGCGCGGAAGGTCGCTCACGGGGAATACAGCTTAGCTGGAATATCTGAATGATCTGAAAAATATATTTTGACAATTAAAATAAGTTGGCAACAGCTGCGCGGCAGCACAGGTGTGGTTGCCAAACGCGCGAAAGCGGCGCGCGACGCGCGACCGCGGACTCGGACGCGACGGATGCGGGCGCGACGCGCTCTCGGAACACAGCTCAGCTAAAATATCGCAATGCTTAGGAATTAAAATAAGTTAACGAGAACTAAGGAGGCACGAGAAAACAGCGCGAGGCGCGCGGACGCGACGCGCTCGCGGAACACAGCTCAGCAAAAATATCGCAATGATCTGAAAAATATATTTTGACAATTAAAATAAGTTGGCAACAGCTGCGCGGCAGCACAGGTGTGGTTGCCAAACGCGCGAAAGCGGCGCGCGACCGCGGACTCGGACGCGGCGGATGCGGAAGCGACGCGCTCTCGGAACACAGCTCAGTTAAAATATAGCAATGCTCTAAAAAATATGTTTTAGGAATTAAAATAAGTTAACGAGAACTACGCGGCAGCACGGGCAGTAGCTGCGAGGAAGGGCTGGAGGCGCGCGGACGCGGACGCGACGCGCTCGCGGAACACAGCTCAGCAAATTATCGCAATGATCTGAAAAATATATTTTGGCGATTAAAATAAGTTGACAACAACTGCGCGGCAGCACGGGTCTGGCTGCCAAACGCGCGGAATCGGACGCGACTCGCTCGCGGAACACAGCTTAGCGAAATGTCGTATGATAAATTTTATCTACGTATGTGAAATAATTACCTGTTGATCAAAATAGGCCACACATATACTATAAGCAGTTGCTTAAAGAAACCTTGCGACACAATATTAAACGTCGCATTAGTCTTTCATTTCTGAAACTTGAATTTGACGTCTCTGCTCAATGATGATCACTTATTGAATGAAGTAATTCAATTTCTAAAAGTTTTGATTCTTTTAATTTGCGAACCATTCCGTTATATTTGATGTTTATAAATAAACTGAAAAAAAAAAAACTTAAAGCGGTTTCGCAGCTTATTTTTGAAGCATTTTTGCTGCTAAAAAACTTATAAATTAAAAAATCAAAAAGTTTTTAATTGAAGTAAAAAATGAATTTACTGCTCATACAAATTTTTGGGGAGAAAGTTCATTTTATTGAGGAATTTGTTAATTGGGGACTAAGTACTCAGCGCCTGGTAAGCATAGTGAACCATTTTTCAAGTCAAAGGCCTTTTCATCCCGGGCAAGACCGGGTAAAAACAGCTAGTATTTTATATTTTATATTTTATATTTTATATTTTATATTTTATATTTTATATTTTATATTTTATATTTTATATTTTATATTTTATATTTTATATTTTATATTTTATATTTTATATTTTATATTTTATATTTTATATTTTATATTTTATATTTTATATTTTATATTTTATATTTTATATTTTATATTTTATATTTTATATTTTATATTTTATATTTTATATTTTATATTTTATATTTTATATTTTATATTTTATATTTTATATTTTATATTTTATATTTTATATTTTATATTTTATATTTTATATTTTATATTTTATATTTTATATTTTATATTTTATATTTTATATTTTATATTTTATATTTTATATTTTATATTTTATATTTTATATTTTATATTTTATATTTTATATTTTATATTTTATATTTTATATTTTATATTTTATATTTTATATTTTATATTTTATATTTTATATTTTATATTTTATATTTTATATTTTATATTTTATATTTTATATTTTATATTTTATATTTTATATTTTATATTTTATATTTTATATTTTATATTTTATATTTTATATTTTATATTTTATATTTTATATTTTATATTTTATATTTTATATTTTATATTTTATATTTTATATTTTATATTTTATATTTTATATTTTATATTTTATATTTTATATTTTATATTTTATATTTTATATTTTATATTTTATATTTTATATTTTATATTTTATATTTTATATTTTATATTTTATATTTTATATTTTATATTTTATATTTTATATTTTATATTTTATATTTTATATTTTATATTTTATATTTTATATTTTATATTTTATATTTTATATTTTATATTTTATATTTTATATTTTATATTTTATATTTTATATTTTATATTTTATATTTTATATTTTATATTTTATATTTTATATTTTATATTTTATATTTTATATTTTATATTTTATATTTTATATTTTATATTTTATATTTTATATTTTATATTTTATATTTTATATTTTATATTTTATATTTTATATTTTATATTTTATATTTTATATTTTATATTTTATATTTTATATTTTATATTTTATATTTTATATTTTATATTTTATATTTTATATTTTATATTTTATATTTTATATTTTATATTTTATATTTTATATTTTATATTTTATATTTTATATTTTATATTTTATATTTTATATTTTATATTTTATATTTTATATTTTATATTTTATATTTTATATTTTATATTTTATATTTTATATTTTATATTTTATATTTTATATTTTATATTTTATATTTTATATTTTATATTTTATATTTTATATTTTATATTTTATATTTTATATTTTATATTTTATATTTTATATTTTATATTTTATATTTTATATTTTATATTTTATATTTTATATTTTATATTTTATATTTTATATTTTATATTTTATATTTTATATTTTATATTTTATATTTTATATTTTATATTTTATATTTTATATTTTATATTTTATATTTTATATTTTATATTTTATATTTTATATTTTATATTTTATATTTTATATTTTATATTTTATATTTTATATTTTATATTTTATATTTTATATTTTATATTTTATATTTTATATTTTATATTTTATATTTTATATTTTATATTTTATATTTTATATTTTATATTTTATATTTTATATTTTATATTTTATATTTTATATTTTATATTTTATATTTTATATTTTATATTTTATATTTTATATTTTATATTTTATATTTTATATTTTATATTTTATATTTTATATTTTATATTTTATATTTTATATTTTATATTTTATATTTTATATTTTATATTTTATATTTTATATTTTATATTTTATATTTTATATTTTATATTTTATATTTTATATTTTATATTTTATATTTTATATTTTATATTTTATATTTTATATTTTATATTTTATATTTTATATTTTATATTTTATATTTTATATTTTATATTTTATATTTTATATTTTATATTTTATATTTTATATTTTATATTTTATATTTTATATTTTATATTTTATATTTTATATTTTATATTTTATATTTTATATTTTATATTTTATATTTTATATTTTATATTTTATATTTTATATTTTATATTTTATATTTTATATTTTATATTTTATATTTTATATTTTATATTTTATATTTTATATTTTATATTTTATATTTTATATTTTATATTTTATATTTTATATTTTATATTTTATATTTTATATTTTATATTTTATATTTTATATTTTATATTTTATATTTTATATTTTATATTTTATATTTTATATTTTATATTTTATATTTTATATTTTATATTTTATATTTTATATTTTATATTTTATATTTTATATTTTATATTTTATATTTTATATTTTATATTTTATATTTTATATTTTATATTTTATATTTTATATTTTATATTTTATATTTTATATTTTATATTTTATATTTTATATTTTATATTTTATATTTTATATTTTATATTTTATATTTTATATTTTATATTTTATATTTTATATTTTATATTTTATATTTTATATTTTATATTTTATATTTTATATTTTATATTTTATATTTTATATTTTATATTTTATATTTTATATTTTATATTTTATATTTTATATTTTATATTTTATATTTTATATTTTATATTTTATATTTTATATTTTATATTTTATATTTTATATTTTATATTTTATATTTTATATTTTATATTTTATATTTTATATTTTATATTTTATATTTTATATTTTATATTTTATATTTTATATTTTATATTTTATATTTTATATTTTATATTTTATATTTTATATTTTATATTTTATATTTTATATTTTATATTTTATATTTTATATTTTATATTTTATATTTTATATTTTATATTTTATATTTTATATTTTATATTTTATATTTTATATTTTATATTTTATATTTTATATTTTATATTTTATATTTTATATTTTATATTTTATATTTTATATTTTATATTTTATATTTTATATTTTATATTTTATATTTTATATTTTATATTTTATATTTTATATTTTATATTTTATATTTTATATTTTATATTTTATATTTTATATTTTATATTTTATATTTTATATTTTATATTTTATATTTTATATTTTATATTTTATATTTTATATTTTATATTTTATATTTTATATTTTATATTTTATATTTTATATTTTATATTTTATATTTTATATTTTATATTTTATATTTTATATTTTATATTTTATATTTTATATTTTATATTTTATATTTTATATTTTATATTTTATATTTTATATTTTATATTTTATATTTTATATTTTATATTTTATATTTTATATTTTATATTTTATATTTTATATTTTATATTTTATATTTTATATTTTATATTTTATATTTTATATTTTATATTTTATATTTTATATTTTATATTTTATATTTTATATTTTATATTTTATATTTTATATTTTATATTTTATATTTTATATTTTATATTTTATATTTTATATTTTATATTTTATATTTTATATTTTATATTTTATATTTTATATTTTATATTTTATATTTTATATTTTATATTTTATATTTTATATTTTATATTTTATATTTTATATTTTATATTTTATATTTTATATTTTATATTTTATATTTTATATTTTATATTTTATATTTTATGTTATATAATATATTTTATAAAAATTTTTAAAAATATATGGCACCAGTTTGTTTCAATGGCACATGCGGTATTGTTAACTTAGTTTAAGACTTATAAAACAATTTGATCTACTTGTTTTTTAATATATTTTATTTAAAAATTTGTTCTTAAAAGCTTGCTGTAGTGGGTGTTTGTTTATTTGTCACTTGTCTGCTTGTGTGTTTTTCATTTCTAAGTAAATTTATTAATACATACAAGACTTTTGAAATACTGAGGTATCTTTTTCCATATATCATCTCAATTTCGTTCATAAACTATTTTTTCTTCATTGGTTTCCTATTATCATCTCAATTTCGTTCATAAACTATTTTTTCTTCATTGGTTTCCTATTGCTCTAATTTGATTTATGAAATTTTTTATTTAGTTTGCTATTTCAAATCAACCCACATAATACAGGAAAGCAATTAACATTTATTTTAGTTTAATTGATCTTACCATTTGCAAAAGTAATTGGCATATGCGTGACATTTTGTTGAACATTTTTTCATAAGCTGTAGCCATAACTAAGGAAAAATGTTTACGTTGTTATGATTTTAACATATTTCTGTTAATGTTAAATATTTTGACAGATTTCATTTAAGATTTTGACATTTTGATAAGATGAGTTTATACATTTTTTTTTTTTTTTTTTGTATTTATTTGGAGTATTGTTTGTTCGCTTTCATTTATCAACTGATTAAGCTAAAATACAATTAAACCAGACATTTATGAACGCGTTTTGGGAATTACAGTAATTTAAGTGTATGCCTTAAGTCTTTTATGTTATTGTTTTCTGAACAAAATTTCGAAACAGTTCAACTTGAAATTTAAAAAATTGCAAATATATACAAAAATAGTTACTTAAAAGTTTATGTAAATTATAAATGCGTATATTTTAATAAATTTTCTATGTATTTCTTTGAAGTTTTTTAAGAAAAGAAAAAAATATTGGCATGTCTCCATTGTTTCAGTAGTTCTGAAAATGAGTGTAGAACTCTTCGTTGCCTAGAACCTATAATAGGAGTAAATTAATGTATTTTTAATAGCTTGGGTTATTACCTGATAACATAAGCTATTACAACAGGAAGAATTTGCACATTGACTCATAATAATGGCTTGCCAACTTGAGTTCATTAAACCATAAAGACATCTTACACCACAGTGGAAATAAATCAAAAACAAATATTACAACAATGTTTCTCTACAAATGTATTTTATTACAATTTTAAAGAAAATTATAAAAAAGATAAGAAATATATATTAAAAAAACTGTCTATGTATTTGCGTAGATATGCAAGTATGCAAAGAAAAAACACATTTTATACTTTAACAGCGAAACAAGTCATACATACCACTTTATAATTAGAGCAGAAATTCTGACGTTTCCATTTCAATTTCCACCTGTTTTTATTCTCTTCACACTTATAAGAGTCTTACAGTTTTTTCATCACTAAAAAAAGTGACGTTTTGATTGAGTGATTGGCATGAAATGAATTACAAATTCTTCATTACACTTTGGAGAGAAATAAAATTAAAAAAAAAACCGTTCAACACAACCAAATATTATATTCGAGTGCTGCAATAAAATATCCATTTCTGAGAGACATGAATTGTAACAGTAAGTGGACAGAATTATAATATTTTTTTCTTAAATCCATTTTTTTTTTGTATCAAAGAAACCTCACGAAAAAACATAAAAATAAATTAAGTAAAGTATGAATGAAATTTTTAATGAAACATAAGTTAAATTCAGAGACGCTATAATGTCTCAACTATAAGTTGGGAACAAAAAAAGAAAAATACGAAACAAAAAATGTTGAACACAAAAAACTAACTTGTGAAAGAAGGTGTTATATTTCAAAGTCTATTTATGTGTTTTATTAACATACAGATAGCGAAATTTGAATAAAGCCATCGTGATATTTTGGGTTAAAATATAGTTACTTTGACATTAAAATTGAAAAGCTTAGATTTTAAAAAATTGTTAACGTCACAATTACGTAGGGTTAGTTAAAGCACTTTTGTGCTATTTTAAAAATATTGGACTTTTCATACTGAGCCGTAACATGAACATTATAAATTAATTTAGTAAAGCTATTTTCTATATGAAGATGTTATAAAATAGTTTAAACTTACAGTCATTTCAAAAAAAAAAAAAAAAAAATAGAAACAATTTACATATCTATGCTAAACCAAAATTTATTTTACAAAAGCATAAAAACCATTTTAAGCTTGCATCTTATCAAATTTCCTTAGGTGTAATTATATGTCCGTACTTATGTGCAGTTAGTTTTTGAATATGTGTGTGTATTATATTATATTAATTTAATATATTATGATATGTTTGTATGACTTGTACAATTGTGATGTGTTGCTAATTTGTTAGTTTTGTTTTGCCGTCCGTCCGTCCATCTGTCTGTGTAAATCTTTGCTTGTTTTTTGTAAGTTACCATGGTGTATTGTTACAGTTTGTTTTGCTTTATTTTGTTTTGTTGTTATTTCTGTTATTGTTTTTTTAACTCGTAAGACAATGTCTTTATGTGAGCACTCATTGGAACTTATTGTAATATCATCAGATGTATAAAAAGATAATGTTAATATTGTTTATGATAATCTCGTTTGAAATGGGAAATATTTCTTATTTTTTGTTGGCTTTTAATTTATGAAGTAAACAAATTATTTTTGTATTTAAAGCAGGTTGTTACTTTCGATCAATCTGCAGATAAATTAAAACATATGAGGGTAGGCTGAGGAGTCTATAAAAAATCTTCAAAATTAATATACAAATATAGTGAGAGAATATTTAGCAAACCAATTTTAACACTCTGAATTAGCAAAAATTTTAAATTTGTTTGAATCGAATTATTTGCGACAGGGTCAAATTACATTGAGAAGAATTTGACGAAGTTTTTCGAGCAAAAAAGTGATGAAGTTGATTTTTTTTATTAAATGAAGTCCATGCAGGCTTCAGAAAGCAATACTCTACAATAGATAATAATTTGAATATCGTTAATATTGTTCATTTAAATAAAATAAATGGCAAAAATACCTACGCACCCATTGTGGATTTTTCTAGTGCCTTCGATGCGCTTCCAGGGAATTCCCTTTTTTATAATTGTCCCATATGGGGCTGTCGTCAAAGATAATTCGCAAGCCAAATATTTTTTGGAAGCAAATTTTCTGCACCAATCTGCGTGGACGTTGGCGTGAAACAAGGCTGCATTCTTAGTCCCTTTCTGTTTGGTTTATACCTTAACGCTTTAAGGACCTTGCATTTTTGGCCGAAGCGATTTTCATTTTGTTTCTATTTTCGTATTATGGGACCCAATAGTAGATACATCAAAAAAAATGCATCCCCAGATCCTCTCCTTGTCCCTGATTTTGGTTGGAATATATAGTTGCCTGTGGGTTGAAAGGGAATTTTTTACCCCAAAAAAATTAATTGAAAAGTATGATATTTTATATGTATTTTTATTTATTTAAGTGTTTCGAAATTAATTTTGAACAAATTTAAGACAATAAATGTTATTTGTGGTATTCGCAAAAGCAATCACGTGATGTAGCAACACATTGCATAAAGTGCAAAGTATTTTTGTGCGGTTATATTTGCTATTTGCGGTACAATTGACGCAGCGTTTCTAATTTTCAAGCTTTTCCTTTTTGTGGAGAGATTTCGGTTTGCTTATAAAGTGACTTCCAGTTTCGGTTGCCTCTGGGAATGTGCGCGTTCTTAAACTGAAGTCATTTGCCAAAGCTGCCCGAAAATCAATCGAAGTCACGTTCTGTACAAAGCTGTCGACCGACATATCAAGTAGCTATTATGGACGCATATTTCGAAAAGACCGACGAACAATCGAATGTGAAATCGCCATTTGATTATACGTTCGTTCTCAGAATAAATCTTTTTTTGGTCCATCTTCCGATTCATTGGTGTAATGCTAGACAACCAACGGGCAATCGATATCAATTTTACTACCTTGTCCAACTACATGCCGCTTTACTTTGAATAACGCAGTTGGGTCATTAAATCGAATGTAAAATAGCTTATGCTCCCATGCTTCATATCTTTATCGATCGAAAATTTCTTAGGCATGTGTTTTCTGTTGTTTCGGATTCTTCCGCATGCTATTACATCAGTTCTCTATAGAAAAGTAGTCACAGTAAACTTAGACCCCCTGTTTTTGCTAGTGGTTCACATAACTGCAAAATCACAGACTCACCAAGACCATGCTCAACAAACGCCTTTTTTTCCAATGTATATGTCCACGTTATGCAAGTATCCAGTGTCCGACTCACATAAACACCAAAGCTTGAAACTCCATGACACGGGCTTCTCCTTCATGTACTGCTTCAACTAATCAACTAATTTTTTTGAGTTTTTCTGCAGCAGAACAGTTAAATAATAATCTAAAAGCGCTCTCCGTTTTAGTATGCATGGATCCTTTACATCGAACCATGCAGAGGGCTCCGAATTAGCGATATTCTGTTCGATTGTAGTAATTGTTGCCCGCCTGAAGTTTATTATGTGTTACATTTCGGGGAAGAACTGCGTATAAATCGAAAGTAATTTTTTGGAGAGATCTTCGTAATATTTGGATGCCACTAAAATGTTCTCCTCATTATAAGCCTTGTTCTGTATGAAGTTTGGCGCCGATTCTGCTGGTCCTTTTGCCATATTTAAACATTTTCATATCTGATTTTCTCACAATTTTGATTCGCTGAGTTATATTTAATCGTTATTGTATTCATAAGAATCAGGGATGGTTAGAACCACCCTTCGAACATATTTTAAAGAACAAATTTTCAGGCGCGTCCTGGTCAAATTTCCCAAGCAAAATGAAATTTGCCTTGGTATACTTTCTAAAGAAATGTCGACTTAAATCGAGGAAACACCTTAATGTAAGAATGAACCCATTGATTCATTTGTTTCTCGATTGGCCGCCAAATCTGAATGTTTCCAAGTATTCAATAAAGTCAAAACTGAAATCAGTTTTTTCTCTATCATTCCTGATATATGGCCTTCTGTCTGGGTTTTTTACAAAAAGTTTTTGCCATTTAGGATATCAAACATTTTATTGCTTGACGTGTATCTATATTCTGAGCAATCGCTTTGTCCTCCTCACTGTAAGTGAGCTTCTTTTGGACAATCATTTTTGCAAATGCAATTCCTTCCTTGCTGGCAATAACATTTAGAAGCTTCGCCTTAAGCTTCATTTCTTGTAGTTCTAGTGCTTTCACATTCCGTTGCGCAGCAACAATTTGCTTTGGTGAATTTTTTTTCTGTCTAGCCAACTTTTCCTCCCAACCGATTTCTTCTTTCATCGTGTTCACTCCATGGGGCAGCCGTCTTAGCAATTTCAGCTTGGCGTGAGTAAAACACGAAGTCCTCTAGAGTCATATCAGTTTCATCAATTTTCCTTTTGCTATATGTACGCTCAGCCGGTTCAGTGTGATGTTTTGTTTCCGTTTATTCCGGAGGATTTTCTCAGTGGAGCAGCATTATGCTTCAGCCGTTTGGTTCCAACTTAATTATTTTCAAAATGATTGTAATACATCAACAGATTTTAGATATTTTATGACTTTTATTTAATTTTAAATGTTAATAACTGCTTTTGGTTTTTTAAAAAAAATGTTGGCAAAAAAAAATTTATACAGTTTGTAGCACTTAAGATCTTCGGGTCAAATTTGACCCTAGTTTTTGTTACGCACAGTTTTGTTAAAATAATTTTTTTATCAAAAGGAATGTCAAATGTGTTTTACATATAATGTGTATTAGTTGTAAAAAGTGCTGATAATTGTCTCCTTTTTGTAGGCGTCCAAACAATAATCATTCATGACAAAACAAGTTTCTAAAATTATGTGTTCTATAATTAAAAAAAAAAATTAATAAAGGAATAGCAAGTCAATATCATCCAAAACCAAAATCAGTAGATAGTTTGTTTGGTAAAAAGTTAAATTCATGTATATTTGCTGAAAACAACCAAATGAGAATTCAAGCAAAGACTTATACTATTTAAGCCTCCTCCAATATAACAAACTATAATATAAAATAAAACAACTTTGAAAAAAATATTTTTGTATATGAGTACACATTGCGTACTACAATATATACACATGTGTGTTTTTGTCTTGAAAAAACAAGAAAAACAATTTGTTTTTGCTAAACTTACATTTAGCCTTAACGGCGTGCCTTCCGTATATTTAATTTTATTATTTTGTATAAAAATAAAAAATCTCATTTTCGATCTTTACCAATTTAATGATTGAGTTTTGGTTAGTGATGAGTGTTGGTGACTCTTCCCGAAACAGCTGTATAACCTTTCATGCAGAATATAGATAAATTTTTGAAACAAATTTGCTAATGATTTTGCTTTATTTAAAGTAAAAACATTTGATCTTGAGCCTGAACAATTTCAAACTCAATCAGTAAAAGGCTGATTAATTTTTGATACATAGTATTCAGATAGAGTACATATACTGAATATTTCAAAAAAATCTAATTTTTATCAAAATCTACAAAAAGTAAATCCTTGTAACAAAATTCTAGTAGAGGGAAAATACCTAGAAACTCACACAGTTACTCTCTAGCATATAGTTAAAAAAAAACCTTAAAAAAAATTTTTTTTGAAAAGTTTTTAAAACTTCAACTTCATATTTTATTGAAAAAATTACTTATTTTCGGGATCATTTCGCAATAGAGTAACAACGTAGTACTAAAGCAATACTTCATATCTGAAAACTTATAAGTATAGAGACCAAAAAACTGATGGCTTTAATCAATTTCGTAACCCATTTTCGGCCACTGTTTGTCCTTGCGAACAGTAAACTTACTCGTCTTTGTCGCCAAATTACAAAGTTTTATGCATTTATTTATAAAAACTTAATGATTCCATTCTTTAATATATGGACTAAAATTTAATTATCCGCTAAAAAAACTATAAAATCTATATTATATTTTACCTGAAAGGGTATTTAGTTGGACCCATTTTCAAAGGATTTTTTTATAATTGCACAAAAATATTAATTGTTGAAAAATTTTAAATATTTATATAGAGTATTTGTGCAAGCAATTCAAATGAGCAAAAAAAAAAAAAAAAAAAAAAAATAAATAAATCATAACATTGCTATCATATTATAGCTGTTAATATAACTGTTCGCAAGCGCGAACATTAGCTGCTATTTGGAGAATATGCTTCTATGATACAATATTGTTGTTCTTTGTTTTTTTCTAAATATGACAAGTGTTTTTACTAAAAAAATCATGCAATCAAACCAGGTAACGGTAAATGCAAGCTGCTTTACGTTTTAAATTTGAATATTTTTAACAAGTAGGATAGAGTTAAGGTCAATTACAGCTTTTTTGTAATTGTGAATATATATTTTGCATATATACAAGCCGATGCGTGGCATCTGCTGTGTTGTAATGATCTATTTTCTTAAATATTACAAGTGAAGTGAATTATTGAAAAATGGCTTATCGACGTGTGCTCAGTATGAAAGAAATTGAAAGAATGTTAGAAAGTGATGAAGAGCTTGAAAACCCAATTGAGTCCGTAACTATGTTACCTCCAGACTTTGTTGATTATGTCACAGATGAAGAACTGATTGATGACGACCTTATTCCCATCAATGACATGGTAATTTGAGTAATTATTACATCCCTTATTGTTATTTCAATGCTGGAATTTTCAGGACCCTTCTACGTGCGAACTTGCAGGAACATTTAAAATAATGAACGCAAATGATGAGAAGCTCGAAGATTTGGAATTGCAAAGGTCGTCAGTAGCTTCCTGTGGACCACCACCACCGAAGCGAGGATGCCCAACCCACAAACTATCTTACTCTTTTGGCAAACCAAAATGGACAAAAAAAAATGTAACGCCAACAAGCAGTTCGAATTTCAGCTCAAACCTAATGCAGAACCATTGAAAGTCATTCAAAAAAAGCTGCATGATGAAATCAGTGGTCTGTCACCAGTTCAATTGTTTAAAATTTCTTTGATAAAGAAATGTTTGATTTTATTATCACACAATCAAACAAATATGCGCAACAAAAATCCGCAAATATTGTTCTTAATGAGGTGATCTTAAGGCATTTTTTTGGAATATTAATTTTGTCAGGATTTAACACACTGCCTTCCATTGATGACTACTGGTCAAAAAGATCCATGCCTTGGAAATTCAATTGTCAAGTAAACTATGTCAAGGAACATATTCAAAGAGGTTAAACGATTCCTTTATTTTAACAACAATGATAACCTGGATAGAAATGATAAGCAGTCAAAGGTAAAGACGTTATTTCTTCTGTTTATTTAAATTTTAAAAACGGTATTGTTAATTAGGTTCGTCCACTGTTTGACCTTGCCAACAAAAAATATATGCAGTTTGGTGTATGGAGTGAACTACTATCGATCGATGAACAAATGGTCCCATACTTTGGCCGTCAGTCATGCAAAATGTATATCCGGAATAAACCAATTCAATTTGGGTATAAAATTTGGCGTTTGTGTTCTTCTGGCGGCTACTTGTTTAATTGCATACCATGTTCTGGTTCGAGTGACAACTATGTCGTTAAATTGGTTTGGGTGCAGGCGTGGTATTAAGACTATTGAAATTTGTGGAAGATCCCATTTTATATCAAATATATTTCGACAATTTTTTTACGTTTTATTACTTGATGTGCCTTTCAAATGAAAAAAGATTTTGCGCCACGGGAGCCGTTCGTCAATTATTCGACTTTAGAGACAGTAGCTCTGTTTTGGTGTATGAAATCAGTTTCAAAAAATATCTAATAATAAGTAAGTGTTTTATTTTATTCATAAGGAAGACTCCAAAAATAAATTAAATAATTTAAGACGAAAAACCGAAATAAAAAAATTGGTGGGTCCCGCCGAATCAAATTCATGCAACCGTACTTGCATGCTACCTTCAAATTTAAAATCTATTACGCTTTGCAGTTCAAAAGAAAAAAATATTTTGCAATATTATAATCTATAATATTAATAGGCATGGCGATTTCTTGTGACCGATTTAAGTTTGACAGTTTTACCCCGATTTTTGCAAAATATTTATCATTTGAAAGGTACTTCTCTTTAGCTATTACCCAGATATACAGATTTTCATCGTCTGGGATATTTTTTGGAGTTATAATCATTTAAAAGTGCTACTAACACATTCATAAAATTATTCAATGGTATGTGTGTGTTTATTAAATCTGTTAATGTGTTTGTGTTAATGTGTTGAGTTTGTTTTCTTCATTTAAAATGAGCTGAATTACTAAATTAAAAAATTAAATTTCGTAGAATTTGCACTCGAATTTCGAGTGCTGGAATCTGCTGGTTTTAATTAATGCTTTCAAATAAATGAATTATTCCTTTAAATTTAAATTTAACATTTTTTTTTAAATTTTGTTAACTCTTTGTTTTAATATTTTTACACATTTTTTCAATATTTCTTTATCTACTTCTTTGTTAAAATTGTAATATCTTCTTGCTATTATTTACTATGTAATAATTCTGTGCGATATCAGAAATAATTTTAATCTTGTAGCACGGTAAACCGAAATAAATAAATAAATAAAATTCTATATTCAATTTCATAGTCTTCAACTGTCAACGTTGTTTATACTACAAAAGCAACATTAGCATCAGAAATCGCTTCGATATAAATCCGCTCCTAACAAAGCATTTACCATTAAGTTAAACTAAAAACCCAATTTAACAAAATAACATTATCATTGATATTTTTTCTTCAAAAATATTGTCATAACCCACTAAATATTAAAACAGTGTCATACATATCAATATTTATGAATTAATATTACAACAAAAAAACAAAAGCAAAATAAACAACAACACTGTTGCTTATTAATGGCATTATATATCAATTTTGAACATATTGATTGACAAACGTGAGAAGCTTTTATAACAATATATTAAAAACAAAAACACACAATGCTGAAGACGAGTTAATATTTTCAAAACAAACACAGCACAACAAAACAAAATAAATACCAAATGGTTCGATCAACTGCCATCAATGAAAGGTTGTTCAACAAGTTACGGATGGATCATAACGATTGACATGTGTGCGCTGTTCAGGTGTTAAAAGCTATTAAAATTTCGTATGATTTCTCTCTTTTTTTGTTGTTGTATTTTTTATTTTTATTTTAGCCAGCATACAATATTTGAAATTATAAATGAATAAAACGACTTAATTTTATGTTAATGTTAAACACAATTATAAAACCGTTTTACACTAAGACACGGCTTTGTCATATAAAACTGAGCTAAAGAGACCTAAATTTTCGAACACCACAATCACATTCGATACAATTCACATACTATGGACGAGACATATTAAGTGTAACACCTGAAGGCGCATATATGCATATCAATAATTTATTTGAAATATTAAAGTGGATGTAGGTTTGTATGTGAGAAAGAAATCATACGAAAATACGCAATGGTCCAGAGACATGAGTTTTTTGACAAATATTTTTAGTTTCGTTTGACAAAATAAATTTCGTTATTACTTTAAATTTATATATTTGGAAGTTTTTAACATAATTTGAAAACCGAACACAATTTTGTTACACAATAGGGTTTCATTATTCAGCTAAGAATTCAGATTGAAATTGTTGCAAAATCACCGTACAATTTAGTAAAAAATAAAACAATTTTAATAAAACTTTAAAATTCTATATCCGTTGGAATTTAATGGCCTTCTGAAGGGGGAGGCAAGGTTTCAAAAGTTAAAAAAGTCGTATTTTCATAACTTTTTTTTAAGATATGAGTAATGTTGGATTACTTATTATTATTATTATTATTATTAATTTTTTTTTTAAATTTTCAATTCAAAATTTTAATAAATAAGTTCGTTACCGGATCATGTGAAATAAAAAAATTGAAATGCGTTTAAAAGGAGACATGTTTGCTGAGGTAGTGACGAAGAGTTTTTTTCAGCATTTTGTTTCCTGAGGTAGTGACGAAGAGTTTTCTTAAATTTTTTTTTACAGCATTTGCAGTGAGAAACACGATTTTTGCTATAAAATTTCGGGAATTTGTTGTTAAAAAATGAGGAAAAAAATTGAAAAAAAAAATTATTTGTAATTTCCTGACGATTTATGTATAGCTATAGTGTGTAAAATTTCAAAATAATCGGTAAAGTAGATTTTGAGTTATAATGTAAAATTTTTTAAAAACTGATTTGTATACAACATATGTATGAGGCCGGTTGCTGCAAACGCTATATCTTCTTAAGTTTTGCTCCGCTTTATTTGAAATTGTGCCACAACACTCTCGACATGTTGTACATTCAGAAAGAGGAATGCAAATAAAAGGTCTTAAAACCTTACGCCCCCCTTTAAGGAAAAATATATGGGGCAGCCATATGTAAATTGAGTTGCTTCTACATGAGTATCTCCGCGCTATTGTTGTCTTAAAATGATGACTGACTAAATACTATGTTGGGGTTCACATTCGAACTGTTAATTATTCCTTCTAGAACAGTCTACGTCCACCTGATAATCTTTTAAACTCAAAATTATAAAACAAAGACTACAATTCACGAAACAAATCCACATGGAGTCAGGTTATTTTTCTTACCGCGGAGTGTTGTGTTGTCTACAAATGATTTTAAAAAAAATTAACAAATAATCTAACCCACATAAACAAAGTTTTTATTAAAACTCTTTCTTCCATTATGCATATGAGTTTTGAATCTCTAAGTGAGTGTGCGTGATTTTGCGCGACTATTTTAAAATTAATCTTTGGACACAACAAGTCAATGGACAAAGATTTAGATCGATCGGATGAGGGGAAATGGGGCTTAAATCACTGTGCGTCACCATGCGTGACTGTGCGTGACTAAGTCAAAGTTAATCTTTTATTCACGGCAAGCGTACGGAAAGTTTAAGATCGATCGGAAGAGGGGAAATGACATTTGAGTCATTTCGTGACTATGCGTGGCCAAAATTAATCTATAGCCACAATAAGACTATGGGACAAGTTTCAGAGCAATTGGATAAGGCGAAATGGGGTTGACCCACGACAGACAGACAGACAGACAGACAGAGGGTACGACTTAAAAGAAAGAGTTAAAAAAGAAAACATTTGTGGAGAAAAGCATTTGTTTGCTTAAAAATATTATTTATAAATATATTTTATAATTTCAAAAGTTTTAACTAGAAAACAACTTATGCGTTGAAAATATGGGTACGTTCGTAAATGTAATTAATTTGTGCATCACTGCGGCAGATATGCCAATTTTTGTTGCTGATGCGTGATCAGCTTTTGCGGATGCTTTGTTACTGCTCAAAAATTGAACGGACTTTGCTTTTTAGAACGTTTTGCAAAAGATAAAAAACATGTTCACCACATTAACATTAATATATATTATTGAAAATCTTGATTATAAAAATGACAAATTTTTTTTAACTTTAAATAAGAAAAAGAATTAAAAGAAAGCTGAAACGATTTTTGGTTGTTAAAAATCAATCAATACTAAAAGGAAGGCAGATTCCTAAAATAAAAAATTACTTTGAAATAATAAAACGATATCAAGATAATGTGTTCCATAGTCATTTTCGAATGTCTCGATTTTCTTTTGCGGTAAAATTCGATGCCTGTAGTTTATACAAAATTAATTCTTGTATTTCCTTTTCCATAACAGGCATTGCGAAATTCCTTAAAGCCTTTTTGGACAAAAGCACTTCGTAGGCTGCTAGGATATTCATTAGTAAGGAGTCTGTACATTACGCTTTGGAAGCTTTGTAATCGCGACGTTTCATAGTGATCGTTTTAATATAGCAAAGGGAACTACCCATAACATTGTATATAAAACCGTAGACCTTATTTGCTCTTTAAAAAATGAAATAATGTGACCTTCCGTTTCACAACATCAAGTCATTATGGAACATTTTCAAAAGAGCAGACATTAGCCATTTCCATTCATAATTGGGTGTGTAGATGGAAAGATGCTGTAAGTTACTATAACCGTAAAGGAAACTATACAATTAAAATGCAAGTTTGTATATATCATTATTAGATTTTACATTTGTATACCCTATACCACTATGTGGTTTGGGTATAATGACTTTGTGCTGCTGTTTGTAACTACCAAAAATATTTGACCTAGACCCATCTTTTATTATACCGATCGAATCAGAATCACTAACTGATTCGATTTATGGATGTCCATCCGTCCGTCCGTCCGTCCGTCCGTCTTTGTGTCCATGTAAAGCTTGTAATCAAACTACAAGTCGCAAATATAAATATTTTTCGATGAAATTTGGTGTATAAGCTTCTATCGGCCACAGGATGAACACTGTTGAAATTGGTGAGAATCGGTCCATGTTCAGACCTAACCACCATACAAATGATCCCTATGAATTCAACATAAATTGCCATAAGATCCAAATTATCATATAAATCTTAGTCAAATTGGGTTTGTATGTATTCATTACATCCATTAATCAGTAGTCCAAAAATTATCCCTATTGGACAACTCATAGTCATAGGCCCCATATAGAGCTACTTCCCGATCTTCACTTAAATCTATCAAAAACAAAAATATTGCACTGATTCTTCTCAAATTTTGTTTATATATATTTTTGCAAAATACAAGAGACTTTACCAAACATGGTCAGGATCGGTCCATTTTGGGGCCTACTCCCCATTTAGATATAGCATCTGATATGAACTTTTTCATATCTGCAACCAAAAAAATTAATAAAAATCCCACTCAAATTTTTTTTTTATGTTAATTTTCTATATCCAGTTAGTTGGGACTGAGAGATAGGGCCTCTAAACGCATGGTATAGGGTATCATTTTCTTACTTGTTTTAAATTTAATTAATTTAAATCTCATTAAGGTCATATACGATTGCAAGTTCAGGTAGTTGCCATGATGCTCACGTATAGAAAATAAACCCAATTTTCAATTCCAATATATCAAATCGAGTGGAATTATCAGCAAATGCCCTTAATCTAGAAGATTCTGCTTACCCCTTATCAAAGTTTTTAATGACGCCTTATACCGATAATGGTCATTTAAGTTCTGAAGAAAAACAATTTAATTATTACTTGAGTTCAACAAGAGTCTTTGTAGAACAAGCCTACGGAATTTTTAAAAAAAATTTTAAATTTTGATGTATCTAAATACTACTAAGTCAATATTTGCCTGCACTTTATTGCACAATTTTATTATAAATCACGAAAGTCATTCAGATCTAAATGAGAATATGAACACTGTAGAAACATTTCCCAGTTCTTCAATTCGTCTAGAAGAAAATGAAAGAGACATTGATGGATTAAATATAAGAGGGAGTTAGCTCTGTTTTGTTCTTAAATAAAAATTAGAAAAAACCATTTAAACAAAAAGTAAGTAAGTAGAAAAAATTTTCATATTGAAACAATCTATTCAATTTAAAAAAAAAAAAAAACATAACAATTATCACAATGTTCAATAAATCGCTGATGAAGGCTGAAATGCCAGAAACCGGTCCGATTAAGAATACAGTGCAGTTATGAATTTTTGAAATATATGCTTTCTTCTTCTTTACCACGCACCATTTAAACAAAATTAAAATTTGCTTTAATTGCAATATGTCTGAAAAATGACTAAAACTAACAAACAAAAAATTTCTTCGCTTCAAAAGCGTCATCTCAAATATATGTAAAAGTGCATATGTACGAAAACTGAGAATAGTGGAAATTAGAAGTATAAATGCAAAAAATATTCAAAATTCAAAAATAACGATTGTTTGTTTGGACAGAGTTGTATCTTCTGAAATTAATACAAAGTAAAGCTGTAGTGTACGAAAACTGAATCTAACCACACTGCTCGTAGGCCTGACTTTAGGTGAGTGTGTTAAAGCGCTGACCAAAAAGTGCAAGTACGAGTGTATGTGAAGGTTCATGGTTCAAAACCTCACGGTCGCCCTAAGTAGAAAAAATTTTCATATAGAAACAATCTATTCAATTAAAAAAAAACATAACAATTATCACAATGTTCAATAAATCGCTGATGAAGGCTGAAAAACCAGAAACCGGTCAGATTAAGAATACAGTGCAGTTATGAATTTTTGAAATATATGCTTTCTTCTTCTTTACCACGCACCATTTAAAAATATTAATGTTTTATTCATATCACATTTAAATTTTTTAAATTTAAAATAAAATATTTCAACAAAAAAATTAACAATAAAACAAAAAATATTTAAATTAAAATGAAGATTAAATAAAAAAATATTTGCATAAAAAGGCCGTTTTTAAAGGAGCATAATTTAGAGTCCTTAGTTATAAGGCCTTGATTAAAAAGGTCGAGGATGAGAAAATATTAACAAATAAATAAGACTTATTTTTCCAAAATTTTTTGTAATATATTTTTTAGGTTAAGCATTACTTTTATTCTTTCCTGCTCTACTTTAATTTTACGGTTTTCCAATTCTATAATTTCTTTGTGCTTTTCTTCGCATTTTTCAGCATCTTCCTTTAAAAGCTTGAGGGTTTCATTTTCATCTTTAAGTTTTCGTCTTTTCTTTTAGGGGTAACATTCGTCAGCTGAAGTCTCGAGACAATCAATTTAGTCATTGAAACTGACTTCTGGTTCCTCGTTTTGAATATTGAGGGACGAATGTATATTCCTTAAGGGTGGATTAATATAGTGTCTTGTTCCATAGACTTCATCAAATATTTCGAAAAATTCCCAGGACGTAGCGTTTCGTCCCGTCCAATCATTTCAATTTTTATTTCTTTTATATGTTGTCTGCAAAATTCGAAAATTTTCGACTTATTTGTTCCTTGGTCATTTCAAAATCCGGTTTGATTTCTTTAATTTTGTAAAGCACTTTGCCCCACACGAACGACTTATTTTTTCTGCCTTCCCGGAACTCTGATTCCATATCCAACCTGCTTCTTATTATTAATTCTTGTAGATTGGAAGTGAAATGTTCGCTGGTACTAAAAAAATTTAAAATTTTTATTTAAATTTGTACTAACAATTTTTATATAATGCACTACTTACTCATCCATTCTGCATCGATGTTAAATTATAATAATTTTCTGTTCAAATTTTTTTTTCTTTCTCTTAAAGCTTCGCGCACTATTGCACCAGAAATTAAAAAGATGCCATAGTTGGAAAAATTTGCGGCAGCACTGTCAATGGTCTGCAATTGCTTGACGTAAATCAGTGCTGCCAAGTGATGCCTTTTGAAAGTTTTACTTTTACTATGCTGCAATGATGCATAGCTGCTGCATTTACGAACGTACAATATATTTTCGCTATTATACACTATGCCAATCTGTTGTCGGCGCATAATGACTTAGTGCTCATGTTAGGTTGGGTCAAGTTAGGCTGCAAGTGGCTGCAAATCCAAGGATAAGCACACTTAGACTCTTGGGTCCATTCTTATACCACGGGACGAATGGGTGTTGTACCCAGTCCCCACCGTAGAACCAGATTGAGCTCATGATGAAGCCCTTGGGATGTGAAATTTCCACATTGAGAGATCAGAGTGATCGTGAAGAAACGACGATTCCAATGTTCGAAGTCTTGCTCTGGAGAGTACCGTGCAGTATCAAAGAAAATTTTCTGTATTCTGCACCTCTTCCATATCCATTCAGCTACGACAGAAATCAGTTAATGGGGGAGAGCAGGCCAGATTTTTCTCGCGATCCTACACGTTAATCCATTAGCCCATCTGTTATCCGTTATGCCAGCGGTGCGAAGTCGAAGTTCCAGCTTGCACGATTCCAGGGATGTACCAATATATTCCAAATCCACTGGAACCTGTAAGTACCCTGTCTTGCCACCTCATCAGCTTTGTAGTTTCCCGGTATATTCCTTTGCCCTGGTATCCCTATGAGTCTGATTTCGAATTACTTGGCCGTCTCATTTAAGGACAAGTGGCAGTTAAGGGCAGTTCTCATTTTCAGGAATATTGATCTCATGGATTTTACCGCGGCTTGACTATCAGAGAAGCTGCTGATTGTGGTTATAGACAAAATATTCCGTCGCAGCCAATCAGCAAGTTCCTTTATTTCCAGTACCTCCTCCGCTGATATACACTGCAGTAGTCTGGTAACATTCGAGCCAACGTCCCATGAACAGACTTCGAAACCCACTTGACTGCTGAATTTCAATCCATCGATGTATTAATTTATGGAATGCCTGCTACATGGAGTCCACCCAGACCAAGATTCCCTGATCGGTATAAGAATGTTGTAGTGTCGTTCAAATACGCTTTTGGAGTAGAGTAATCCACGTTCAATGGTAAGTTCCTGTCAGTCAAGATTATTCCGTGGCCGCAATGGTAGCCGCGCCATTTTAGTGCGCTCGTTAGTCGAAAGGCCAATGAGGCTGCCGACTGCTTCCCTAATCTGTCCAATAGTATTAGGTGTATGATGATATTCAAAGCATAAGAAGGTGTAGTACGCCAGATATTTTACTCTTTCAGAGCAGGAGATTTCAGTACTGTCGATTGAAATAGGATCGAAGGTAGGGATCTTGTATTTCCTCGTGAAAAAAACAAGTCCGCTTTGGTCGGATTTACCCCCAGACCGCAACTGCTTGCCCAGTTAGATAGCCCCGTGAGAGCTCACAGCAGAATATCCCTAAAAGGAAATATAAACTTCACATTTACGGCTATGGTCAGGTCATCAGCATAGGCGACAATGCTGCAACCTTGTTGCTCAAACGAAACTGGCATTGAGTTCAGCATTAAATTCCAGAAAAGTAGTGACAGAATGCCTCCTTGTGGCGTCCCCCACTTCACAAATCTGAATTAGAGATGACCCCAAGTTAGACTCTATCCCCTTGTTGGCAAGCAGGTAATCTGTAATCAAAGAGGTGATGTTTATAACTACCAAAAATATTTGACTTTTTGTTGTACCGATTGACTCAGAATCATTTTCTGAGTCGATTAAGCGACGTCCGTCTGTTTCTCCGTCCGTCCGTCCATGCGCCTGTTTGTTGATGTAAACTTTGTACACAAACTGCAGGTCGCAAATATGAGTATATTTTAATGAAATTAAGAAATGACCCCTATGAGATCGAATTAAATTGCCATAACATCCAAATCATCATACAGATATCGGTCAAATAAGGTTTGTGTATGTTTCTTACATCCATTTATCAGTAGTCCAAAAAGAAACCCTATAGGACAATTCATAGTCACAGCACCCATATGAAGCTGATTCCCGATCTTCACTTACATCTATCAAAAAACTAAAATATTGCACAGATTTTTCTCAAATTTGGTTTTTATATTTTTTTTTTTTACCAAATATAAGTACCCTTACCATATATAATCGGGATCGGTCCATTTTTCGACCTTGTCCACATATATATAGATATAGCATCCGACATTAATTTTTTCAGATACGAAGGCAAATAAATGAAACAATACTACACATATTTGGTTTATGCTCATTTTCTATATCTAATTAATTGGACCTAACGGCTAAGATCTCTAAACGCATATAATTTTCTTACGTGTTTTTATTTTATTTATTTATTTTATTTTTTTATTATTACTTTTTTTTGTGACGGTACAAGGCGAATAACATTTTTGAGGAGAAAATATATTTTTTGCGATTCGAATAGCAATTATATCTACAATATTAATAGGCAATGCGATTACTTGTGACCGATGTAAGTTTCATAGTTTTAGCCCGATTTTGACAAAAAAAAACTGTAATTTGAAAGGTATTTCATATTAGCTGTTTACCAGATTTACAGATTTTCTTCATCTGGAACATTTTTTTGGAGTTATGATTGTTTAAAGTTGCTACTAACACATTCATAAAACTATACAATGCTTTATGTATGTTAATTAAATATGTTAATGTGTTGAGTTTGTTTTCTTCATTTAAAATGAGTTGAATTGTGAAGCATTCTTTTATGGTCTTTATTAAATGAAAAAATAAAATTTTCTACAATTTACACTCGAATTTCGAGCGCTGGAATCTACTAGTTTAAAGTTATTTGCTTTTATTTGTGGTGAGTTTCTATTATAATTGTTGTTATTAAAAACAATGATCGTGTCTCGATAGAAAGAATTCATTACTGTTTAAAAAGTCTCACTATATTTCTCTGCATAGAACACCAAATAAATTCATTATTTAACCCAGCCGAAGCAGTGTGGCTGAAATTTTGATTTCATTGGCCAAAACTCTAATTTTTTTTTGTCACCGATTTTCAAAATTTTAACGCCTTTTTGTAGCTAATATATCTAGATTAAGGCAGCCGAAAAATTAGGTTAAACCATTGCTAATTATGGGCGCGGCATGCTGTCAAACTCAACTGTTTTTTTAATTTCAGAAAAAGGTGATTTTTTTTTATCAAAAATAAATGGTTACTTCTCGCAAGCTGTCATCGATGATGACCTGCGGTCTATTTAATAATGTTGACAGCATTATATTCTTTAGTTGTTGTAAGTGATCACACCTCTACCGTTTAATATTAGGAGCGTTATGAAATATTTATTAACTATATTTTTCTCAAATTTCAATTTTAGTGGAATAGAACTTCTAGGGAACAAAAGGAAACAAGGAACGTATACCACCCGGAGAAAGGTGAAGGTGTCCTCTTTAACCCTATATATACCTTTGCACCCGTGAGTACCAGTGGGTAGAATACTTTTTTTATTTTAATTAAATTACTCTAAAAAAGATCAAATTACGATAATTTAAACAGCCCTATAAGTACTCGTATACAATGGTGTATTAAATTTGTGCTTTAGGTATTTTATAGCTTATAATAGTCATTATTTGTTCTATTACCATAATATATTTGTAAGTAAGAATGTTAATACACAGAGGATGTAATTCATTAGTAAACTGGGTTTTTTTTTCTTATCATACCTTTTTCATACCTTTTTATTTTACCTAACAATACACTAACGCAAGTAGTAAAGAAAACTCACACAGGTAATTCATTTGTATAGTGTTTTTATACCCTATTATACCACTATGTGGTTTGGGTATAATGACTTTGTGCTGCTGTTTGTAACAACCAAAAATATTTGACCTAGACCCACCTTTAATTATACCGATCGAATCAGAATCACTTTCTGAGTTGATTTAACAATGTCCGTCCGTCCGTCCGTCCGTCCGTCTGTGTGTCCATGTAAAGCTTGTAATCAAACTGCAGGTCGCAAATATGAATATATTTTGATGAAATTTGGTATATAAGCTTTTATCGGCCATGGGATGAACGCTATTGAAATTGGTGAGAATCGGTCCATGTTCAGACCTAGCCCCTATACAAATTACCCATATGAAATCGACATAAATTGCCATAAGATCCAAATTGTCATATAGATCTTACTCAAATTGGGTTTGTATGCGTTCATTACATCCACTAATGAGTAGTCCAAAAATGATCCCTTTGACCCCATATAGAGCTGCTTCCCGATTTTCACTTAAATCTATTAAAAAACAAAAATATTGCACTGATTCTTCTCAAATTTTGTTTGTACATATTTTTGCAAAATACAAGAGACTTTACCAGACATGAACAGGATCGTTCCATTTCTGGACCTAGTCCCTTTATAGATATAGCATCCGATATGAACTTTTTCATATCTGCAGCCAAAAAAATTAATAAAAATCCCACTCAAATTTTTTTTTTGCTTATTTTCAATGTCCAGTTGGTTGGGCCTAAGAGATAGGGTTTCTAAACGCATGGTATAGGGTATCGTATAGTCGGTCTAGACCGACTATAATTTTCTTACTTGTTTTTATATATTATTTTAGGTAGCAATAACCTAATGCCATTTTCTTACCTTTTAATTTTACCTAGAAACATAGTATGATGGCGAGAAGGCTTAAAGGAAAGCGACATTTGAATATAAACTCAATTGCTCTAATATATTTCAACAATAATAGTCGCAAATAAAAATATTCATAAAAATATGGAGAGCTTCAGTTATAAAGAACTGGCCAAAGAGTATTTTTGCAACAAAAACCAGGAAGATGTTCTTAGTTACGTTAAAATAAAATTAAACTTAAATTCGTGTAGCAACAAAGAAGATAAGGTTGGAAGACCACGCAAATCATTGGTTAACTGCAGCGATAGATCTAAGAGGCGGAAACAACAAAGAGTTAAGAAGTTCAAAAAAGAAGCATGTTCAAGATGAATATCGCAAATTTGGATTGACTATAGATCAGCCAAAACAAGGGTCAGGCAATACAAATGATGGCAATACCGCAAGAAGATTATTTTCAGATCCAGAAACAGCATCTGAAATAACAGGAGTAGATTTAAACCTATTTTCGGATTTAGAATAATCCTAGAAATATTTGCGTGCAATGATGAAATTGACTCTGACAAAAATTTTTTAATTTTTGAGTAATAATACCAGAATCTCCAGTTGATTTTACTAACTTTTTTTTTGAGTGTAAAAATTTTTTTGAGTGTAACATTAGAAAAATCCCGTTATTACAAAAACTGTTTATAATTATTATTAAAATCCAAATATTAAATTTTTTAATAAATAAAATATTCATAAACACATATTTCACTCTAAAAGTTAAAAAAAAAAAAAATCAAAAATTCAACTTTGACCTAGAATTCCTTAAAAAGTCATCAATCAGTTTTAATGCAATTAAAGCTGAGTTAAGCTGAACTAAATATCTATCCATTAAAAGAAATTACTTAAATAGTTTGATCGGTTCAAAAGGTACAGAACTTTGGCCAATGAAAAACGATTTTCAGCCACTGTGCGACGCTATAACGCCCAAAGTTTGATCATATCAGCAGTCATACGAAAAGATACAAAAAAAAATTGATAAATTGATAAATTGGTAATTGATAAATTGATTGATTGATAAATTTGATAAACTTAATACTAAATTATTACGACCAAGGCTCTGAATTTTTTAACTTTTTTGAGTTGTCTTTATCTCTCAATGATGACGGCTTTATCCCACTTTCAATACCAACGTGCTGGAAATTACGACAACAAATATTACAATAAATGATTTGTTTTGTGAATGAGCATGATTTTAGCAGACTGACGGAAAGACGGATATTGCTATATCGACTCTAGTTGTGATACGGATCAAGAATAGATATACTTTATGGGGTCGCAAATGCATTTTTTGACGCGTTACAAACGGAATGACAAATCTATATAAACCCTCTGCACAATGGTGTGGAAGGTATAAAAAGCATGTTACTTATATAAAATGTTCTTGTCTGAATTAGCTAGTAATACAAAAAACCAAAAAGCAGATAATAAGTAGATGTCACGCTATAAATACTTCAAAATAAAAGCTTATATACCAAGTTTGAACTAAATTGGTAGCCGATTTCTTGTGACCGATGTTTTGTTCTATCATTTTATCCCGCTTTTGACCAAACGTATATTTTTTAAAAGGTATTTCTTTTAAGCTGTTCACCAGATTTACAGATTCTTAAATTTTTTCCTTTATTTTGAGTAAATTGCATTTAAAATTGTTACTAACACATACATAAAATTATACAATGCTATGTGTGTGTTTAATAAATTTGTTAATATGTTTAAATAAAATAATAAAAATGAATTTTTTTTTGTGTTGATTTGTGAATTGTCTATAATTGATTAGCATACCTTCCAGGTCTTTATTTAATGAAAAATAAAATTTCCTAGAATTTGCACTCGTTTTTCAAGGGCTGGAATCTGCTAGTTTGTATAATTACGAACTTTAGTTTGCGTACCAAATTTACATGTACTGATAGATGGCTGGGCGAATATAGTTAAATTGACTGCTTTTCCTTAAGCCTTTTTAAGGAATCGTTTGCACACTGAGTTAGGAAACCGCTTACACTTTTAATTTTTATACATGGTGGATTGATTTTGAAAATTAACAAATCTGAACGTACATAAGAAAAAAGAGTAAACATAGGTCTGTTTCGAATTCAGTACAAAAGTAATTTAATTTAGTTTCAAAATGGATCATTAGAGCTAACAATTAGAAATTTCCCAAGAATTGTGACAATTAGCAGTGATTCATTATTAAAATTATTATAACGGTAAATTATAAACATATAAAATGTTAAAAAAGTATTAAACTAAAAACTATAAAAATGCAAAAAAAAAAAAAAAATAATAATAAAATAATAATAAAACATAAACATCGACTAAAAAGTTATTTGGAGTAATATTTTTTTTAAACAGAGGACTTTTAAAACAGGCCCTTTTAAAAACCATGGTACTTTTCTAAAAAAAGTTACGTATTCAAAAAAAAGTACTTCTAAACAAAGGGCACATTTGAAAAAAGTGCTTTTTTACAAAAGAATACTTTTGGAAAAAGATTCTTTTTAAAATAAGGGTAGTTTTTTTTTACCAAATGATACTTTTGTAAAAAGGCTACTAAAAAAATGTAACTTTTAAAAAATAGTTCTTTTGAAAAAGGGTACTTTTGAAAAAATCTGCTTTTAGAGAAAAGGTACTTTTTACGGAAAGGCATTTTTTATATGTGCTTTTTTAGTGATTATGTTATTTTTTTCATTTTGGTTATTTCCTGTATTATATCGGCCTATGGGAGTAGGCTAATGAGGCACTAAGAGCAAAGCCATACACACGCCCCCATGAAGCAAATGCCACAACTACAATGACTACAACATTAAATGGATTTCAACATATACATAGGTATCTTAAGAAAATCAACAAACCCATTGAATATTTTTTCAGATTTTCATTCATAGCTCGTGACTCTTTGAAACGGAATGTTAGTAAACGATTTTATAGAAAAACGGAGAGCCTAGCTTTGTTATTCAGGGAGTGAGCGTGATTGCCACAGACAGTCGATAGACGGACAGTCGTTATATCTACTTCCTTTATTATAAGAACTAAGAAAATATATGGTTTTGATGTTTCCGGCAGTTATTTCATTATGTTACGCACAAAATGACAAACCACTGTGTCCTCTGCACAGTGGTGTTGAGAGTATGGAAATAAAGTTTTTATATGAAAAAACTATTCAGGTCGTGGTATTTTAGATATTCCAATAATTTTAGACTTTGACCAATTATTATGTTTAAAATGAAAGTGTTTAATCTAAAATTAATTTTAACTTTTTTGGAAATATAAATTTTGAATGTTGAGCGGTTATTAGGGAGAATAAATTTTTAAGGTAAAAATATATTATAGAATCGAAAAAAGAACATGGAAAACATAACTGTGGTAAAACTATTATTTTTTAAGATGAAACTAAATTTCAGCATAAGAAAATAATTTAGGAAAATAAAATATACTACAAAAATAATTTTTTGCTGTGAAAATATATTTTTCAGATTAATTTATTATTTTTTTTGACAGCCATAACAAAAAAAGTTGATGTTAACAGTTTTTTGGTATTTAAAACCCTTTAAAATTCAGACCGTTTACATACATTTTTTTTGCTAAAAATTATTATTTTTTTTTTTGGGGAAAGTAAATTTTCGCACTGAAAAATTTTAAGTTATAAAGTAAAGAAATATGTGGTATGATATTGAGTGCAATCAGTCATAGCCGTCTGAGGAATACAGTAGAAATTAGGGAAACATGTATCTGAACCCCAGTGCTCAGCTGCAAAATAGAATATTTTAGCGCAGTTTACCTCAAGTGACCCACTATAATATTTTTGAAAGATTTAAGTTTTGAGCTGTGTAAGGAAAACATTGAAACCATACTCTATGTGCAAATACAAAGGCAAATAAATCCGGATAGCTGGTATTAGTTGTTCCATATTGCCAAGTTCTTATTGAAATTTTATTTCGAGCACCTGTTTCTTTAGTTAATTATCTCTATTAAGAATCCCAAATTATTTATTTTTTATTTCTTTTGATTCGCTTTTTGTATTTTGAATTGAAAAACAAATTTTTTAATATCGAATAAATAAAATGGAGTGCAGTGTAGTTTTTGTATATAAAAAACTTATACCGTTTTCTTCTCTGACAAAAAATTTCGCCCTTTTTTGCCCTTTTTTCGAAAAGTGTATTTTTTTATATATTTTGAATTAAGAACAACCATATCTTATACATCAGTCGAAAGGTCTAAAAGTCGAACCCTCATAAATCACAAAAAATTCCAGCCATTGACTTCTTTCAGGTCATACTGTGAGAATATTTCCCCATTGTTCCCCTTTTTTGAATATTTTTACCCTATGACTTCCAAGAGGATAATAATCAAAGTTTTTAAGCAGTTATGAACACAGCACTTTGAGACCTTTTGATTGATATAAAATATAAGGTTGCTCTTAATTCAGAATATATAAAAATACACTTTTCCAAAAAAGGGCGACATTTTTTTGTCAGAAAACGAAACGGCATTAGTGTCAACAATAACTTATCAATGTTTTTGAAGAAAAATGCTCCAGAAAATTTTATTAAAAATAGCAAGTTACATGTTGCTTCATTTAAGTATATTAGATTATATTAATTGCGTAGATCATATGGACCTTACCTATACCACAAATTTTATTTTTCAGCATCGTGGACACTGGAGTTTTCATACCCAATTTTTCAAACTCCAGAGTGCCAAACTGGGCAACCGGTATCACATCTCCTGTTATTAGAGTCGGATATAAGAGCTATCTTTTTCGCAAGAAATCCTAAAAGACAGTGACAAGTAACTAACCCGGGAGTGTACGAAAATCAAAGCAATGGATGTCATGTCTTCTTGAGGTCGTAGCAGCGCCACTGCTTCTGAGATTTGAAGGCAATACCGGAGGGTTCTGTAGTACTGAATTGGTGGAAGAACACTTACAAGCCTAAAGGTTCTATCAGCGTCAAGCTGAGGTTGCAAGTAATATACTTTGAACAGGTTTATGGAGCAAAATTACTTTTTATACCCTATACCACTATGTGGTTTGGGTATAATGACTTTGTGCTGCTGTTTGTAACTACCAAAAATATTTGACCTAGACCCATCTTTTATTATACCGATCGAATCAGAATCACTTTTTGAGCAATGTCCGTCCGTCCGTCCGTCTGTGTGTCCATGTAAAGTTTGTAATCAAACTGCAGGTCGCAAATATGAATATATTTTGATAGAATTTGGTATATAAGCCTTCATCGGCCATCGGATGAACGGCGTTGAAATTGGTGAGAATCAGTCCATGTTCAGACCTAGCCCCATACAAATGACCCCTGTGAAATCAACATAAATTGCCATAAGATCCAAATTATCACATAAATCTTAGTCAAAGTGGGTTTGTATGTGTTTACTATATCCACTAATCAGTAATCCAAAAATGATCCCTATGGGACAACTCTTAGTCATAGGCCCTATATAGAGCTGCTTCCCGATCTTCACTTAAATCCATCAAAAAACAAAAATATTGCACTGATTCTTCTCAAATTTTGTTTGTATATATTTTTGCAAAATACAAGTGACTTTACCAAACATGGTCACTATCGGTCCATTTTTGGGCCTAGTCCCCATATAGATATAGCATCCGATATGAACTTTTTCATATCTGCAGCCAAAAAAATTAATAAAAATCCAACTCAAATTTGGTTTATGCTTATTTTCTATGTGTAGTTAGTTGGGCCTAAGTTGGATTTCTTTTAAATGAAAATAAATATTGAGTTGAAAAAAATTATTGCATTGAAAACATAATTTTAAGTGAATAAAAGTTTCGCCAGTATAACGTCAAATGAAATAAATTGGAATTAATATTTCCACTAGACGTTTTACAAGTCACCATACTGTTTTCTTTGAAAGTTCGAGCGTCATCAACCTTCGACCAATTGCTATATCGACTAACGCTAAATCAGCTATTTAACCTAAACTTTGAAAATAATATTTGAGCATTGTACCATTCCAAATGAGAGATAGCATAGCAATATATTTGTTTTAAGGGTTATCTGAATTTTGTTTATGTTTTATTTCAAACAATCTTTAATTTTTTTGTCGGTACAGCCCCGAATTTCAGCTTTAAATGAATTTTGAAAATCATAAAAACTTTTCTGCTATTTAACCCATAGTGAAAAACTTCCAATAACAAAACCAAATTAAGGTAAAATTTCATTCAATATAAATAACAATAAAAAAAAAAATCACCACAAACATTTAAACATTTTCATTCATTTTATTATTAAGGTTTTTTATTACGGAATTTTATGTCAAATTAAGAAGAACATAGACATGCACATGTGCCACAAAATACCATTTAAATAAAATCAATTGTTTAGCTTGAGGAGGTGGGATTTTAGCCATCAGTCTGTCCATCCCCCAGTTAGGTCTTTGTAATGCAAATGCAAAATACATGAAAATGTGGCGTATTGTAACAAAATCGTTGGTTTATTATTTGTTATGCAAAACACATATAGAACACAATGCGTACGTACTTATTACTAACTACAAAATACTGAAATGTTTATCTAGCATATTAGGCGTGTTATTATTAGTGACAGCATTAGCATAATGGATTTGACACTCTCTGAATAAAATTGTTAATCAAATTATGTGTTGTTGTTTTCATAAGCTGTGATTGAACTTCTATAAATTATTTTACAAAATGTGGTTGTGCTGAATTGTTTTTATTTTAATTTCTTTTGTTTTATAGCTTTGTGAAAAAAGTCAAAACTACCTACAGATATACTGCAATTTATGTCTATGATTTATGATGTGAAAGAAATTTCTCGACATTATATGGATAATGGATAAATGTTAATGATTTCAATATATATACTAACATACTTATGTTTGCTCAACAATTCGTCTACATTATTGAATACATAGCGCTACTTTAACCAACTACGAAATTTTTTCTAAAAATTATTTGAAGCTTCTCTTGTTCCTTCGTTACATTAAAATATATTTTTATCATATATATCTTTTCATGTAAAGAAATAAAAACCCATACTTCAGGAAATAAATTTAATTTAATAAGGGAACAATTTAATCTCAGGAAATTAAAACTTAAACATTGAAATAATTGGAAATAATTGATTGGGCAAATTTTCTTTTCTTCTTTTATTTAATTTATATTTTTTTTCATTTTATTTTGCTTCATTTTATTTTATTTCATATTATGCTAATTTTTTATTTTATAAATGTTTTATTT